>CM060877.1:26580197-27053447 GCA_030737845.1 Acorus calamus | reverse complement strand
GAGAGGAAGAAGTTCCGGGATTGAGTGTGGGGCTAAGCAGCCACTTTGTTAAAATAAATATCAAAAGTTGATCATATTTAGACTCTACCTTCTCGGCATCGCACTATATGCGGGACCGCTCTTAGTGATGGCCTTTTTAATTTCATACTTATTTATAATATTATTGTTTTTATAAGGCAATGACTTACATTTTTGTATATAATTGTATCTTGGTGGAATTACAGGATATTATGGTCAAAACTAGTCAACTAGACATGATAAGGCCGAATTACAGGGGTACCTTGACAATTAGCTCAAGGGATAAAAGACTGAGTGCTACAGTTCCTTGTCAAGGTAGTTCCTTGTTAAAGCAAAGTTTTCATGTTGTACAGAGTAGCATAATGAGCCTTTTTTTGGTTAGCCCTATATGAATCCATGTAGGTGTTGAACAAATCTCTTTCCCAGTCACATTTGTGCATGCCATGCTCATTTCGTTTGTATCTTGTATCAGTCTTTCCAGGAACTTTATGTACTGTGAGGATGCGTCCATTGCGTTGCTTTTTGATACCAGGGGATGTGATTGATGAACTCATATTAGAGGTAGAGTGGTCATTTATAATGTTATAGGTGGAAAATGGATATGTTGAATGTGCTTCTTATTCAACTGTTTTTTTTATTCAAGTTTTAACATGCATATAGCCTTTCATTTGTGAGGATAATTTTTGTTCCTGTTAGATTTGGAGGGTCTTCAGTTTTTGTTTTGTTTGTCAAAAAGATTTTGCAAAAAATGTTAAGACCTTCCAGATGTCTCAGTTGCCAACTCTTGAAGAAAGAATATAACAAGCATACATCAACTATTCCTTTCAAAAAAGCATATTTCAACTATAAAAAAAAGCATGATTTACTTTTTATACTTATAAGAAATAGTCTCCATTTAATACCTGGATAAAGAAATTGCAAGCTTTGCACGCCTTCATTAAAAGCAATAGTAATATGTGTTCTATTTATTACTTGATCTATAGCTTCGTTAGCAACTGTTGGACCAATATATCTGAAATATAAATTTGGTTGATGTTTGATTTCTTCAAAAAGTTTCATGAACTTTGGGGATAATTCGTCAAAACTTTAGGCATTCATTCATGATAATCATTTTTCTGGATCTCCAGTTTTATGTTTATGTTATGCTGCATAGGTGGTAGATATAGCTGTACTGTTCGTGAATGCCTAGTGCTAGAAAAAAGAGCTTATGCCTCATGTCATAAAGCTTGAAATTACATTTTGATTTGATGATTTACCAAAGGAACTGAGTACATGGAGCTATATGCTTCCTCTGGTCAGCCCTTGGGAAACTTATCAACTGCGCTTTTATTCTGTTAAGCTTTTTCATGTGTTCCCACTTTTAAATCAGGATACTGAGTCCCACATCAGTTTCTGTTTCCCGCTTCTTCTTATTCATCTTTTTTTTTTAGGGGGGAGGGGTTGTATATGATGGCAAAGCTCTAAATAAACTTCTATGTTTTCTATTATTGCTTTGCTAAAGTCTGTAGTCCCATGACTCTTAATAAAATAAAATCATGACACTTTATTCTGGAAATCTGTTTCAACTTCTAGATTGTCTCGGTGCTTAGGTGTGAACCTTATTAGACTGTGGATTTCCTTTGGCTAGATTGTAAAGGAATAGTTATGTGCATATGCCACTGTTTCACTCCATATGATAGATCCATTTTCTTTTTTCAATTAATTCCTTGACATCGTGTAAAGTTACATTATTATGGCATATTTAATGTTTATTAATATGATTGTTGTTGTGTTGACTCTTTTTAATCTGCTGTTTTTCTTCTAGATGTTGACTCGTGTAATAATCATGTAGAAGAAGGGGAGGAAGTTTCCTTGAAGCTGGAAGGGTTTCATTTATTAGATCAGATTGGCTCAACACGCAAGGTAGGATTTCTTGTGACTCCATAACTACAGAATATAGAAATATTTATGATCTCTCATTTTGTGTTTATATGTGGATGATATGAAATTCCTATCTAAAGATCCAGATTTAGTGTTGAAGAAAGGCTTTCTACAAACACATCTGAAAATGCAGCCTTGCCTTGGTTTCATGTAAGAATGCAAAGTCTAGGAATACCAGGGAATATATATAGATAGAAACAGGTCGCATGATGTAGCTATGAATGAGATTAAATATTTTTTAGCTTGTATATTGATTTACACCTTTTTTCTTCTTTTCAGTGACATATTTCTTTGATGCATTTTGCAAGATTAAAGAATTGTAAAGTAGGTTATTTCTAGGATAAATTTAAATGTCTGGTACATGCTCATGCATTCTATTTCATAGTTGACATATTATATTTCTTTTGTATTTTCTCCTGAGTAGGTGGACAGGCATGGTTTGGTGAATCTTAGTGGCCTTCTGAGGGTCGAGGCTGGTTATGGTGCTAAAGGTTTCCTCCCAATACTTTTTTTTCCATTCACACATTCATTTGAAAAAAAAATCAGTTTCATGTCTAGATTGGGCAGCACTAATATCCTTTTATAGAGGATTTCTCTTTTGTGAGTTCAATGATGTTTTGTATTTGCATTTCCTCCATTCTTCCGCCAAATTTTTTATTCTTTCTTTTTGTATTTAGACAAGCTACAAATGTGGATTCATGAATAATTTAGCCAAGGGAAAAATCAAAAACCAATACGCAGAAAACCTATCGAAATCTTAGGAAGAATAACAAAAATAAAATTAAAATTAATTTGTATATATTATATGTTGATTACCCAGTAGGCTAAAAATCGATATTGGCTATTTATGACGGTTGATCTGGACTGTTTAAATTGATATGATCGATACGCTTAAAACACGGAGAATAAAATCTGAATGAGAATTTTGGGGGTTAAATTGGTTACACTTCTTGTTTCGAGCATAATGGTTCAAGTTGATCTGAAAATCTGTATAACTGAATACATGTAACTTGTTTTGAGTGTAACCATTAACATAGCGATGATCCGATAGGTTGATATGCTGAACATAAACTTACCTAGCGTTGGACATGTCCTCAAACTCAGACAGAAATCCTTGTCCAAAGATCAATTTCAGTCAGAACTGATTAAATTTTTCATGTTTTCCTTTGTATACACAGTGGAACTCTCCATTTATACTGCGGAGAAAATGGTTTTCAAAAAGGAATTTCAAACTGCAGAAAGAGAGCTGAAAGTTGTGTCTGGGGTAAGCTTAACTGCTGCTTCTCTTTCTTCTTTTCTCCTGCTTGTGTGGAGAGTTCTCTTGTTGAAATGTGTACAGTTAATTTGTTGATATTGTTTTCTTTATTCTCTCTGTTTTCAGGTGCCCATTTGTTGTGTTGCTGGCTCTTCATTGTGTGATATTGTTTTTGAAGTTATAGACCCTGAAGGTGTAGTTGATCAAAATATTCACGGGCAACATAATACACTTAAACTATCATCCGAAACATTGATATTAAGTGATACAGTTCAATATTCTTTTTGTGAGGGGAGGTGCATTGTTACCTCTATTCCAGTTCCTCAAGAACCAGGGATCTTCCGATTGGTCGCATATCATACTCATCACCCCGAGCTTAAGACAAGTTTTGAGGTTGCATCTATGTCTATCTGTCTGTCTATGTAAATGCTTTCTATCAACTTCTTAATCATTCTATTGTGCAGGTTTCTGTTTTGCGGGCTCCTAAAATGGAGTTGGTCAGTATACCAGAGCCAGTTGAGACCTTTTACTCACCATCTTCCAGCAACAAGGATAGACTTTTCCAAGATTCTTCTCCTTGTGTACCTGATCACACGTACAACTTTTTCAAGATTATTTTAAATAATAATCTGAAGGTAATGAAGTATGATTATATTCGTTGTACAAAAAGTATTATCCTCTCTTGCGATGGGAGTTTGATTTTCTTGATGATTGATTTAGTTGCAAATAAAGTATACATTCATAAATCATAACTTTGTTAGATGATGTACATTTTGGTGCATCTGAACAGGATCAATTACTCAATATTTAAACCTATTTTCATCAGAAAATTTTACTTTGACCGATCGTCCAATTGCTTTTGAATCATGTACTTTGCTTTACGGTTTTGCTCTGAGATGCCAATGACCATCATGCAAAGCTCAAATATTAACATCAGTCTTGCATCAATCTTTCAGCACCCTCATTTTTTTTCTCCTTTTGCTGTCTTAAGTGTAAAAATGTTAACAAGTACATATATATTCTCTCATTTTGGAGCTTTCAAATTTCTTTTAGTTTATTTCAATCAAGTCTATTTGTATTTTTATTACAGTTTATTTGTGTTGCTAGTTTCATCGTCAAGTAGCTTAGTTATGGTTTCATAACAATAACTCTAGTCATTGTGCGATGCATGATTTCTCAGAGACTTGAAGATGATCTTTTACAAGTTGGATTACAGATCCAAGAACATGAAGATAGATTGTCAATGCTCAACAATCATAAAGAATCTACACGGAAAGAAATATTTGATTTGCGAGGTCTGGAAACTTTTCAGTAATTTTTTCAAATTGTTTTGTTTTATTTGAGATATTAAATATGCGCTTCCATAAGCCAAACCCTCCCATACACGCACATACTAATTTCTTTTTATTCCATTCATCAAACAAATTATAGTCATGGTCAAGAAATTGCTCTTTTACCTTACATTATCTGAGCTTTGGGGTTGAAGGTTATGTTGTTTGGGCTCAGGATGGGGGTTTTCTAAATTCCAAGGAAGCAGTTGGTACCTGATCCAACTGTATATGTCTTCCCTTTTAGCTGATAAAGTCATCTGCTTCATAAACTGCGCTTGCGGTCTTATCCACAATAAAAAATTTGGGAGCACTAGGTCTCTGTGTATCTTTTTTATGTATGTCATTTTAAATATAAAAAAACAGCATTCATCAGATGGACTTATTCCTCATCCTCACATATATCCTTTTAATTCTTTTTCCTATCCCTCATTTATTTATTCTCGTCTGTTTTCCTTCATCTTTCTGCAACATGATCAGGCTAAATTTGAAGGCCAGAGCTCCTTTCATGAGCCCAGACATGACTTTATAAACTCTTATCTTATCCTTATGTGCTATTTATCCTACCCATATGCAATCTCTATGCCTGTCAATATATCAACCTTCACTATCCTTTATTCAGTAATTCATAACTGAAGCTCTCTTACTTGTCTTTTTTTTTTTTTGAAACAAGGTAGAAATTGCTACCATCTCTCCTATTGCTAAAATGGTTCTTGGTAACCAAAAAAATATAACCTTTATCATGCTGGATTCATCTCTTTCTACTCCATCTATAATTTTTTCAGCAATTTTTATATAAACTTCAAACCTTTGCAATCTCATAGTCCTATTTCCCCTTCTCTTTATTCTCTAATTTTGTCTAATTTCTATATCTTCATGTAAAATTAGATTTACTGAAAAAAAATGTGCATTTATAAATTGGGATTTTAATTTTACTGATAATCCCCATGAATTAATTAAATTCAGTTCGTGTATGCTTTTTCAACCTTGTTTCTTTTTAGTTTCAAGAAGGTTCTTAAAATTCTTTTCTCTACCCTGTTTGTAAATGTAGGTCACATTGTATCAAATTATTGAATGTGTAAGCATAATCATTTTCAAGCACGTTGTTCAGCTCAGAATGCCATAATTACCTTAATGTAATCATCTACTGTCTTTTAATTGCATGTTTTAATTATGGCTTTCTTGTAAGTTTCACCAGCAACCTGCTTCATTGGTTATTTTATAATTTTCTTTCACCATATGGAAATGGTATTATTTCTGTAATTTTACGTGATGTCGGAGGCATCCTGTGCCAAGTTCAGTAACACTACTCAAGCTAAAATTTTGCTGCACTTCCAGCTCGCATTGAACCTCAGTCGCTAAACCAAATCAACCATTTGAAAAATGCAAAACATCAAATAGAGAAACAAATAGAGGAAAAGGTTGGTACCGCTGCTGCTGTTTTTGCCAATCTTTCAAAATCTATTCAGATTCAAGAACCACAAAAATACTTTATGCAAGATGTTCTTGGCCTTGTGGCTCTGCTTGGAACAGTTGATGATGACAGGGTCAGCAGGTAATTTCTCCTGGTATCGTTTATGTTCTTTGGAGCATTTCTTCTTTCCACCACTTTCCTAATTACTTGAGTCTTCCAATCTGAAGGATACTTGGAGATTATTTGGGTGAGGATTATATGCTTGCTGTTGTTTGCATGTCCTCTAAAACTACAAGTGCTCTCGAAAGATATAGCGAAGATGGGAATATATATTATGAATCTCCTCTTCATGAAGCAGCTGCTGCTTTGGGGATGACGATCAAGAGGCGTTGTCCTGTCATATTTCTTGATGACATAAGGTACTATTGAGGTCCACTAAATCCTGGAAATTACACCATATTGAAAGTTTTGTTTCATGGGCAGAGTTGTATTCCGAAAATTTGTCAAGAAATCAACAAGTCAGAACAAGAAATAATAATATTGGCACCAAATATACCCTATTTGCAAACAGTGGTTCTGCCTTATTGTTTTTCAGCCCCCAATTAGATTACAAGTTTTTTTTAAAAATCTTTAATGATGAAATATTTGAATTTTTTAGTTGAATCCATCTATACTTTGTGGCAGGCCATACACAGGTAGACTTGAAGATAGTAATCAATCAAGAAAGCTAGCCTTGCCACATCCATGCTTGCCTTGTGGGAAGCCCCCACCCGGATTCATAGGATATGCAGTTAATATGATCAATCTTGACGTCCATCACTTAAATACAAGAACAGCAGCAGGTCATGGGCTCCGAGAAACTTTATATTATCGTCTTTTTGGTGACCTCCAAGTTTACGAAACCAGGGCACATATGAAAGAGGCTGATGCATGTATAAAGCAGCATGGGGCAGTCTCTTTGGATGGTGGAATCAAGAGAGGAAACGGTATTATTTTCCTTGGTGGCTGGTGAGTGATGCCTTCTTTTATTGTACCTTCTTTTGCATGAATTTGATTTATGTGCAGATGTCATGCCTTGATTTTTATTGACTTGCATTTGATCTCAGAATAGGTAATTTCTAGCTGACAAATTGTTGTCGTGGATTTAGTTATGTCATGTGTAAATGTTTGAATTTACTAATCATTAAAATTTACATACATGCTCTCATGTAATGATTGATCGTGTTTTGAATTTTTGTTCTGCATTTTTTAATGCTTTCTTTCATTGTCCTGGATTCCTACTCTTGGAATAGTTCACATAATTTCCCATACAGGATTTCTTGCTTGGTGAAACGATTTAAAATTAACTACCATACGAAATTCTCTATAAATATAACAGAGAAGAGTAGGATTCATTGATGGGAAAGAACTGTGTTATGCAACAACGATGTTAATCCATGGAACATTTGATGGTTGGGATGCCTGTATAGCCAAGATATGTGGAGTGATCATATTTTGCATGGTATGTATATATTATGTGATGCAATTCTGACGGTGTGGGATTACTTCTTCAAAGCCAAGAACAGAAGGATAAGAATACAAGGGGAAAATTAATACAGTGAATCCTACACAATTTATTGGAGCATGACTAATGAGGAGAGAACATACTCCCAGTTGGCATTTTTCATCTGCTCATTTTTGACCAAGCAAAAATGCAAAAAACCGAAGAGCTAGACTTGCATAATACATCATTAGTAATTTGTTATTGTATATCTAATTAATTGTCTTGATTCGAATTGTGCAGTGAAACAGGAGTGAGATTCCCAGTCGTTGGACAACATACTCGAACAATTCTCTCAGTGTACTTTAGAGATTATGAAGCAGATTGAGAATAAAAAATATGAGATGGAAGCAATTGAAGCGGAGCTTGACAAAGAAACGGAAGCGCATGTGAGAGTAATGATGAAGTTCAGGAGGAAGAAACAAAGGTTAGAGGAGTCGCTTGAAGAAATGAAACCATTGTGCAACGGGCAACTGTTAGAGTACAACACAAGCCCAAAGTCATAGACGTCCTCAGCAGCTCACCTGCTGTACTTACTGTAAGTAATTTTTGTGTCCTTGTAAATGTGTTTGGTGCCTCAATCTCGGTTTCATTATCGAAAGATATAATGTACATGAAATGGTTGGTAGGGCCTATGTTGTGGGTGGAGGCCCCAGTCAGTGATATATTCTGGTATACCTATACATTTTGAAACCACAGGAGAGCCTTAGTGTTTTGGAAAATTGATGATATTTATATGATGTGGCTCATATGATAACTTATGGAGAATAAACTCTGCAGAAGTGAAATTTTGTTATATTGTTCTTATTGCTTCAGGCGTAACTATGCTGTTATCACTGATTTGCAGTCTGTCACTCAATGGTGTTCCTTGTAATGCATGTCAATTTTGGATGATCATTGCGATAAAAAGTTTTTAAGTGTCCATGATGGTTTTCAAATGGTTCCTCTTGAAGTTCATTTAATCCAATGGTTAGGTTCACTTTAATAGGATAGGTGTGATCTTTATTCAAAACTGAAAATGGTAAAGAAAGATCATCTGCCCATATGATTAAAACATCAGTAAAATCTTTATGCAAGGGCTTGGATTTTATTGTGATTGAATATCATGATTTACAAGATTATGTGTCGCTTTCTTCGTTTTTCTTTAAGTTGATTTTAGGAAAATGTTAAGGACATTCATTTTGCAGACATGTTTTGAATTTATTGTTTTAATAGTTATATATATTTATCACATGTTTGGATAACAGAATAGAAGTGGAATGATAATAGATGGAATAAGGGAAAAAAACTGTTTGGATATCAAGAATATTTCAGTATTTATTTTAAAAGATGAGGAATAAGATGGTAACGATATTTTTATATTCCCTTTGGAATTAGATCATTTTACTGAATTTATATCACTAATATAAAGATATTATTTATCTTTTATCTATAACTTATTTATGGTCAACTAAACCACAAAATTAAAAACTAGGAATTAATTTCCCCATGTTTACGTATCAAACAATAAAAAAAAAAGTATAGTTAATCCTCTAAAATCCTTCAACATAATTTATGGAATTGTTTTTTTGTTAATGACAAGGATCCTTAACATAATTGAAAAAAAAACACTAATGCACAAAATCACCCGTAACCATATCATTCCTGACGGCTCTAGTTTTGCTGAAATGCATTTTATAAAAGGAAGATTTTTTTTTTGAAAGTATACAAAAGGAAGAAGTTAGGGGCAGTCCTATCCTTTTTGCAGCCTCCAACATATATTGAATTTTCTTTCATTGCACATATTTATCAAATGAATATCATTTTTTTGAAAAAAAAAAGATGCACGAATAAACTAAATGCATACATTTGAACCTAGTATATATACTAACCTAGCCTAGTATATACTAAGTTAACAGAAAGTGAAGGCTACAAAAGAGACCACTGGAATGATTGTGTATCAATGCTAGCTTCAGAAAGATGCACAAATTTAATGTGCGCATAATACATAATCTGTACTCTTTTACTGGTTTTCTACCACTGACTATCATTATATATCTGCAAACAAGGGTTTTCAAACCTTAACAAGATTTTTCACCACATGCATTCCCTTTATTCCCAAAATAAAAATAAACCTCTCAGATTTGCTGTTAATTATTAGTATACAATGATATCCAAACAAGAAAATGAAGAATGAAATCAAACTTAGTGGACTTCACTAATTTATACCAAAAACACATCCCTCATGAAATGAGTGGTTTGGTTGATAACCGCAGGCATTCTGGGAAGAGAATAACCAGGAGAATCACCTTTTGAATGCCTTTTGGTCTTGCCTTCTTTGCTGCATAGCAAGATACACAACCACTTGGCTTTTATGTGCAACTACATCCCTGACATGAAAATCTCAACGATCATTTTCATCAGGTAATAATATCTTTATATCCCACAAGGATCCACCTATGAAAGAAAAAAAAAAGAAAAAAGAGTTATTCTACTGAGGCTCTGTTTGGAACCTCAGTACGTGTGGGGTGGATTTTATAATTCAAAAGCCAAAGGTAGATCAAAACGTATTCCGACGTTTCACGTTTATATGCATTTTCTTTGAGAGTTTTGGAAACTACGTTTTGGAAAAGCATATTGGATTTTCAGAAAATTGGCATTTGGATCTTGGACCCAAACGGGACCTAAAGCTCCTGCACATGTTGATACGTCTCACATAATTCTTGTGAAAATTTGACATTTATATTTATCATCGTCCTAATTTAGAATACCAATCATAACAATTATGGATCCCTGCACTAAAAAAAAACAATTATGGATCCTAGATTCAAGGTGAGAAAATAGTGTTACCAAACTTGTGATCCTAAAGTCAACAGATTAGCAATTTTTTAAGCTTATAAACATGACAACATGTTTTGATTTAAAAAAAAAATTATATTCTTATATAATAAAATATATACCTTTCAAAAAAAAAAAAATTGAAGTAACGCATATCTTTTTTACTATTTTTTGATCTAGTAAAGGAGAAATGAGAGTTACAAAAAGGATTACAAGAAGGATTGTATCGATGACCTAAATGGATAGGTTTTAGTGACATATCCATATGATTTTATTTTTTGTCAATCCTAAATGTGAAATATTTATGTGATTAAAATTATCACAAAACTCACGTGTTAAACATTTGAAATAATATATGTTAGTCCCTTATTGAAAACTAACAAGGGCAAATCCATGCTAAATATTTGAGATAATAAACTCACATGTTAAACATATGAGATAATAATGCATGTTAAAATTATCACTGACTGGATCTCAGTCCAAGTGCAATGGTTTTTTCAATAATGTACAAATCCATAGATCAGCTTGGATTCTATTTTGGATGAGATGTAATTGCTATCAATAATGCTCTTCCAACCTTGAAAATAAGCAAACAATAACACTTTCTTGACTTGCTGCTAAGCAGGTAATTGACAAGACATTTTTTCCATTCTACACCTTAAAATAATCAACTTTACAGACATGCAAAATTTCTGTGGACCATCTAGCAGGAGATTATCAGCTATAAAGTAAGATTATGAAGGCCGTCGTGTCACTGCTCGCCAAAATCAAGAGCCATCCTCTACATGTCCTCTGGGGCTTCTCAGGATCACCGACTCAACAATATCAGAATTGCATCACAGACCACCTTGAAGAATGCAATCCAGGTGATGGAGAGACTCTAGCACGGCCAATTCCCTGTTTTCCATATTGACATGTGATGAGCAATGGAAATATAAAGTCAATTTGATGCATTGTATGTGCTGTTATAGACTAGAAGAATTATAATTTGATGTTATGATGAAGGTCTTGAAATCAGTCAATAGTTGAAGTTAGCATATAATTTATTGCCTGTGATAGAGCACCAAATTGTCTGATTTTTTATGTCTTTTCTCAAACTGAGAGCAGTAAATGCCAATTATATATTCCTTTGCATCAACAAACATCATATGGTCACCAAGATCTATTCTAAGAAGCACCAGTAGGATAGAACTAATGAATCAGCATGTATGCAGAGGATGTTATTTGCAATAACATGATCCATAAAGTAATATAAGCTTGTAATAAGAAATGTGAATCATTTGAAGATGGGATCAACTGATTCTAAAGTTCAATTAAAGACTTTTTTTTCCCTTAAATATGACCCACAACTTAGCAGTTATTGGTGAGACTTCATACTTGTTTCATTTAGCTTTTTTCAGATTAACCCATTTTTTTGTTATTAAGAACGTTCATATGTCTCCCTATCCTGAAAAGTTCAAATCCTGCCATATATCAACTTTATGAGAGAATTCAAAAGAATACTCGGAGCAAAACAGGTCATGCTTGCTTCATAAGACTGCATGGATAATCATCTGTGATATCCACATACTTAACCCACTTTTATCTTTTAAACATTATAAATTAGACTTGTTAAACGAACCAGTTTTATCATTGGTTAGCATTTGGTATAATTTGTTTTTTTTTTAAATACCAATTTTAACCTAAAGTGGAATGTGTGGTAATATAAAAGAGAGGAGATGAGTGATTTATGCATCTATTTTTAATTAATTAAGGATATTTATTTTATCTATACCAGTGGGTGAAAAAAATGTTACAAATTATATTTTATATCTCAGGTGGACTAGTTAAACCATTTTTTGAGGATTAAAATAGTATTCTAACAACATATATTCCCAATATTTGCTAGATCGTATTAGAATACCATTCAAGATTTATACCATGATTATAACAGTTATTATACTTCTGCAAAAGGAGGCCATGAAGACTAATGAATTTCCACTCTGTTATTTTATGTTTCCAGTCGGAGAGTAGAGTATACTATAATATGTCATGTGGTTTCTTGATACAAAAGGATAAATGAGATGGAAGCAGAAGATTCTCACAGCTAATCCAAGAATAACAATATTTGGCTTTTTCAGTTGAAGTTTGGATATTCTAACAAGTTCACTGCAACTAGTTTATGATTATGCACCTGTGACATTTTTGCATCACCAAAACAGCATAAAAACAAAAAATTTCAAAGAAAAAAAAAAGAATATAATGAATTGCATCTTGTCACAGTGGTTGTTGATGTTCTTAAATGTGTCAGACCACAAATTTCTTGAAAGTGATGATATCCAAACTACAATGAAAAGGACTTTAAGAAAGAATTCGTGGGGAATTAAAAGCCTAGACACAATGAGGCAAAGAAAATAACAGGCATAGAACCTTCTCTGACCTGAGCATGTTATTGTCTCTGAACAACACATCCATCTGAAGTGATATGGAAGACCTCCGAGACTCTAGCTCAGGTGGATGAGTTAAACCATTGTTTAAGGATCAAAAAGTATTCTGCCAACATAAATTCCCAATATTTGCTACATCATATTAGAATGCCATTCAATATTATACCATGATTATAGCAATCAATATACCACTACCAAAGGAGGTCATATTGTCCAATTTCCACTGTGTTATTTTATGTTTCAAGTCAGAGACTATACTGTGTCATCTGGTTCTTGATACAAAAAGATCAATAAGAAGGAAGCAGAAGATTCTCACAGTAATGGTATTTGTCTTTTTCAGTTGAAGTTTGGATATCCTAACAAATTCACTGCAACTAGTTTATGATTATGCTCATGTGGACATTTGCATCACCAAAACAGCATATAAACAATAGTTTTCAAAGAAAAAAGAGTACAAGGCTTGTTTATCTTCACAGTGGTTTTTAGTTTTCTTATATATGTTTGAGCACATATTTCATGAAAGGTGATGATATCCAAAACTTAATAAAAAGGACTTTATGAACGAATTCTTGAGGAATTTATAGCCCAGACACAATGGGGCAAAGAAAATAACAGGCATAGAACCCTCTATCTGACCTGAGGAAGTTATTGTCTGTGAACAAAACATCCATTTGATGCGATATGGAAGACCTCCAATAGTCTAGCTCAGTAAATTCAAAGTTCTGCAGTTGACACTATAAACATCAAAATCAGATAAATCAACTAGTCTTCAAGATGCAAAAAAAAAAGCAAAACTAACCACACCAAAAATACCTTCTACTCCAAGAGATCACTGACATGAGACTTTGGTTTTCTCTAACAACAACCATTGTGCAACGGAGATTAGAGGAGGCGCTTGGAGAAATGAAACCATTGTGCAACAGGCGACTGTTAAGAGTACAACACAAGCCCAAAGTCATAGATGTCCTCGGCAGCTCTCCTGCTGCAGTTACTGTAAGTAATTTTTTTGTGTCCTCGTACATGTGTTCAGCGCTTCAATATCGGTTAAATTCATCATAAGTTTATGTTTTGGGTGGAGGCCCCAGGTGGTGATAGATTCTGGTATACCTGTACATTTGGAAACAACAGGGGAACAAATTGTTTTAGAAAATCGTTGATTTATATATTTGTGTTGTGGCTCGATATGGTAATTTACTGATGGAGAATATAATCTGCAGAGTAGCCAAAAAAAAAAAAAAACAGAGGTTGATTTTCAAATAGGGACTATGTTTAAAGTAACAAAACATGTTAGAAATGAGTTCTGACATGTAGCTCTTAATATGAAAACAATTACAAGTGTGTGCGTGCATATTTTTCTCTTAATGGTTAAAAAAGAGAGAGAGTAAATGTTAGAGAAAGACGGACCTGCATTAATATGAGTGAGATAGATGGATCATGTGGATTAGGTGCTGGTAAAGCAGGCGCTTAATCTTTCCTTCACTACAGTGATCGCTTTTTTCTTCAACCGCGGATTATCTTCTTCTTCATCATCTTCTTCTTCATCATGGGGTTCGCTGATGTTGATGTTCGGAATATGGGAGATGAGGTGCCAGTCCTCTCCCTTCTCCCTCTCGCACCTTCTCGACAAATGTGGGCATCCCCAAATCTTAAGAGACTGGAGTGAGGTGAGGCTTCCCATATACTCCGGCATACAACCCAGCTCCTCACACTTATCAATAGATAGATTCCTGAGAGCGGTGAGACGCCGCAACCCTTGCCCCAAGGACGTGAACCGACCGTCACAGATACGTAAAGATTGGAGAGACACGAGGTCTCCAATCGTTTCAGGCAGCACACGCATTTCTTCTGTACACCAAATAGTCAGTTTCTGAATAGTGGAGAAGAGATGTTGCACGCTGTCCATCACCCAACCTTCGATACGCAAATCCTCCACGCTGGATAGGTCCCGTAGCCCCTCCAAGACCCCCACATCCTCTCCTCCCACGATATCAATTGCCAATGTTTTGAGGGATCCGACCCCTAGCTCTCTAAGGCTTCCTGCCGATTTTAATAGCTTTACAGAATGGGAAATTTTCAACACTTGAAGTGAAGGGAGACAAGGCAATGAAGTTATTTCAGGACATTTACCAATATACAGTTTTGTGAGGTAAGGGAGAAAAGGCACTGATGTTAGCTCAGGGCATTTATAAATACGAAGATGTGTGAACTGAGGGAATGCCACTACTTGTTGACCAATATTCTTATCCTCTTCTAATGACAACCATGTTTTCCATATAGGCATATCCTCAAATTCGATGTACTTCAGGGATGGAAATGCAACACCACCATTGCTGCCACAAAATTCTCTTCCTACAACCTCAATCGAACCCATACTTTTTATTGTCAGTGTTTCGAGAGATTTCAGCTGGCCCAATGGTGGAAGATGTTTACATCGCCTGAAATTACATAGAACGACATAAACTAAATTTGGGAAAAAAGATTCCATCGTGTTCGACTTCAACCATCCTGGGAACTCAGTGCCTCCATTTATCTTTAGCTTCGTAATATATTGGGGAGGCTCTAGGCCTTCGAGAACTTCCACCGCCACATCATCAACCAACTCATCTTCACCTTTAAGTAAAGATAACGAACGGATGTTTTGCTTCTCCTTCAAGTTTGCCTCCCTAGCAACTCCTGGGTCTTTCAGCTTTCCCAAATTCCAAATCTCTAGCTGTCCTCCAAGGTTCGTTAGCTGTCGTAGTTCTGCAATGCTACTTCCCCTCTCCTCGCTCACTATGAATGTGGACAGCTCCTGGAGTCCGTTCAATTTCTTTCCCATCTCTATTGGCATGTGAGTCAGCTTTTTGCAATCAGAGAGTTTTATCTCTCTTAAGTTTGTCATGTTACTCAATCCTGTGGGAAGCTCTTGAAGATTAAAACAACTATGCAACTCCAAGGAGTTTAACTTTTGGAGTCTTGCCGCCGATTCCGGTAACCTTTGAAGATTTTCACACCCAATAAGTCGTAATACATTCAAATTTTGAAGGTCACCAACTGATAAAGGTAGACTTTGAAGCTCTGAGCAATAAGAGAGGTCCAAAACCTATATGTGCCATAAATGACATATTTAGTTAGACTTCAATAATTTCATGTTGCATGTTGGTGTAATTAATCAAAATGATTTAAATTGTCAATTGTTTAAATATCATATACCAAAGAAGCATTAATACCTGTAGATTTAGGAGGTCACCAATTGATGCAGGTAGGCTTTTAATATTCGTATCACAGAGTACCAAAATTTGTAACTTCCTTAAAGAACATATAGATTGAGGAACAACTTTAATTCGAGCATTTGAGAGGTTGATGTATTTAAGATGTTTCAAACTTCCAATTGAGTCTGGCAACTCTCTAATAGGACAACCTGAGAAATCCAGTGCACGTAGTTTGCTTAGGCTGACGAACATCTCAGGAGGAACTTCCTTGATCTGTCGATGTTGATTTCTAAAGAATAATAAGGTTCGTAGAGTTTCTGTTCGAGAAAATTCTTTTGGAGATGCAATTATATTTTGATCACAATTCAATGTCAAACAATGACAAAATTGAGGAACATTTATTGACCCACCAACCTGCACTATAGAGCATGCATCATCTGCAATATATTTTGCTAGGTCATGTACCAAGTCATGTACTACGTAACATCCAAGTTCATCTAATTGGAAAAGGGATCTGGAAACCAACTCCCTGAGATACTCCTTGCCGATGTCTTGGGGGCTACGAAGATTGTGAGATGGAATCAAACCTTCTGCCATCCACAACCATATGAATGTGGTCTCTTCTATTTCACTATCCTTTGGAAACAGTGCACAATATATAAAGCATGGTTTTAGATACGACGGAAGATGATAGTAGCTAAGCATGAGGGCAGGTAATATTTCACCTTCTTGTAATTGCCAAATTTCACTATGACTAATAGCCATCCAGTCATTTACATTTATCTGAGAAACCATTAAGCTTCCCAAAGCTTTCGCTGCTAAAGGAAGACCATTACACTTCTTCACAATCTCTTTTCCAATGGGGACTAGTTCAGGGTACTCTTCTTTTCTTCTCCCACGGAATGCCTCCCTTTCAAACAATGTCCAACAATCATCATATGATAGAGCCTTCAAATCATAATGGTCTACAGTTTCCATCATCGATGCAATTTGTTTATTACGGGTTGTTACAACCACCTTGCTTCCCTTAGCACCTGTTTGTAGGTAACCTCTCAATCTCTCCCAATTGGGCCGATCCACATTCCAGACGTCATCAAGAACGAGCAAGAATTTCTTTCCATTTATTTTATCTTGGAGGCGATGCTGCAATTTGTCCATGGTTTCATTCTCCAAGGTTGTAGTCTCAATCTGAGATTCTACCATCGATCTTATTAGCCTCATCACATTAAAATCTTCTGAGACGCAGACCCACATGTGCAAATGAAAAGTTTGTTTCACCGTGGCATCGTTAAAGGCAAGTCGAGCGAGGGTGGTCTTTCCGATTCCTCCCATCCCAACTATTGGAATGACAGAAATACCATGTTCATCCGCTGTCAAAAGTTTTACCATCACTTCTCTTTCTTCAACTCTCCCATAGATTTCAGGCTCAATGACGAAGGAATCCGTCTCACGTTCCCCGATCCCGTCAAGTCGCGGATTATCGACTCGTACTTCCAGGTGGAACCGCTCCTTTTCCTTCGCGATGAAATCCAATGTATACTCGACTTCCTTCAATTTATGACCCATACGATATAGGAAAATCAACTGATTCGAACTGGAGAAGAAGTCACACACCTTCAATTGAAAAAATATGTGATTGAATCAGATCAAATGAAAACCATCTATCTATATATTATATATCTATATATCTATATACTAACAAGAAGTATTTAAATTTTTAACTTTGTTTCTATGTAACATTTTAATTTCTAAATTTACCCTTAAGTTTTTATAACTTTTCTTTTTTAGATTAAGGGTAAGATTAAAAAAAAAGATAATCTGAGATATTCACTAAATCTATCTTATTTAATTTCGCAAAATTTTAATTTCAAAAATAAATTTGTATAAATATATGGTTTTAAATAATATTATTTATGGTATCATTATAAAATATGGTGTCCCAAATATCAAATTTACATGTATGATTACAAATCAATATTAATAACAAAAAAAGGTGAATCCTTTTAGTCGTTTTTTCCTTTTAATTTAGGGATTTTTTTTTTGTTAATTTGCTTTCAACAAGCCTTGGACAAGGTGATCTTTTTATTTGCTTTGATGAATCTGTTTTAAAAAGGGTCTATGGAGTGGGTTTTGAGTTTTTTTGTGTCTCAAAAGACTTTAAAAAGTTTATAACGAAAATTTTCAATATTTACTATTAAACTCTTAATAGTGTATTTATATATACAAAAAATAATAATAAACTTCATGGGCAAATTAAAAAAATATTTTATTATTTATCAATGATTTTTAATTGGGTTGTTAAATAGTAAAATATATTTGATTATGTTTAAATAGTAGATAACATAGATGTAGTTAAGTAATTTTACTTTCTATTTTTGTAAAAGAAGACTTTTTTATGTACAATTTTTAAAAGTGATTGATTTGAGTATTTTTAACTTTTAAAAGATTTTTTTGGGTATTTTATTTTTAAAAAATCATGAAAATAAAGCAAAAATATATTGTTCATCTTTTAAATTTTAAAATGATTATGAGTATAATATAACAAAAATATATTGTTCAATCTTTTAATTGAGTGTGTTACAATTAAACAATAATCTATTTTTTTTAGAATTGAATGAAATTTGGAGCATTTGGATATGATGTTAATGCAATTTGAAATATTATATATTTTATCATTATTTCAATCTAAATCTAATAAAAAATAATAATAGCAACAAAAAAATGATGATATGGCATGATTACTACCACTCATTCAATATATCATTAAAATAATTATTAATGTGATGCAAAAAAGAAAGAAGAAAGTTAAAACAATATCACTTCTTCCTAATAATATAGAAAGATTATTCAAGAAAGAATGTTAATAATATAGATAGATACAATATCACTTCTTCCTAACATTTCTGATTACCCTAAAATTAATTATAAAAAATAATATATTTTTAGATATAATATAAAATCATTAAAAAATCCAAAAATATAGTAAAGTCATTAAAAAAATCGAAAACTATACTAAAAATATACACTCATCCTCCTCCGGATCCTAACAAAAAAATGGAGAGAATTGACAATTTTAAAAATAATCATTCTTCGGATCCTAACAACAAAAAAATTAGAGAAACCAAAAAACAAAAAATGCTTACTATTATACAAAAAAAAATTATATCCAAGACATTTATAAAATATAAAAAAACAGAAAAATCCAAAAAAATCTTATATATTTATGAATTACAATTTTGACAATTTTAGCATTCTTGATAGCATAGTTCAAAACATTTAATAGCATGTAAAACCACTTTCAAATAAAAATCATTCATTATATCAATATTAATATTCAATTAGATGATGATTATGAAATATTTTAAATATGACAAGAGAGAATCTAAAAATTACATGAGGGTATGTTAGTTTTTTTTTGTTTCTAAAATTGAAAAATGAGACTTTTTTTGAAGAATTTTTAAAAAGTTGTTGATTTTTGTATTTATAACTCTTTAACTATTTTTTTTTTAGTATTTTCCCTTTTTTTAATGACTTTTTATTACATCTTGATATATATTTTTATTTTAATCAATTTTAAAATTAATTAGGGTACTTGAAAATTATAAATATGTGATATATCAATTTCAAAGCACACATGCCACGTTTTACATTAGGATAAAGAGGGAACAAAAAAAAGTCTATGCAACGACATTTTTATGTTTTTTCCATTAGAGCATCTCCAATCTTATATCTAAATATTTACTCAAATTTATATTTGAGTAAAAATTACTCAAAACCCTCTCCAATCATTTACCCATACTCATACTAAATCAAATTTTTACTCAAATCTTAACTCAAATCAAGGGAGACTCATATTTTTACTCAAATGTTTAACATATCTTTTTTTTCCTTTATCTTCTCATTTTTTTCCAATCCACCTTTAATTGAATTATATTAGATGTCTTTCCACCCCCCCCCCCCCAAAAAAAAGTAGTCTTCTTTCTTAAGTCTTCATTTTTATTTTTTAACTTCTTATTTTTACTCTAATAAAAAAATATTATTTTTACTTTTTAAAAAAAAAATTAGATGATAATAATTTTTAAATTTAAATATATTGAAGGGAAGAAAAATTGAGTAGTAAAAATGTTTGGGAAAAAGACTTTGAAAATGTTTATAGGAAATAATTAGAAGAAGGTGTAAATTTTTTATAAGATTTGAGTAAAACACAAAGTGATGGTTGGAGACACATCATATCAAATCAAGCTTTTACTCAAATTTTAAGTGAAATTTGGGTATAGGTTTGAGTAAGAGCTAGAGATGGCCTTATAAAATTATTAAATCTTATCTTTATCTTATCTTAATATTCTAAATAGATAATAGATTTCAAATATTTTATATATTATCAAATTAATTCTCTAACAAATTAATTAAAAAGATCGTATAAATTACATATTAAAAAATCTCATTAAATTTTGGAAATTTATACTTTTGATACTAATTTTAAATCATTTTTAGATAATTATTGTTCTCAACAAATGAATATATTTTTATTTTAATTTTATCTCATTTTGTTATTTTGTTGGTGGTTTGTTTTTGAAGATTTATTAAAATATCATAATATTTGGTTGGTTATAGGAATGTGGGTGGTGTCCATTTATTTTATTTTATATATTATAAAAATTCATTGCAATTAAAGAGATTTAATAATCAAATTATTTTATTTATTTTATTGTTGGTAGATTTTTTTTGTGTAAGGTATAATAGTAGTTATTAATTTTTATTTTCAAGCACATCTTGTGTAGATGAGACCGCAAGGCTAATAAAAACTAGGGATTTTTATTTTCTAGTCCTTATAACGTGTATGATTTAATGATCAGTCCCTCACTTGTTTATATTATAGTTTAAGTATCTAGATTTAAATGATATGTTTCTTATAGTCCTGAGAGGGACCCATAAGTAAATTGTTTGGTTTTCTAAGGGACTAAAAATAAACATATCCTTTAAATCTAGATACTAATATGAAAAAGTGAGAGATTAATTATTAAATTATATGTTTTATGGGGACTTCAAAATAAAAAATAAAAAACCAAAAAACTACTCTAATATGACCATGCATGATGCTATTACCTTTTTGAACGTGCGATTCCCAGTCCCTGCCTCCCGACGGAGCGCCTCAATACAGAATTCATCCAGCACGTTGTCCGCTTGGTAGGCGACGTCCCTCACTTTCTTGAGCCAGAGTTCCAGAGATTTATTTTTCACGCGTTGCTTTTCCGCGTCGACAAGAACAGCTTGAATGGCAGAGAACGTGCTCTGCAGCTTCACCAGCTCCGTGTCGACTCCCCGTATCAGCCCAAAGCCTTCCGCCAAACCACCGCCCACGATCCCCTGCAAAACACCGAGGACTGCCGACACGATCGCCCCTTCCGCCATTTTGCCTCTCCAATAACCGAAACCAATCGATCTCCTGTGCTGTGCTGTGCTGTGTGGAAAATTTTAGTGGAAGAAAAAAGAGAGAGAGACTTGGACTACTGACAAAAACAACTTTCTTTTTTAGACAAATCCACAGAGCATATGGACGTCTATTAATAATTTTAAAAGACCACTTGCACACCAGTTAGCCAATGAAATTGACAAGCCAGCTCATCTTTTCTCGTGAAACGACATCCCACCGACTAACAAATAAAAAATAATAAAAATCATGTGCTAATGGGGTACCCTCAGATCAATTATGCAAGCTTCACTCCATCCACGGCGTTCATGAATTATTGGCTTCCTGGAAGAGTCGAACTTGCGTGTATGTTAACAGTGGAATGGGAACCCTTTTTTAAAAAAATTGGGTAATGTTAAGTACGGATTTTTTTCGGCTTTAATTACAGTATAGGATCTTGAATTTTTTTATACATAGTATATTTCATATGATGATTTTCGTATTATTATTTGAATTTTTTATTAAATAATTATTTGTAGGTTCGCTTTAATGTTGATTGATAAGGTACATTCTACTATTATTTTAATTGATAACCATGTGCGAAAACCAGTATATAAACAAAACTCCTACAACATGTTAAAAATGTAAAAAATCATCTATAAATGATTATTTTACCCCTATATATATGATTATTTTACCCCTTCAAATAGAGTACTATAAACTATTTAAAGAGGTAAAATTATCATTTATAGAAAGTTTTCGATATTTTTAACACGTTGTAAATATTTTTTTGTATATTGTATTTTCAATCAAGTTAACCAAACAGAATATTTACATAATATTTATAATTTGTCAACAGAAGTTTAATATGAGGGGTTATTTAGATTTACATAGGTGTTTACAGGGGGTTATATAGACTTCAGAAAAAAGGGGCTAAATGAATTTCAGGCAATTTAGAGGAGGTTATTTAGATTTTTTCCTTTTTTTTAATAGTTATATATACTTATCCCATGTTTGTTTGGATAGCATACTAAAGGTGGAATAATAAATGTAGAATGATGGAAAAAATATTTTAATAGCAAGAATATTTCGGTATATATGTTAGAATATGGGGAATAAGGTGGTAGTAATATCCCTGGTTCTTTTTGGAATTTGGCCATTTCAATCAATTTATTTCACTTGACTGAGAGCATATTATTTATATTTTATTTATAACTTATTTATGATTAACCAAACAATAAAAATTATATTATTATGTTTTTATTGAATAATTATTTGTAGGTTCACTTTAATTGGATAGGTGTGATCCTTTTATCCAAAACTGAAATCTGCCCATATGATCAAAACTTCTGTAAAATCTTTTATGCAAGGGCTTGAATTTTATTGTGTGATTGAAGATCATGGTTTACAAGTTTATGTGTATATTTTCGTTGTCTTCATTTTTTTTTGTATAAAGTTTTTTTTTTTTTTTTTGTATAAAAGGCGCTAAGCTCAGGGCATAAAATATATTATTACTTACAAAATGTCCAATAACCAACAAAATCTATATACCCATACTATTGTTGTCAGAGACCTGGCTATTTAACCATTCTATACAAAATCTTATACTTTCAAACTTTGATTGTATAATTCTTCTAATTGTGGCGTCACTAAGGTATTCTGATACCGTCGTTCCCATTGTTCCGCGAGCATAACGTGCCAGCGCGTCTGAAGCCTCCACACCTTGACAAGGCATTTTACACGTATATATGCCCCCACTTGATGAGCGCATATATTCTTTGAAAGTACTGATTTTAGGAAAATGAGAGAGAATCATTCTGCAGCATTCAACATATTTTGAATTTTTTTTATACATATTTCACTCTTTTATTGGATTCAATCAGGACTAGATCTGGTCAGTTCAATCAGTATCGAATTGTACACCTCTTTAATTGAACTGTACAACGTATAAATCAAACCGCATAACCAATTGTTGGATACATATTTCACTATCTTATTGGATCCAATCAGCTGTTAGACAAAATATGAATGCTTAAATTTATTAGTATCCAATAAAAGAGTGAAATATTTACCAAAGAACTGATTGTACAGTTCGATTAAAGGGGGCGTCCAGTTCGATATTAACCTAACTGACCGGATTCAATCGTGACTGGATCCGGCCTCATCTTGGACCCAAACGGGACTTAAAGCTCCTGCAGATGTTGATTAGTCTCACATAATTCTTGGGAAAATTTAACATTTATAATTATCATTGTCATAATTTAGAATACCAATCACAACAATTATGGATCCCTGCACTCAAAAAAACAATTATGGATCCTAGATTGAAGGTGAGAAAATAGTGTTACCAAACTTGTGAGATCCTAAATTAACAGATTAGCAATTTTTTAAGCTTATAAACATGACAACATGTTTTGATTCTTAAATAAAATTATAAACTTATTTAATAAAATATATATCTTTCAAAAAAAAAAATTGAAGTAATGCATACTTTTTTTACGGTTTTCCAACCTAGCAAAGGAGAAATGAGAGTTGCATAAATGATTACAAGAATGATTGTATCAACTACTTAATTGGATAGGTCTTAGTGGTCTATCCATATAATTTTGTTTCTTGTCAATCCTAAATGTGGAACATTCATATGGTTAAAATTATTACAGAACTCACGTGTTAAACATTTGAGATAACATATGTTAGTTCCTCATTGGGAACTAACAAGGGCAAATCCATGTTAAATATTTGAGATAATAAACTCACTTGTTAAACAATTAAGATAATAATGCATGTTAAAATAAAATGATCACTGACTGGATCTCAGTCCAAGTGCAATGGTTTTTCAATAACATACAATCCATAGAACAGATTAGATTCTATTTTGGATGAGATGTAATTGCTATCAATAATGCTCTTCTAACCTTGAAAATAAGCAAACAATAACACTTTCTTGACTTGCTGGTAAGCAGGTAATTGACAAGACTTTTTTTCCATTGTACACCTTAAAATAATCAACTTTACAGACATGCAAAATTTTTGTGGACCATCTAGCAGGAGAATATCAGCTATAAAGTAAGATTATGAAGGCCGTCGTGCCACTGCTCGCCAAAATCAAGAGCCAGCCTCTACCTGTCCTCTGGGGCTTCTCAAGATCACAGACTCTCAACAATATCAGAATTGCATCACAGACCACCTTGAAGAATGCAATGCAGGTGATGGAGAGGCTCTAGCACGGCCAATTCCTTCTTTTCCATATTGACCTGTGATGAGCAATGGAAATAAAAAGTTCAATTTGATGCAATGTATGTGCAGTTATGGAAGATTGAACTTGAAATTGAATTATAATTTGATGTTATGATGAAGGTTGTGAAATCAGTCAATAGTTGAAGTTAGCATTTAATTTATTGCCTGCGATAGAGCACCAAATTGTCTGATTTTTATATATGTCTTGTCTCAAACTGAGAGCAGTAAATGTCAATTATATATTCCTTTGCATCGACGAACATCATATGGTCTATTCTAAGAAGCACCAGTAGGACAGAACTAATGAATCAGCATGTATGCAGAGGATGTTATTTGCAATAACAAGATCCATAAAGTAATATAAGCTTGTAATAAGAAATGTGAATCGTTTGAAGATGTGATCAACCGGTTCTAAGGTTCATTTAAACACTTTTTTTCCCTTAAATAAGACCCGCAACTTAGCAGTTATTGGCAAGCCCTCATACCTGTTTCATATAGCTTTTGTCAGATTAACCCATTTTTTTTATTATAAAGAACGTTCATATTTTTCTCTTAATGGTTAAAAAAGAGAGAGAGTAAATGTTAGAGAAAGACGGACCTGCATTAATATGAGTGAGATAGATGGATCATGTGGATTAGGTGCTGGTAAAGCAGGCGCTTAATCTTTCCTTCACTACAGTGATGACTTTTTTCTTCAGCCGCGGATTGTCTTCTTCGACAGAAAGATAGGGTTTGTAGATGTTGATGTTCGGAATATGGGAGATGAGGTGCCAGTCCTCTCCCTTCTCCCTCTCGCACCTTCTCGACAAATGTGGGCATTCCCAAATCTCAAGAGACTGGAGTGAGGTGAGGATTCCCATATACTCCGGCATACAACCCAGCTCCTCACAATTCCAAATACATAGATCCCTAAGAGCGGTGAGTCGCTGTAACCCTTGCCCCAAGGACGTGATCCGACCGTTCCAGATACGTAAAGATTGGAGAGACACGAGGTCTCCAATCATTTCAGGCAGCACACGCATTTCTTCTGTACACCAAATAGTCAGTTTCTGAATAGTGGAGAAGAGATGTTGCATGCTGTCCATCATCCAACCGCTGATTGCCAATATTTCCACGCTGGATAGGTCCCGTAGCCCCTCCAAGACCCCCACATCCTCTCCTCCCTCTCCTTTAATATTCAATCTTTTGAGGGATCCGACCCCTAGCTCTCTAAGGCTTCTTGCCGATTTTAATAGCTTTACAGAATGGGAAATTGTCAACACTTGAAGTGAAGGGAGACAAGGTAATGATGTTATTTCAGGACATTCATAAATATACAGTTCTATGAGGTAAGGGAGAAAAGGCAGTGATGTTAGCTCAGGGCATTCATAAATATACAGTTTTGTGAGGTAAGGGAGAAAAGGCAGTGATGTTAGCTCAGGGCATTTATAAATACGAAGATGTGTGAAATGAGGGAATGCCACTACTTCTTGACCAATATTCTCATCCTCTTCTAATGACAACCATGTTTTCCATTTAGGCATATTCCAAAATATGATGTTCTTCAGGAATGGAAATGCAACACCACCATTGCTACCACAAAATTCTCTTCCTACAACCTCAATCGAATCCATACTTCCTATTTCCAGTGTTTCAAGAGATTTCAGCTGGCCCAACGGCGGGAGAAGTTTACATCCCTTGAAATTCCTTAGAATGACACTAACTAAATTTGGGAAAAAAGATTCCATCGTGTTCGACTTCAACCATCCTGGGAACTCAGTGCCCCCATTTATCTTTAGCTTCGTAATATTTTGGGGAGGCTCTAGGCCTTCAAGAACTTCCACTGCCACATCATCAACCAACTCATCTTCACCTTTAAGTAAAGATAACGAACGGATGTTTTGCTTCTCCTTCAAGTTTGCCTCCCTAGCAACTCCTGGGTCTTTCAGCTTTCCCAAATTCCAAATCTCTAGCTGTCCTCCAAGGTTCGTTAGCTGTCGTAGTTCTGCAATGCTACTTCCCCTCTCCTCGCTCACTATGAATGTGGATAGCTCCTGGAGTCCGTTCAATTTCTTTCCCATCTCTATTGGCATGTGAGTCAGCTTTTTGCAATCAGAGAGTTTTATCTCTCTTAAGTTTGTCATGTTACTCAATCCCGTGGGAAGCTCTTGAAGATTAAAACAATAGTCCAACTCCAAGGAGTTTAACTTTTGGAGTCTTATCGCCGATTCCGGTAACCTTTGAAGATTTTCACACCCAATAAGTCGTAATACATTCAAATTTTGAAGGTCACCAATTGATAAAGGTAGACTTTGAAGCTCTGAGCAATAAGAGAGGTCCAAAACCTATATGTGCCATAAATGACATATTTAGTTAGACTTCAATAATTTCATGTTGCATGTTGGTGTAATTAATCAAAATGATTCAAATTGTCAATTGTTTAAATATCATATACTAAAAAAGTATTGATACCTGCAGATTTAGGAGGTCTCCAAGTGATGGAGGTAGGCTTGTAATCATCGTATCATGAAGTACCAAAATTTGTAACTTCCGTAAAGAACATATAGATTGAGGAACAACTTTAATTTGGGCATTTGAGAGGTTGATGTATTTAAGATGTTTCAAACTGCCAATTGAGTCTGGCAACTCTCTAATAGGACAACCTGAGAAATCCAGTGCACGTAGTTTGCTTAGGCTAACAAAAATCTCAGGAGGAACTTCCTTGATCTGTCGATTTCTGAAGAATAATAATGTTCGTAGAGTTTCTGTTCGACAAAATTCTTTTGGAGATGCAATTGTATTTTGGTCACAACTCAATGTCAAACAATGACAAAATTGAGGAACATGTATTGATCCACCAGCCTGCACTATAGAGCATGCATCATCTGCAATGTATTTTGCTAGGTCATGCACTAAGTCATGTACTACGTAATATCCAAAACCGTGTAATTGGAAAAGGGACCTGGAAACCAACTCCCTGAGATATTCCTTGCCGATGTCTTGGGGGCTACGAAGATTGTGAGATGGAATCAAGCCTTCTGCCATCCACAACCATATGAATGTGGTCTCTTTTATTTTACTATCCTTTGGAAATAGTGCACAGTATATAAAACATGGTTTTAGATATGATGGAAGATGATAGTAGCTAAGCATGAGGGCAGGTAATATTTCACCTTCTCGTAATTGCCAAATTTCACTGTGTCTGATAGCCATCCAATCATTTACATTTATCTGAGAAACCATTAAGCTTCCCAAAGCTTTCGCTGCTAAAGGAAGACCATTATACTTCTTCACAATCTCTTTTCCAATGGAGACTAGTTCAGGGTACTCTTCTTTACTTCTCCCACGGAATGCCTCCCTTTCAAACAATGCCCAACAATCATCATCTGATAGAGCCTTCAAATCATAATGGTCTACAGTTTCCACCATCGATGCAATTTTTTTACTACGGGTTGTTACAACCACCTTGCTTCCCTTAGCACATGTTTGTAGGTAACCTCTCAATCTCTCCCAATTGGGCCGATCCACATTCCAGACATCATCAAGAACGAGCAAGAATTTCTTGCCATTTATTATCTCTTGGAGGCGATGTTGTAGTTTGTCCATGGTTTCATTCTCCAAGGCTGTAGTCTCCATCGCAGATTCTACCATCGATCTTATTAGCCTCATCACATTAAAATCTTCCGAGACGCAGACCCACATGCGCAAATGAAAAGTTTGTTTCACCATGGCATCGTTATAGGCAAGTCGAGCGAGGGTGGTCTTTCCGATTCCTCCCATCCCAACTATTGGAATGACAGAAATACCATGTTCATCCGCCGTCAAAAGTTTTACCATCACTTCTCTTTCTTCAACTCTCCCATAGATTTCAGGCTCAATGATGAAGGAATCCGTCTCACGTTCCCCGAGCCCGTCAGATCGCGGATTATCGACTCGTACTTCCAGGTGAAACCGCTCCTTTTCCTTCGCGATAAAATCCAATGTATACTCGACTTCCTTCAGTTTACGACCCATACGAAATAGGAAAATCAATTGATTCGAACAGGAGAAAAAGTCACGCACCTTCAATTGAAAAAATGTGTGATTGAATCAGATCAAATGAAAGCCAATCTATCTATATATTATATATCTATTTATTTATATATTATATATCTATTTAAAGTCTTTTTGAGACACTTATATATGCTTAATATTATACAAAAAAAATTACATGCAAGACATTTATAAAATATAAAAAAGAGAAAAATTTTAAAAAAAAAAGAAAAATCCAAAAAAATCTTATATATTTATGAATTACAATTTTGACAATTTTAGCATTTTTGATAGCATAGTTAAAAAATTTAATAGCATGTAAAACCACTCTCAAATAAAAATCATTCATTATATTAATATTAATTTTCAATTAGATGATGATTATGAAATATTTTAAATATGATAAGAGAGAGTCTAAAATTTACATGAGGGTAAGTTAGTTTTTTTTTAGTTTCTAAAATTGAAAAATGAAACCTTGTCTGAAAGAATTTTTAAAAGTAGCTGATTTTGGTATTTATAACTCTTTAACTATTTTTTTTTTTAGTATTTTCCCTTTTTTAACGACTTTATATTACATTCAAAGAACACACATGCCACGTTTTACATTAGGATAAAGAGGGAACAAAAAAAAAGTCTATGCAACGCATTTTTATGTTTTTCCCTTACAAAATTATTTAATATTATCTTTATCTTATCTTAATATTCTAAATAGATAATAGATTTTAAATATTTTATATATTAGCAGATTAATTCTCTAGCAAATTAATTAAAATTAATTAAAAGATCATATAAATTACATATTAAAAAATCTCATTAAATTTTGGAAATTTATACTTTTGATACTAATTTTAAATAATTTTTAGATAATTATTGTTCTCAACGAATGAATATATTTATATTTTAATTTTATCTTATTTTGTTATTTTGTTGGTGGTTTGTTCTTGAAGATTTATTAACATATGATAATATTGGGTTGGTTATAGGAATGTGGGTCGCCGTCCTTTTATTTTATTTTATATATTATAAATATCATTGCAATTAAAGAGATTTAATAATGAAATTATTTTATTTATTTTATTGCTGGTAGATTTTTTTTAGTAACGAATTATAGTATTTATTAATTTTTGTTTTGAAGCACATCATGCGTCAATGAGACCGCAAGGCCAATAAAAACTGAGGATTTTTATTTTTTAGTCCTCATAAAATATATGATTTAGTGATCAGTCTCTCAATTTTTCATATTATAATTTAAGTCCCTAGATTTAAAGATATATTCTTTATTAGTCACTAGGAGAGACTTATCACTGAATTGTTTGATTTTCTTATTAGTCCATCTGAGGGTCCATTTAAATCTAGATACTTAAACTATACTTAAACTGTAATATGAAGAAGTAAAGAGTTAATCATTAAATCATATAATTTATGGGTACTTTAAAATTAAAAAAACCCTAAAAACTAATCTAATAGGACCATGCAATGCTATTACCTTTTTGAACGTGCGATTCCCTGTCCCTGCCTCCCGACGGAGCGCCTCAATACAGAATTCATCCAACACGTTGTCCGCTTGGTATGCGACGTCCCTCACTTTCTTGAGCCAGAGTTCCAGAGATTTATTTTTCACGCGTTGCTCCTCCGCGTCGACAAGAAGAGCTTGAATGGCAGAGAACGAGCTCTGCAGCTTCACCAGCTCCCTGTCGACTCCCCGTATCAGCCCAAACCCTTCCGCCAAACCTCCGCCCACGATCCCCTGCAAAACACCGAGGACTGCCGACACGATCGCCCCTTCCGCCATTTTGCCTCTCCAATAACCGAAACCACTCGATCTCCTGTGCTGTGCTGTGTGGAAAATTTCAGTGGAAGTAAACAAAGAGAGAGACTTGGACAAAAGCACAACAGTTAGCCAATGAAATTGACAAGCCATCTTATCTTTTCTCATTAGTGAAACGACAACCCACCGACTAACAAATAAAAATTTCTCATTAGTTAAATTTATCTTGATAGATAAAGAATATTTTATAAATATTTTGTTTTGTTAACCTTGTGTGAAAACCCAGTATACCAAAAATCTCCTACAATGTGTTAAAAATTCAAAACAATTTCTATAAAAGATGATTTTTTCCATTCGAATAGAGTTTTATAATTTATTCAGAGGGGTAAAATCGTCATTTATATAAGGTTTTCGGCATTTTTAACACATTGTAGAGATTTTTTGTATATTGTATTTTCAGCCAGGTTAACCAAACAGAATATTCACGTAATATTCATCATCTATCAACGAAAACTTAACACAGAGGGTTATTTCGATTTACATGAATGTTTACAGGGGTTATATGGACTTCTATAAAAATAGGAGGTTAAATGGATTTTAGACGGTTGAAGTTAAATGGATTTTAGACAGTTTACATAGGGTTATTTAAAAAAAAGTAAAGTTACCCAATATTTCTTTAAAGCATGTTTTTCTCCCCGGGACACACACACACACACGTATTCATTTGGAAAGAATAAAAGTCAGTGTCTACGTTTGAAAGGTAGATATAGATATATCTCCAAGATTGGTGCCAGCAACGTCCCAAGCCAAAATCACCTAAACTTATTGCCATTTTCTTTATTCTTGATAATTAATTTTAGAGTATTTGTAACCCCTTATTTATTTGTTCGGCATACCAATATATTTTTCAGTCGCTTACCCCGTGAAACATCATTGTTGTGCACTTTGTGCACATTGTTAATTCATATGTTGTTATTCATTCCCTGTATATTGTTATACCAATTTTATACATTGTTTGAAAAATATATAACCACTAACATGTGGTATATACATGTGGTGTTTTAGTATACTAACAAAGATTGAGGAACCTCTGGTATTACAAATTAAAACTTGGAATTAATTTCCCCAATTTTACATATCAAACAACAACAAAAATGTATAATTAATCCTCTAAAATTCTCCAACATAATTCATAGAATTGTTTTTTTAGTAGTGACAAGGATCCCTAACAAAGTTGAAAAAATCACGGATGCCCAAAATCAGCCACAACCATATAGAGAGCAAACCATGGTGACTTAGTTTTGTCGAAATGCATTTTACCAAAGGAATAAGTTAGGGGCAGTCCTATCCTTTTTTGCAGCCTCCAACATGTACTAAGCTAACTGAAAGTGAAGGCTACAAAAGACACCACGAGAATGACAGGGGATCAATGCTACCTTCAGAAGATGCACAAATTTTGTATGTGTGCACAATCTATTCTCTTTTGACTGGATTTCTACCACTGTTTATATCTGCGAACAAGGGTTTTCAAACCTAAACAAGATTTATCACCACAGGCATTCAATCTATTCCCGAAATGTTCCCACCATAAACTTTTCTCTTAATATACTGTCAATATATGTATACAATGATATCCAAACAAGAAAATGAAGAATGGAAATGAACTGAGTGGACTTCACTAATTTATACCAAAAATACCTCCCTCATGAAATGGAGTGGTTTGGTTGACAACTGCAGGCATTCTGGGAAAAGAATTACCAGGATTTTCACCTTTTGGATGTCCTTTGGTCTTGCCTTCTTTTGCTGCGTAGTAAGATAAACAACCAGTTGGCTTTATGTGCAACTCCATCCATGACATGAAAATCTTAACGGTCATTTTCAACAATATTTCATTGTTTTCTACAATCAGAAATAAAGTCTCTCTTTTATCATCAGGTGGTGCTTTTTTAAAAACAAGAAGAAAAAGAAAGGGGATGTAATTATAAACTTGCTTTTCACCTCAATTTTGCTTGTGTTACACAGGGAAAGGAGGAAAGAAACTAGAGATGGGAGATTGCCTTATGCGATTACACAACCAATTTTTTTCTTTTTTCACGAAGCACAAGCATTGTGTTGTTTCTTGGATTATTACACACTATACTCAAGTGGCAAAACAAAAGAAAAGGAGAGGCAACATTTTCTTTGTTTCTAGCAATCATGCCTATATTTCATGGTGCAACTATATACTGATGGATATATGTCTATGATATTTTTGTCGGTATTTTATTGATTGCTTCAACTTTTATGAATGACGATGTATATAGTTGTTGCTTTTGATTGATCTTATGGCTCCGTAGGAATATTATCTGATATATATTTATAGTGGGCTCACTATTGAGGTTAAAAAGACAGGTGATGGACACGTGTCACCGTTTTGGTGTAGGCTGTAACATTTGCTAACATCTCTATATACTATACAAGTCACCAAAGTTCCAGAATCAGTCTCCACTTACATAGGGCAAATGCTATGTATACCTGTATTTTCCACTCAACCATAATGAATAAGTTCATCCTCATCTTTGTTGTGTTATCTGCAACACGATCGTCACCATCCACAGATCAAAAGAAATTCTTTCTTGTTTGTGTCTTATTTTATTCATTTCACACCAAAAGAACAAACTAAAAGAGAGAGAAAAACCCTTATCTAGGAGATAACACATATCTTTCTACAATTGCAATGTGTCACTAGCAATTCCATCCAAGTCTATCAGCAGAGAACTCCTGTTCTAGTTCTTTTTTAATTTTAGCCATCATTTTCCAAGTTTCTATGAACACAAATCACTTAAATTGATTAATAATTATACTAGTTTATTCCCTGAACATTCCTCTGAATCTATCACTCCTAAAAATTTTCACAGCTCTTCCATGTACTCACCCCTTCCATCAAGTGCCATGCAGAAAACTACGACAAATGATAACTTAATCTACAAAAATGTGAACAGAATAATCCACAAAAGATTCGAGAAATGGTTTTCAATTCACACAAATTAAATCTTTATGCACACATGCAAATTAAGTTGTATCTTTACTCTTTAATACATATACAAACAGGAAAGTATCTTCTTGTGACTCGGAAAATTTAACCTGGAGTCAGAGATATATCTCTTCCAACTAAAGCAAGGTCCATTCACAAAGATTATCAAAATCAATTACATATCTAAACAAACAATTTAGTCCAGACTCTACCTTGATTCAACCTTAGTTCTCTTTGCAGAAGCTTCCCTCTCCCCCCTCCCAAAAGCGACTTCATCCATGCTTTGGCCTTGCCGTCTGTACCTTCCACCAGATGCAACGAATCCTGGACAAGGGCGATAAGCCTTTATCGGCCACCAGCCAAAGCCAGGGACTGTTGCTATCCCTCCTTGAATCCTCCCCTCGCCATTACAGCCTCTCTCTATCTCCTCTCTGCCGCAAGTCTTGCAACCCCTATAAATTGTGTATCAAGAATGATCAAAAAATGACAATTGTTATTCTTACTATACCCTGGCATTCCGATTTTTGCACCACAATTTCTCTGACCACACTCTCATTACTAATGTATTGCACAATAACCCAAAACTAGAAAGACCTAGTTAGTGACCATACTTAGACAAGTCAAATTAAAAATATTTGTATCCCCAGAATTTATAAAAATATCCAAATACTGCCGAGCCGTCGAAGGAAGTTTCACCTGAACGGAAGATCTGCCGAGCCGTCGAAGGACGTTCCAGTTCCGGTCCCGTAGGGAACCACATCGGGAGCCAGTGGAGGCGGAGCAGAGTCACCCTGTCCGGTGAGGGTGGGCTGAGGCGAAGAGGAGGAAGAGATGGGGGTGGGTTTGAGAAGGGGTGTCCTTGGAAGGGTTGGAAGCTTTGTGAAGGAAGGACGGGAGGAGTGGAAGGGGAGGGGTTGAGTAGGAGAGGAGGAGGGGATGGAGAGAAGGGTCGACATCATCGGGTCGACTGTGGGTTTGGGAGAGGAAGAGATTCGTGGTTCCTTTTGAAGATTAAGGAGTCACAAAAAACCAAAAAAACTATTAAAAAATTTAAATGGGAGGTTCCACCGAGACTTGAACTCGGGTTACTGGATTCAGAGTCCAATGTCCTGACCACTAGACCATGGAACCAATTTGTAATTAAGGAATTAAAATAATATATATTTTAAATAACCGAGCATGTAACTTATTTTTGCAAATGCATTTACTTCATCATGATTTACTTCACAAAAAAAAAAATATTGGGACTGTCAAGATGATTATATGAGTGGCTGAGTATAATATTTTCCTAAATAAAATTGAGAGTGTATTTACAATAGTCCTTTTATGTACGCTTTCATTAATGAGAAGTATGTTTCATAAAGGATGTTTTTGTTTTAATGTAAGAAAGTGTATATTAAAATGTATGTTTTAATCTAATTGTTCATTTCATTAAAATACATATATATATAGGGGGCCGATTAGGTGCGGCGAACAGCAGATGCGGCGTCGATCGTGGGCCGTCGATCACGGGTCCATCGCATCGGACGGTCAGGTGCGATTCACGTCGACCGTTGGATGCGATGGACCCGCGATCGAACGGCCCACGTCGCCGCCGCACCTGCCGCACGCCGCACCTAATCGCCCCCGTATATATATATATATATATGCGTGAGATAATTTTGATATTTTAAATTGGATTGATTGTATCAGTTAAGAAAAAAATCTCAAGATCCCAAGTCAACATATTAGTAAATTTTTTAAGCTTATAAGCATGACAACATGTTTGAATTTTTAAATAAATGTATATAATTATCTAATAAAATGCATACCTTTGAAAAAAATGAAGTAACATATACTTTTTTTACGGTTTTCTAACCTAGTAAAGGAGAAATGAGAGTTGTAGAAAGGACTGCAAGATTGACTTGACTGTATCAACAACCTAAATGGAAAGGAAGGTCTCAGTGATGATGTATTCACATGATTTTGTTAGTGCAATGAAATGGGATCCAAATCATTCAATCAATGTTGAATCTCATCAGTTCTTGTCAATTCTAAATGTAGAACAATCATATAGCTAAAATTATCACAAAACTCACATATTAAACATTTGATATGATACATATTAGTCCCTCATTGAAAACTAATGAGTACTAATAGGAGAAGACTGGATCCCATTCCAAGTGCAATGGTTTGTCAATACCATACAAAATCCATTGAACATCTTGGATTCTATTTTGGATGAGATGTAATTGCCATCAATAATGCTCTTCCAACCTTGAAAATAAGCAAACAATAATACTTTCTTGACTTGCTGCTAAGCAGGTGATTGACAAGACTTTTTTTCCATTCTACACCTTAAAATAATCAACTTTACAGACATGCAAAATTTCCGTGGATCATCTAGCAGGAGATTAACAGCTATAAAGTAAGATTATGAAGGCCGTCATGCCACTGCTCACCAAAATCAAGAGCCAGCCTCTGCCTGTCCTCTGGAGCTTCTCAGGATCACAGACTCTCAACAATATCAGAATTGCATCACAGACCAACTTGAAGAATGCAATGCAGGTGATAGAGAGACTCACGAATAGCACGGCCAATTCCTTGTTTTCCATATTTTTCTGATCGTTCAACATGCTTTCGAGTTTTGACCTGTGATGAGCAATGGAAATAAAAAGTTCAATTTGATGCATTGTATGTGCGGTTATGGAAGATTGAACTTGCAATTGAATTATAATTTGATGTTAAGATGAAGGTCTTGAAATCAGTCAATAGTTGAAGTTGGTGTTTAATTTATTGGCTGTGATGGAGCACCAAATTGTCTGATTTTTATAAAGCCATTTATCAAACTGAGAGCGGTCAATTCCAATTATATATTAATTTGCATCATCAAACATTGTATTGTCACCAAGATCTATTCTAAGAAGCACCAATAGGATCAAACTAATTACTAATCAACATGTATGCAGATGCATGTTAGCAATAAGAAGATTCATAAGGTAATAATAAGCTTGTAATAAGAAATGTGAAGCATTCAAAGATAGGAGCAACTGATTCTAAAGTTCAATTAAAGACTTTTTCCCCTTGTCTTAACCCACAACTTCACAATTAGTGGCAAGCCCTCATACTTGTTCTGTATTGCTTTTGTCAGATTAACCCATATTTTTTTTATTAAGAACATATATATATCTCCCTATCCTGAATAATCATGTCATGTATAAACTTTATGAGATAATATAAAACATTTCGAAGTTTTCAAGTCAGAATAAAACAGATCACCATTGCTTCATAAGACTGCATGAATATCTAATCATCTGTCATACTTGTATCCACCCAATGACCCAAAGAAAGATAAAAAGTATAAGCCCCTTTTCGCAGTGGGTTAAGATTTTTTTTGTTTTTTTTTGGTTAGTTATACTACAATGTCGAATATTGTAATATCCCTGAACTTACCCCACTTTTATCTTTCAAATCTTTATAAGTTAGATGTGTTATATAAACCGCTTGGTATAATTTGTATACTTTTGGTATAACCATCACATTTGGTATAATTTATATATTTTTAAATACCAAATTTTAACTTAATAGTGAAATGTGTGGTAATATAAAAGAGATGAGAAGGGTGATTTATGCATCTATTTTTTTATTGATATATAGTTTAAGGATACTTATTTAACTATACCAGTGGGTGAAAAAAATGTTACAAATCATAATTCATATCTCAGGTGGACTAGTAAAACCATTGTTTGAGGATCAAAAACAATATTCTAACAACATATATTCCCACTATTTCCTAATAAATTGTATTAGAATACCATTCAAGATTAATACAATGATTATAACAGTGAATATACCACTGCCCAAGGAGGCCATAATGACTAATTCATTTACACTTATTTTATGTTTCCAGTCAGAGTATACTACGTGTCATCCGCTTCTTGATACAAAAGGATCGATAAAATTGAAGCAGAAGACTCTCACAGATAATCCAAAAATAACAGTATTTGGTTTTTTGGTTGAACTTCTGGATATCCTAAGTTTCTAACAAGTTCACTGCAAATAGTTTATGATTATGCTCATGTGCATTTGCATCACCAAAACAGCATCTATAGAAACAAAAAATTTCAAAGAAAAAAAGATAATATTGGGTTGTTATCTTGTCACAGTTGTTTTTAATTTTCTTTTATGTCAGACCACAAATTACATAAAGATGATGATATCCAGAACTTAATAAAAAGGGCTTTACGAAGGAATTCTTAATAATTTAAAGCCTACACAATGAGGCAAAGAATTTTATAGGCATAGAACCCTCTATCTGACCTGAGCATGTTGTTGTCTCTGAACAACACATCCATTTGAAGCGATGTGGAAGACCTCCAATACTCAAGCTCAGTAAGTTCATAGTTCTGCAGTTGACACTATAAACATCAAAACCAGATAATTAATCTAGTGTTCAAGATGCAAAAAAAGGCAAACTAACCACACCAGAAATTCCTTCCACTTCAAGAGATCATTGACATCAGACTTGGTTTTCTCTAACAACAATGCGTTCCGTGTTAGCTCCCTGTCAAGATCCGGCAAAACACCTCCATATCTCTGGTTCATTTGCTTGATATACTCTTCCAACACTGAAAGATTCAACTCCAGTGACCTAGTCTTTTGCATCAGAATCTTCAATGCGGACTCACTGGGGACTCTCCCAATATGTCGGACTTCTTTTGGGGACTCAGTTTTTAAATTCAATACATCATTTTTTTGTTCCTCATCAACATCTGCTTGGATGATCTCATCATTGTCACTAGTAGAGGCCACTTCTGACCTTGGCTTGAGGCTTAAAGGCTCAGCAGGCATCATCATCATGTCCTCCAACATCCTTTCGATTGCATCCACCCCAAACACTTCCACAAAACTCAATGTGCAATAAAACTCTGATCCATAGTGGCTTCGCAAAATCAACTTCACATATCTCGCCCACTTAGGCTCCGGTAGCATAAACCTTTGCATGTGCTTCACATTTTCCCCTGTGAATCTTCCAAACGTTTCCCAACTCTCAGTCGGGTAATTCAAACTACCTAACAATTCAAAATCTTTGAAATTGGAGGAATAGTGTTCCAAATTCACGATTTGGAACACATCAACCAAAGTCTCATCGGAGAGCTCGATCACAACATATTTCTCATTCGCTGAACATGGGTTCCTGAGGTACTTATCTTTGTCCCTACCCAAGATGTTGCCTGCCCCTTTTGCTTCCTTGTTGTGGGCCAAAACCTTTGCACCTTTCAAAGCCGACGCATAGTTGTATTCTGCACCATCGGGTTCGAGCCTGTGTGATATGTTTCCATGCTGATTATTTGTAGATTTTTCTTGAATAGTTTTGCTTGGATCATCATTCTTTTGTTGTCCAGATCTTCTGGTGCCAACTGATGGGTTCCCATCATCTTGTTCTTTCTTGTGTACTCCACATTCCAAATCTGTTTCAGGCCTTAAATTGTCCAAGATAATCTCTTTCAGCTCATTAGTGTTTGGGGTTGAACATCTAGAATTTGTTAAGTGCTGATTGAGAAATGCAGAATCTGTGGTACTGGATGAAGGGTAGGATTTTAGTCCGTCGTTATAGTCTCCATTGACGTAGGAATCTGCAAATTGAACAATCTATCTATTGTCACAAACACAATGCAATGTGAAAATTCTATTAAAGTTCAAGAGAATTAAAAGGCTCAAGTGAATACAAATTCAATTTTGGCAAACACTGGTAAGTAAATGGGGTTACATAATTGGAGTAGCAAGAGATATTTCATACATTCAGAGTCAAATTTGAAGGCAACCCCAACAAATACACACACAACCACAAAGATCATTGACTGAGAAAAAATGTGTCAATGAATCATTTTGATACAAAAAATTGCCAACAACTACAGAACTAGCCATCATATGTTAAAGCCAGATATCTCATTTTCTAGAGACAAATTTGAAGAAGTTCCAACAGACAGGCAGAAAAATAAAACAAGGGTTATACAATCAAAAAATAAAATTATATATATGGAAAATGAGAAATGGGTATGCTATGAAATTAAATATTCATGTAAAAGAAGAGATGGGTGTACCAAAAAAAAAAAAAAAAAACAAATGTTCATGGAAAATGAGAGATGGGCATTGCACAAAAAAAACCTAGATATTCATGGAAAATGAAAGATGGGTAAGCCAAAAAAAACACATATTTAAGGAAATAAGAGATGGGTATGCCAAAAATTACATATTTATGGAAGGAAAATGAGATATTGACATGTCAAAAAAAGAGCACACCAATGAACAAAGAATGCTAATTCAAGGTGTTTACCTCTGTTTCCATGGCTATGGCCGAAGCGAGAATAGAATAAGAAGACAAGACACCAAAAGGACAATATAAGGGACAGAGAGAGCTCGTAGAGGCTCTTTCTGTTCTTCCCATGTATTGAAACATCCCCAGCTGTCTTCATTGCTCTCCCACTCATCAACTTCTATTGTTAATAAATAAATTTTTAAATTTTTTTTTTCCTAGAAAAGAAGCAACATTGCAACTTTTCTTTAAAAAAAAAATTGAACCTTTGAAAATTAAAAAAAAATTTATTTATTGTGGATGAAAGAAGTTGAAGATGGAGGAGAAATCGGGTCAGAGGGAGACCCTAACGGCATCATTTCCTTCCCTCCCATTAATATTAGTGAAATAAAAATATTTTTTTTCTTATCATTCTTCCCCCATCGACCAAATATAAATAAATAATAAATAATAAACAAACAGAGAACCTAAAAAAATATATTACCAATCTTGTAACTTAAGTTAAGGGAGCGACTACCTGACCCATAAATTAAGTCTCATTTATGAGCTCTAATATATGACATTTTTCTATTGGTTTTCTATTTAACTTTTTGTAACCACCAAAATGACAATGACAAGGCTATCCTTTTTATAATTTCAAAAATTGGTTCTAACTAACTAATATCCTCATTAAACTTTGTAACTAAATCCCACAAAAGGTGGCACCAGAAGTAACATATTTTCAAAAAAATTTGAAATAGTCTTGTGAAAAAAAAAGATCATCAATTACATATTATCAATTAGATACAATAATGTATCTAAAAATCCAAATAAACAAATATGGTTTACATGAAATTACACAGAAAATTCATAAAAAGTTTTCAAAATGTCAACAATAAGCAATTAAATATTAATCAACTATACATTAATCAAATCCAAAAAAATGAAAATAACAACTTTCAAAAAATAGGTTGTAATTCAAATTCAGATACAGGTGTATCTAGAATTTGAATTGATAAATACCTTTAAAAAATGGGTTAGAATTGAAATTCAGATACAAGTGTATATGAAATTTGAAGTACCAAATACACATTCCATACAAGTGAATATGCATTGTATTTGAAAATCTTGAATCTGAATTAGTCGAATAATGTTGATACAAAGCTAAAAAATATAATAAATGACACATTATGCATAATTATATACAAACACACAATCATAAACAATTGTACATATCAAACTTGGTACACAACAGTACATGTAAATCAAAATACACGTCATGTATCTGAATTTCAGATTCAAAACATGTATATGATGATTCAAATGAATGACGAAAAATCAAAATCAAAATAATATATTTAGATTGTAAAAGAACTAGCCTGAATGGATCGCCATTGTTTGCACCAAAAACTGATTACCAAAAAAACTAAATGAATCAAAATTCTTCTCTTCTTCATTGATCAAACTGAAACAAAAATAAAAACAAATGAAATCCCCCAAAATAGAGAATCAACTTTTTTTTTCGTTTCCTCTAATCAATCTAAGCCAATTAATGTATTCAATATACACAATTGCTTCCAATTGAATTAATTGTTCCCATAAAAAGAAAGATTAACGAAATTATGGTTCCACCTCCACTAATTAAGAGCATCTCCAAGAACCCTCTCTATTTTTTCATCAAATTGAGGTGAAAAAAGTGGAAACTCTATTTTAAGGGTCATTTCTCATGTGGTGTCTTCAACAAAGCTCTCTATTTTTTTGCTATCCAACCTAACTATCATATTTAATATAAAAATAAATATTATTTTATCTTAAATCAATTGTATTATATTCCCAACGCTCATATTTTTTTAATATGTAAAGTATAATTAATTTATAGCATAGTATAGATAATCCTAACAAGTTTATAAGAGAACAATAATTAAACAAAGAACACATTCAAACAAGATTAGAAACTACATATTTTCTTTGGTGCATTTTCTCAAACATTCCATGTGCACTGTTACCTCAAGTTCTTCAAACCTCTTGTTTGCTTCTTCTCATTACAAAAAAATTAAATAAATAAAAAAGATGTTGGAGGAGGGGGAACAGAGCATCACAAAGAGGATTGAGAGGAGACAATGAACAATTCTCACCCTTTTTAAACAACCAGCCAGCAACGGTAATGTTACCGTTTGAAATTTGAAAAAAAAAGTTAAAAATATGATATGCCGAGCCCACGACACTCCCCCCTCCAGCGAGTATAAACAGACCCCTTAAAATAGGGGGTTTGTTTGGGGGATCTGTTGGAGACATTTTTTCACAAACACTGCATATTTTGGCGAAGGAGAGCTGATGCAGAGCCCTCTTGGAGATGCTATAAGGGGACAATTACCCCCCGTATGGCATGAAGAATTAGGCCAGAATAAGGAAGAATATAGGAGAATAGTAAAAAAAAGTTGTTTGTTTTGACAGGATAAACCCCGATAATTATGTATGGATAAGTTAGGATAAGGCCTGATAACTATTCTAAGGAAATGTTGGAATGCTTTCAGTCCTTATCTATGCAAATGGATAAAAATACACTTCTCTGTCATTTTAAAAAATTTATCTCACTTAACAGTCTCACACAGATTTCAAAAACTGTCACATCTATCAAATCAATCATATATTTCTCACACTATTCCCAGGGGTATAGTTGTCATTTAAAAAGTTATAAATTCTTATTCATCCCTTATCAACCATTTATCATCACTTTATCCAAGATTAACCAAACACAAAAAAAAGCATTTTTACGTTTTTCAATGAGAATAACAAAAAATGCAACCAAACAAAAAATTGCTTATTCAGTCTGAATTGTTATCTATCCTAGTATAGCTATCAGGAGCGAATAACTCAATGTCACACCCCATACGGGGGGTTAAGATATGGGAATCGGTTATGATATGAGATAAAAAAGGTGAATATAACATAAAAATGTACTTTGGAGAATTCAGTCTTGCCATCTCATGGGGTTTGAGATAGGGTCTATCAATTGGGATCCAAAAATCATTATTGCTTAACTTAATTAATTCACTTTATCTCCTATAATATTTATCTCTGTTTCATCTTTTAAAAATTTTCACACATTTTAATTTTAACAAAACAAAAACATTGGTCTTTTATTTGAAAATGTTCTTTAAATTATATTTTTTAGGACCCTATTAATAATCAGTAGTAAACATTGCTAAAAAACAATGTTCTGAAATTTTAAAAGATATTTTGGGAACTAACTTATCCTCTTAAGATTTATATATATAAATTCTTAACTATTTCATTATAGAAAAGAATTACCAAAACAATCATGATAAAAAATAACCTAAAAAATTAGAGAAAATCTTATAAAATTTAGAAAGATTCCAACATGTCTTCCAGAATACAGTGGTGTTAATTTTTTGAGATAAATCTTGATATGGTACTCAAAAATGTATTAAAAATTTTAATTTTTTTGCATTTTTAATGTTTGTTAGCTGATAGGGTGTGTGAAATATTTTAATTGGATTAGAGAAAGTCTAATATGTAGTCTCTCACTTTGTAATCTAATAAATAAATCAATTAAATTTCATCTCGTGTGACTTGTGTGATGGAATTTTACCATCTCTAATTCAATTCACACCTTTTCAACAACAGTATCGACATCTGGGATTCGACCAAGGAGAGTTCAATCCTGGGCATGAACCAGTAACATGAGTTTTAGGCTAGATATTTAACGCATTTCATAATAAAGAACGCATTGTAATTACAATTTACATCAAATTTGTACAAAAATGTATTGCTCAAGTAATGCTCAATTAAAGAAATATAAATACAACTTACGGAAATATGCTTATCAATTACAGAAACAACAACATTACAATACTAGTGATTATCATTTACAGAACAAAAATACAATACCATCTATGGAATTAAAATAAGATCAGGGAGAGAGAACATTGCGGGGGTCACGGGAGGGAGAGTGATTTGGGGGAAAGAAAGGGTGTTTTTTTTAGAGGGGGAGGGGGGAGTGTTTTTGGGGGAAATTAAGGTGGGACTATTTTAAGTATCAAATAATAAAGTAGCATTAGTCAAAGGAAAAAAAAAATAGGATCAAATTTCAGTAAAAAAAAAATTTAAAAGAAAATTCAGGTGTAAAAAAACAATGGGGCTGTTGGTCCAAGATTCCAATGGTGTTTAAGCAATGTGCATGCATATTTTTGTGTAATAATCTATTAAAGTAGGGATAATTTCATTATAAATGTTTATTTTTGCCACTTGATGTTTTCTTATTGGTCCACATGGAGAAGCTCTGTTTTTTTTGCACGATAGAAGCTCTATTCCTTTGATGCAAAAAGATATTAGATTAGGTGATTCAATTATTCATTTGACTTTTTGTTGTTATAACTTTTTTTTATTATCCAATACTATAACAAATGAAGAAAAAAAGGAATTGAGGAGAAAAAATTGTCCCACATGTTTTCACGGATGACTACTATATGAAAAAGAAGAGGAACCCACCACATTTCGGTGGAATGAATCACTAAGAGAAGTGTTAAATAACTAACCCCCCTGTTAATGCAATGAACAAGAAAAAAAAAAAAAGAAGAGAGTGAGAGAGTGTGTGGGGCGAGGAGGGTTGCGGCGCGATCCGAGAGAGGATAGCGGTGGATAGGGGAAGAGAGAAAGAGAGAGAGAGAGAGAAAAGAGAGAGATCATGCCACCCTCTCCCGGCCAACTCTACCTATCATCGCCCTCCCCCGCAGCCCATCGCCACCCACGCCCTCTCTCTCTCCCCCCTCTTCCCACTTCCTTCCATCATCACACTCCTCTATCCACCACCACCATTCTTTGTCCACCGTCAATCTCGCTCTCCACCACCCTCCCCGGCCTCTCTCTCCCTTTCTCTCTATCCTCTCTTTATTTCCCCACTGTCATCCCACCCAAAAAAAATTTAAAGGTGGGATTGCTGCATCATGGGGTGTCTTTAACCCTCCTCAATCATAAAAGGAGAACTTAAGTGGAGTTCTTAAGATCGTAATTTTTAAGTCTTAGAATCTTTAGTGGAGGATGGATGCATTGTGTTGGTGGTAGACAATTAAAGCTAATGATTATATCAAATGTGTTCACCATTTTCAAATTATAATGATAACTTTTTTTATACAAATGCCCAAACATGATGATACAATCTCAGTCATACAGTGAAAACTCATTACTAGCACTAGACGCACATGAATCAGCATGAATTCTGAATAGATAGTGAGCACGACCCCAATGGAACCAGCTCATATGGCTGTGAAACAATTTCTATACTTGCTTTCACGGGGTCTTGAACACTGGAGGGACCCCTCCCACACCACTGGGGCCAGAGTTGATGGGAACCAAAGTTAAGATAGTTATTCCATTAAAAATTAAACTCACAAAAATATAAGGTTCCATTAAGAATTCATGATTCCCAACAAAAAGTAACAATATTCCTCAGTTATGTCTATTTTGCAAGGAGTATCACAATAATCAAATAGGAGAAAAGTTGGACATAGGAAATAGAATGGAATGCTAAAGAATCAGAGACAACGGGATGAACTCTCTCTTTCAAATTGGAGGATTATATAGAGTCATTAATTTAAGATTAGAGGAAATTACTATTTGTTTTTTGTTTTAACTCATAATTGAAGGTTAACTCCTTAATTTTGATAGTAAGTTTCTTCTTTGACCTCTTGAAAATAAAACATGATTCTATGTTTAAAACAGCATGATTTTTGTACCTCGTTCAAGTTGAACCTAACCCAATTGTTAGATACATCTTCATAGATCAACTTAGAATCAATCAACATGTACAATATCTCAAACTCGATTTGGAGTGTAATGTGTGGACTGCATATGGTTGGAGTTCAATCTGAATTCAACAAAGCTAAAGGAGATCAATCAAAATCCAATCCATCGTGTTTGATTTGAGTTTATATATTTGGTTCAAGGTTCAAGTTTGGTTCAAAAACTCATTAAAAGAAAATATAATAGAGATGAAAAATGAAAGATAGTACATTGAGAAAATGAAAAAATGATACTACTAAAGTATGATAGAATTATAAAAACAAGTAGAGTGAACCCATTCAAAAGTTGATTGGATTAATTTGGATGCAGGATTAATCTGATCACTAAAACTTCAATCCAAACTCTTTCAAAAGTTGAATTAGGTAAGATTCAACCCACTGAGGTTGTAGCTACACCTAGACTAGACCAAAGGAGCTCACACAATTAATGTAATTGGTGACAAAAACATAAGGTGATGGAGAGAGAGGAGGAAGTCACAAAGGAGAGATTGGGGTGGATGGGATCATTGGTAAGGATGCAAAAGTTGTATAAAGTGGGCCATGTATCGAGTTACAAGAAAGGTAATGGATAGCTACGAACAATTCAAATGGGGGTCTTCATTTTGAAGATTTTAAACTTTTGAAGATCCATGAATTTCAATAAGGTCTTCAATTTGAAGATTTTAAAGATCCATCAACTTCAATGATAAATCTTCAAATCACTATTTTAGATTGTACAATACATATTCTATTATATCATGTCTCAATAATGGCATGATTTAGATCCGGTCAACCCAGTGGTTGAACTGATAACTCTTAAACCATTCATTTTTTTGTTCAATAAATAAATCGATATTAAAACATTGCTTTTAAATTTTAAATAAATAAAAATGCAAAGGATAATTAAAAATTTGTAATAATATAGAAGTTAAATGTCATTTATACAAAAGATGTTGGATTTTATTTGGTGATGTGACATTTGGATATTCAAATATGAATCTCCAAATATAAATGCTCTTTTCATTTTGAAGACTTGGAGTCTTCAAAATGAAACTCCATTAAAGCTAGAAACTCTCAACTAGTCTTTAAATCTTCATTTTGAAGCTTCATTGGAGTTATTCTAAGAGTGTATATTTTGACATTATAAGAAAAGGAATAATATTCTTATCAGTCTTTTTTTTTTTCCGGCGAATACAAATAAAATTATTATTTTATTTATATCATCCAAATGAATGCAGACACTGGGTTTAAAAATAAAAGTGCTTGTTAAAGTAGGCTTTGAGGGTGAGAACATAAGGTAAGGAAGTAGAAAAGGGAACAATATATTTTACTTTTTTTTTTTTTTTTTTTACTGAAGGAGAGTCTATCGTGACTACCAACATTAAGTCCCTACCAAAAAAAAAAAAATTGAGTGGTGACACAGGGAAACAAAAGACAAAATTGAAGAAAGAGAGAGAGGGGAAGAGAGAGCAAGAGTCATTTCATCCCATAAGCTTTTCTAACCTAGCTCCATTTCTTTAAAATGGAGCAGGATTATATGGAAATCCATCTCCAACCGTCCTTCAAAAATAGAAATTCATCTTCAACCATCATCCAAAATGGAGCTTTTGAGCCTCCAACTTCAGAGTTTTGTTTTTTTTTTATTTTTTTGTTTTTTAAAAAGTGTATAACTTCTTCTACATAATTTCATTTTTCATAAAATTGATACCATTGGATATATGTATTTGATACGATTCAAATTAATCTAATATTGAATATGTTTAACATATGTTTAAAATATATATATTTAATTATCACCTGGTACGGAATTGATAATATTAACTTCTATCGATTTTAAATTTTTTAATGTTTCTTAATTTTGTGTACTACATAAAAAAATAAGAGGATAAAATAAATTTAAGTTTTATATAAAAAATAGTATATGAAAATAAAATAAAGATGAAAATAGAAATTGTGGTTGGAATTAATAAATAAATAGTGAGACTTTAAAATCACTTTTTAATTTTTTTATTATTTTTTTACCCACTATGTAAGAGATTTCCATTGAAGATGCTCTAAACAACGTTTTAGATTTTTTTTGTCCTTCTAAAAGTTTCAAAACTAATATTTTTCTATTGTTTTTCTACTTTCCCGAATGCGAAATTGATCACCATGGTCCCAAACGGATCCTCAATTTTCAAATAATAATTTATTAATCTTCATAAAATACTAAAATATGTGACATATCACACCAGTTCAGAAACTTCGGCTACATCTTCATCTTTTTTAGCATCACATGATGACAGTCAGTTGAAGGAGACAAGTAATTCTGATTATATGTAGGAGAATTTTGGCTCTATTGAACCGAATTGAAGATGGAGAATCTTGTACAGGAAGACGTGGAGAACTATTTAAATATAAAAAATCAGTAAAGGTTGTGTTTCTACTAAAGAAAAGGAAAAGTAAAGTAAAATAATCAAAAGACTTCAACTTTAATTACTGTATATGTCACTACTTGTACGGGTAAATGAAAGTTTTCTTATTGCTTTCAATCATTTTGTTTGCTTTGTAACGGGCGGAAATTTTATCTATACATATACTGGTATATAATTCAACTGTCCCCAACCCCAATCCCCCCCCCCCCCCACCCCCACCCCCACCCCCTCCCCCAAAAAAAAAAAGAAAAAAAGAAACTGGTATATAATTTAAAGTTAGAGAGAAGGAAATGTTTTTTTTCTCAGAGACGGTAGATAATTTTTAACCCGATCATATATTAATCGAAGCATCGAGAGTTTGAAATATAAGCTAAGAGCAAAGAAAGAAGGCAAAACGAAATAACAAAAATAGAAAAACGAGCCTCACTCAACCCTCATAGATCACTATGTAGAAGAGAGCTTTACTTTGTAAAATCATGCAGATGAAATAAAAGGAAGTTTGTCACGTCATGATTCTGACTTGTGCCATGTGCATCTCAATGTGAATAGCCCTGCTAAGAAGCGTCCCCAATCGAGAATGCAATCCACCATCACATTTCATAAATTCTCTGCATAAAACCGCTGCCTATAAAATAATACTACATTTCTCATGAGCCAAATGGCCCAAATGCTTGCCGGAACCACCCCACAAGTAACGAGCAACTTTAGCAGCAATGCTTGTGTCCCTGTGATGGGTATTGAAATGGTTTGCGCAGCCTTTTTAAAGAAAGAAATGTTATGCGCAGTACTTTTTTGTTGTCTTGTTATTAATATAGTACATAAAATTTATTTGAATCATAACTCTTTTAAAATTCTAATTGTCTAAAATAACATAATTATAGTCAAGCTCAAACTTGAACCAAACCTGACATGTTGGATTTGAGCTGAGTTTCTCATAATTGAGAATCACATTGGATTTAGTGTAGAGTGACTAATAGTCACCCTTCCCGTTAAGTATTCAAGCTCAACATAGTGAAAGTAAACCCATGACCATGACTCGTCCAAAGAGTCTAATCAGAATTGAACTTATATCAAGAATAATATTACTTTAAATTTTTCTCAGCTTCAATTTTAGTTTACACATGTTTTTATTTTTTTAAATAGTATATCTCATCTAATAAAGTATATATTCTTACTAAAAAATCAATAATTATTTATAGGCCACAAATTATAAACCTCATTACAAAACCCATGAGTTGGCACACTTATAATTTCTTTTATACCCTTACGTGTTTTTTCCTTTTTTTTGGTAACCGATCACTTTAATGGTAGAGATGGTTACGATATTGTGCTATCCTTTTTGTTTTTTCTTAATTTTTTAAAAAAACAAAAAAAACTCTCACATTTTTTTTCACACAAAAAAAAAACCTCACGTTTTTTGTTATTCCGTCGAGTTGGATTGTATATTCCCATTTTTTATTCTACCATTTTGGATTGTTTAATATTGCGAAAACATGAAATGACATATTAAATTTTTTGTTTGAAGGATTACCATCCACTACTTTTGTTCATCCACAGTTTTTATTCATCCTCTATTTTTGTGTTCGATCGATTCGATTGTTTGATTATCAATGTCTGTCGATTAGGTTTGTACTATGTTATCTTAATGTTTATTCATTGAGTTAATCATCACACTTATTTACATTTTTATTTTTTTGTTGAATCTCGTGTTTTAGAATTCAGTTACTATTTTGAACAATATTTGCTTATTTTTGAAAGTCAGTTACATTTGTTAGACTTATTTTTTGAGAAATGTATCTAAGCAATATATGGATTATATTTTAAAATTTTTTTTTTGCCTTCTACGCAATTTATGTTTTTCATTAAAGATTTAAAATTTCAATAATGATTTTTGAGCCCCAACTTGTAGACCCCATTACAAGCCCCATGAGGTGGCACACGTATAATTCCATTTTTATCCTTCACTGACTTTTTTTTGAATTTTTTGGTAACCGATCCATAACTGCCTAGGCGGTTATGATTTGTTGGGATTCTTTGTTCCTTCTCTCTTTTCTTTTTCTTTTTAAAAAAACCAGTAAAATTCAATGGAAGAATAAAAAACAATCGAAGTCGATTGTTTATCATCCACCAGCAGCCCATTTTATACTTCTCATTGATTTTTTTAATGACCATAAACATAAACAACGATCCGATTCCATTTCTTGAGAGGTATTTCAATTTTTCTGTTTTGGATCCAAGCAGATTGTGATATGTGATTTCTTTCTTGTTTTCAGATCCAAAAAATTACTAGATTTTGTGATATTTTAATTTTCAAATTCAGATGAATTGGTGGATTTGAAAACAAACATCGAATTTTTTTTTTTCAATTCAATCTGTGGAGAAGAGAAGAATTTTGATTCATTTAATTTTTTTGTGACCAATTTGTGGTGCAAACAATGACAATCCATTCAAGATTATTATTTTTCGATCTGAATACATTATTTTGATTTTTTGTCATTCATTTGAATCATCATATACATGTATTAAATCTGAATTTTATTTTAAATTAAGATACATGGCCTGTATCTTGATTTACATGCATTGTTGTGTACCATATAGGATTTGTACAATCGTTTATGATTGTGTGTTTGTGTATAATCATGCATAATGTGTCATTTATCATATTTTTTAGCTTTGTATCAACATTATTCGACTCATTCATATTCAAGATTTCAAATACAATGCACATTCTCTTGTATGGAATGTGTATTTGTTAATTCAAATTTCAGATACACCTGTATCTAAATTTGAATTCCAGCCCACTTTTTTCAAGGTATTTATTCAGTCAAATTTCAGATACACATGTATCTGAATTTGAATTCCACTTTTTTTGAAGGTTGTTATTTTTATGTTTAGGGATTTGATTAATATAGCTTATTAATATTTATTTGCTTATTGTTGGCATTTTGAAGACCATTTATGAATTTTTTGTGCAGTTCTCAGTAACATGTAGACCATATTTGTTCATTTGGATTTTCAGATACATTACTGTATCTTAATTGATAACATGTGGTTGATGTTCTTTTTAATTCAAATTTTTAAAAAATATGTTAAGTCAGGGAGAAGATTTAATTATGCCACTTTTTATGGGATTCAGTTATGAGATTTAATGGGGATATTAATTAGTTGTAACTAATTTTTAAAATTATGAGAAGGGTAGTCTTGTCATTGTCATTTTGGTGGTTAGAAAAAGTCAAATAGGGAACCAATAGGAGAGTGCCACCTATTGGGGCTCACAAATGGGGCTTAATTTCTGGGGCCCAGGTAGCAGCTCCCTTAAAATTTAGTTACATTTTTAAACGCATTTGAGTTTTTTGTGTTTTTAGTGTGATTTTGAATAGCATTTGTTTGTTGTTTTGAAAGTTAATTACATTTGTTAGATTTATTTTTTTGAAAATGTATTGAACATTATATGCATTATAATTTTAAAAAAATTATGTTAAATTTTCAAATGTATCTGAATTTTATATGCATTATATTTTTTTAGTATGATTTTGAATAGTATCTATTTGTTGTTTGAAATTCAGTAACATTTGTTATATTTTTTTTTTTGGAAATGCATCTAAATGTTATATGCATTATAATTCCAGATTTTTTTTATATAATGCAGTTTATGTTTTTTTTAAAGTACAATTATATTCCAAATCTATTTGATCTTTATATGTACTATACTTCCTGTTTTATTTGTGTTTTTAAACAATGTTTGTTTTTCTTTAAAATTTAATTGCATTCCAAATGTATTTGATAATTTATATGCATTATATTTTATGTTTTTTGTGGTATTTAACAAATTTTATTTTTCTTTTAAAAGTCTGATACATTTTGAAATGTATCTGAATTTCAAAAAAAAAGTATTGGTGGAGGTCAGAGGAGGACTCGAAAGGTAGCTCAACCATTCTCATATGATAAATGGCGGTGAGTGGAGTTGAAGGGTGGTGACGCCAGTTGTTGAATATTAGGTGACTGACCGAAATAAATTTTTGAAGTGGCAGATGACTTAAGAGGGTAAAAAATGAATTTTTCAAAATAGGGAGTGTTGTATTGGGAGGACGATCAATGTGAGTGTGTTGTATTGGAGTGAAAAAACTCAAGAAGTGTAGTATCATCTTTGTTTTTTTATCATTTAAAAAAATAAAAGAAGGAATCAATTAGGTAATAACATTTATTGAGTCTTCTTAATAGAACCTAAACTTTGAGCCCATACTCTAAAAAAAGAGTATATTTTTCAAAGAAATGTATGGATCTATTTGTAAAAAAAATTAATCATACATATTTTTTTATTTGGTGTTAAGAAATAAAGGTAGGTACTTTATTAATGTCAGCCTTCTTTGAATAATAATGCTCGATTTCATGATCTGGGTTGGCATTTCATTGTACTCGCCTAAGTTTCACTGTGGTCCCATAATCCATCACAGCCCTCCAAATCCACGTGTGATCTCAGATCGACGAATCACAACCGTCCGCGTGCACCATAGGATGGTTGACAGTCCACGCAGCTCATCGCATTAAAAAGAAACTTCATGAATCCGGACCCCCCACAAAATATGCAATCCAAATTAAATAACACAGCAAAACCTAACAACCACATTCATTCCCCTTTCTTTGAAACAAAAATCTAGATAAAAATTTATGCTCAGCTCTTTTTACAATTACTTTAATGTTCTTTGAGAATATATATCTATCCATAATACTGACTATGAAATGTGTTTTAACTTTTTAACTTTGTTCATAACATATTTGTACGTTTTTAATCTTATAAATTTATTAAAACATATTATTATCTTTAACCATTATTTTCTTCTATTAATTTTCTCTTAAGATTTAAATATATAATATATTTTATAAATTTTATATATAACCAATTTTTCTAACAAATTAATTAAAATTAATTAAAAACAATCTATATTATATATTCACAAAATCTCATTAATTTTTTAAAATTTTATAGTTTTAATGCAAGTTTTAAATAAATTTTAGATGATTTTTGTTACTAATGAATTGGTATATTTTTAATTTATTTTATTATTTTGTTGATCGGTTGTTCTTTAAAATTTATTAACATATGATATTATTTGATGGGTAATAAGGATGTGAGTGTGGTTCATTTATTTCTTTTATTTTATGTTATTTTAAAAAAAAATAGTTCATTGATATTAAAAGAGTTTAACCATTAGATTATTTTATTTTAATTTTTTGTTGGTTGGTTTTTGTAAGATTCATTAACCTATCATATTATTTTATTTATTAGTGTTATTTTCACACATATCACACGTAGATAAAACTAGTTGTTGACTAATTATATATATCACTTTCATAAAATGAATTATAAAATGACATAAATTTTAAAAAAATTGAGAATTAATTAATGTGAATGTAAATAATTAACAAAGATAAATGAATAAAATAACTAAAGAGTTGAAAAAGAAAAATATGTAACAGCTCTCAAACCTACTTTCCTCAAAAAATTTATCAATAAAAATACCAAAGGGAAAATTCCAAATAACCCCCCTCTAAACTGCTTGAAATCAATATAACCCCCTGACTTTTCTTAAAGTCCATATAATCCCCTTAAAATACTATGTAAATTCAAATAATTCATTGAATTAAACTTTATGTGGGCGCCTAATTTTTTGGCTACCTTGAGCGGGCCGGGTCAAGGATTCTATCGGATCGGCCCAGCAAGGCGACGACCTGTCTGACCTGGACCCAAACAATCTCAACCCAAAGGCCTGACCGACCACAACTTGCCAAGTCAGTACCTATCCACTTACACACTACTTTGATCTTCTTAGATATACTGCATCGACTACAATTTAAATGTATTCAATATTGGTAAACAATACCAAATCAAATCATTATTGACTGTCTACAGAATCCTCATCAAATAGAGATTTACATAATTGACCAAATCTATCTATTGTCTCCTCACTAATGACTGATGAATTCTCACCCGTTTGATGGAGAGGAGCCAATTAGAAACCCTAATCACAATTACTCATCTACAAATAGGGGGCAAGGACAGACACAGAGGTATGCACAATTTCTTTTTATAAAAACTCTTTCATTGGCCATTTTGACCGACTTGAGCGTCGGAGGGTCTTCCGCAAATCCCCCACCTCCCTGTGTCGGCGGCGTTCAAGGAAGTGCTCGCCGGCATTCGAAGACTCAAACGGGCAGAGAAGAACAGGAGAGGCCAGATCCATTTACCCGAACCCGGTAAACAATATTTCTGCCCCTCCACTTTTATTGAAAGATGAAGAATATTTTACCAATATTTTATTTGGTTAACAGTGACTAACAGCACAATATAACAAAAAAACCCTATACATTGTTTAAAATGTGAAAAATCATTTACAAATGATGATTTTATCCATCTGAAAATATTATAATATCATATCTGGAAGGGTAAAATAATTATTTACAAATGATTTTTTACATATTTAATACATTGGCAAGGTTAACCAGATAGAATATTCGCATAATAATTCAATTTGTCAACAAAAATTCAACTCATGAAGCTATTTGAATATATATATATATATATATATATATATATATATATATATATATATATATATACGCGAGTGATAGCGTATGCGGTCGGTGCGGTCGTGCAGATCCGACGTGCGTCGTCCGATCGCGGGTCCATCGCATCTAACGGTCGATGTGAATCGACCGTCCCGACCATCTGATGCGATGGACCCGCGATGGACCATCGTGATCGACGGCCATTCGCATGATGCACTCGACGCCGCGGATGCGACCGCGGATGTGAATCGGACGGTCCACATCGCGTCCGCACTCCATTATCCAATATATATATATATATATAGTGTTACATGGATTTTTAAGAAAAATCAGGGGGTTACATGGATTTTAGATAGTTTAAGGGGGGCTATATGGATTTTACCCAATCCCAAAAAGCAAGCTCCACCCAAAAGAAAAGGCACACCGCACACCTCCCATTAATTGCAAAACCACCCCTCCCACTCATATATTATATATAACACTCCCCACTCTCACTCCTCACTCACTCCTTCCCCGACCACCACCTCCCAAAAAAATTTAATTTTTTCTTAACAAAAAAAAAATAAAAAATGAGGGTTTCCAAAACCCTCCCCACCTTCCTCCTCATCCTCTCCATCTACATCCATGCCGTTTTTTCAGAAACCCCCCTCCAATACCAAACCCTCCAAATCACCCCCCTCCCCACTCCTCCCTCTCTCCAACAACCCTTCTCCGCCTCCGACATCTCCACCACCCCCATCACCACCACCACCACCACCTCCCTCCGCCTTCCCCTCCACCACCGCGACTCTCTCCCCACCACCCTCTCCCCCTCCCAACTCCTCCACCATCGCCTCTCCCGCGACGCCATCCGCGTCGAAACCCTAATCGCCCGACGACCTAACTCCACCCACCACCGTCTTCCCCCCAAAGACTTCACCGGCTCCGTCGTCTCCGGCCTCTCCCAAGGCAGCGGCGAGTACTTCACCCGCATCGGCGTCGGCACCCCCTCCTCCCCCTACTTCATGGTCCTCGACACCGGCAGCGACATCATCTGGATCCAGTGCTCCCCCTGCAGGAAATGCTACTCCCAATCGGATCCCATCTTCGATCCGACCCGATCCAAGTCCTTCTCGCGCGTCCCCTGCTCCTCCCCGATCTGCCACCGCCTCGACGTCTCCGCCTGCTCCCGCTCCACCGGCTCCTGCCTCTACCAGGTCAGCTACGGCGACGGCTCCGTCACCGTCGGTGATTTCTCCACCGAAACCCTCACCTTCGACGGCGGCGCCCGCCTCGGCCGCATCGCCCTCGGCTGCGGCCACTCCAACCAGGGCCTCTTCGTCGGCGCCGCCGGCCTCCTCGGCCTCGGCCGCGGCCGCCTCTCCTTCCCCTCCCAGTCCGCCCGCCACCTCCGCCGCCGCTTCTCCTACTGCCTCGTCGACCGTCTCTCAAAAAAGCGATCGTCCACGTCGTCGTCGTCGATCGTGTTCGGCGACTCGGCCGTGCCGTCCACGGCGGCGTACACGCCGCTGGTGGTGAATCCGAAGGCGGACACGTTCTACTACGTGGAGATGACGGGGATCAGCGTGGGCGGGGCGCGGGTCTCCGGGGTCGACGCGGCGGAGCTGAGGATGGACCCGGCGACGGGGGAGGGAGGGGTGATCGTCGACTCGGGGACGTCGGTGACGCGCCTGCCCGCGCGCACGTACGCGGCGGTGCGCGACGCGTTCCGGGCGGGTGCGGTGGGGCTGAGGGTCGCGCGCGGGGGGTACTCGCTGTTCGACACGTGTTACGATCTTTCGGGACGGGCGGAGGTGAAGGTGCCGACGGTGGTGATGCACTTCGCGGGAGGGGCGGACGTGTCGCTGCCCGCGGAGAATTACCTGATCCCGGTGACGTCGAGCGGGTTGTTCTGCTTCGCGTTCGCGGCGACGAACGGCGGGCTCTCGATCATCGGGAACATACAGCAGCAGGGGTTCAGGGTGGTGTTTGATGGGGCAGGGGCCAGGCTTGGGTTCCTGCCGAATGGGTGCTAGAGGTGGTGCTTGGTGGGTCTCTGGTTACTGCTTCTCTCTGTCTGGTTGTTTGGTTTGTTCTTGGTGGTGGTGGTGGTGGTGTTGTACTTTAATTTTGTATTTTGTTGTGTGTTTTTTTTTTGGTTTTAAGATATGGGTTATCGAAGAGGGGTTTCTGAATGGAAATTTAGATTGAGAATAGCATAATTGTATGGTGTTTTTAAGATTTAGTGATAGTGGTTATTGATGACTGATTGGGAATTTGGGATCTATGTGGAAAAACACAGGCGGTGGCGTTGGACATCCGAGTTTGCGGTGCATGTGTAATTTTTTGTTAATTTGCCAATGCCCTGAAAATATGCTTTGGAAACACAGGGTGAATTTGGGATCTTGTTAGAGTCTGAGTTTTCGTCAAAAAACAACCGTCACCAAACGCGGTGGTGGTATACAACCATTTTTTTTGCATTTTCAGATACGAGTTTCCAAACACGGTGTTTTAAACTACGAAGCAAAACAGACCTTATTAGGTAGCATTTGATTGAGCAACTGGTTCTGTAATTGTCCATTCAAATAATTTTACAATCGTAATTTCATGCAAATAAATTTCAGACAAATGGTATCAAAAGGCTGCGATTTGAAAAAGCTGAGAGGAGATAACTTCCTGCAAAATCAGTTTTAAACTCAACAATCGTAGAAAATCAATTTTACAATCGCGTTATCAAAAGTTCACTTTTGGTGTTAAGATTGTCTAATTTTAAATTACTTCACTCTTTGTTCACGTGGACTCAAAATTACCCAATTAGATTTATCAAGGGTTCAGTTCGCTATCTTGAGTTCCTTTTAATTAATTCATAAAAGTACTTGTTTTACTGTAAGTAAAATAATTCTTAAAAATTGTTTATATTTTTAAAGAATGTTTTTACGAGATCTTTAGACAACAGAGACGTCGATTGCGGCGACAACGGGGGAGTCGAGAAAGAAGTAGGTGAGCGTTTGAAAAAGACGGGGGTGCCATGTGTGTCGACGATAAAGGGTGCACGGCAGCGTCACATGGGGACTGGTGATGGCGATTTGTCTCGTAACGGCGACTTCTGTCAATCTTTCACACTTTTTTTTTATTCAGTCTATGTTGTGTTCAAGACTCTTTTTTTAGTTTTAAGAAAAACATTCGACTCGGTAACTGATGTATGTTTTTTTTTAGAAAAACAAGAAAGAATGTGTTTTTATTTTAAAAAATAATGTTTTTTTTTGCATATTACTCTTTCAATATATGCTAATTATTTTTATCATTGTAAATCATATATTTATTTGTATATTATTAAAATCTTATTTAATATAAAATATATTGTTTGATCACTTGTTAATTGTTATGATTAAAATCTAACTTAAATATAGTTAACAAATAACCAGTGAAAAAAATGACAAAAATAACTTTAGCCTAATGTTTATAATAATAGTCTAATCTTTGTAATAATATTAATAATGGATTGTTAATCACTTAATTGATTATTTTTTCCTCTTTCCATATTTACTTCAAATGAAATATATATGTTAGACCTTCCTATAGTTCTATCATTTTGTTATATGATAAGTATTTGAATGATTTTTTATTTATTTTTATTACATTAATGTAATAAAAAATAAAGAAAACTCTTTGATGATTAAAATAAATATGATTGTAAATCTTTGTTAATTAAACATCTTTCCTTAAAAACTTGAATTTTATATTTTTTATATATTAACAAATATGGATGTTATATTATAAAAATAAATACTATATTGTAAGAGAATATATTAAAAAAAAAGAGAGAGGATATTTTGATCTTTCTACATAACTAGATTGTGTTAATTAACATATTTAGAATGATAAAAATAGGAAACTTAACTAGAATGATAAATATGTAAAAAATTTATAGTTTTGAATGGTATAAAAGAAATTAGTGTCTTGGTGATAGTATAAAAATAAATATCATTTTTTTAAAGGTATTTATGCAAAATATGAAATATCATTTTTTTTTTTTTAATAGGGGTTGAAGATGGGTGTGTTAAATGCCCTGTGGGGCAACTATCTTATCTTTGGCAGAGTGTAAAGAAAGCATCGTCGGTGGGTGAGTAATAACAGCAGAAGCATTAATAAATGATCGATGGTCGAAAACAGCGCGCACGAACATGATTCCAGGATTATACGGTGCTCGTCAAAGGACGATCTAATGCGCCAAAAATATAGAAAAAGAAATATATGTGCTACAATTGATATCACAATGAATAGATTAACTAAATATAAGAGAACCCCTCATAAAAGTAAAAAGTCATAAACATTCAGCCCCTCACACGTTTTTATGTTTTTTAAAATATATATTTATATACATTGAATGCGTTTATTTATGTAACTTTAGGAAGAAAAATATATTAAAATAACTTAATATCTATTAAGATTCCGTTTGGTTGCGCGTTTGGGCGGATTCTGCTTTTTGAAAAGCTAAAAATCTTCAAACGCGCAACTAAACGGGTCGGATTCTAGTAAAATCAAAAGCTGAATTTCTTTTAATTTCTCTCTCGAAATCCGTGTTTTTAAAATCTCAAAAAGAACGATTTTTTGTCGGAATCGATTTTTTGAATTGAAAAGCAACTTTTTCTACTAAACATTAAACTCCTTCCAAATATTGATTCCTGAATTAAAAAAAACATCACAAAAAGATCAAGGTCTAAAATCATCTTAAAAACACAGCTTTATTCCAAAATCTACTTTTCAATATGTGTTTCTAAACGGAGCCTAAGACAGATAGTATGGTAACGACTATCAAATAGCTATGAAACAGACTAAATGCATCAACACCTTAAAGTTAATGTAGATGGACATTTTCAATAGGTACTCTTCATTGGGCACACCACACTTGGATGGTGGAAGGAGCGTGTGGTCCAGGCTTTTTTCTATTTCATTGGAATTTTTTTTGGTCTCTAGATCAGATGTTTTTATTTGGAGGCTCTATGAATGTGAGATTTTTTTTTATATAAATGCTATAATCATAAATAAAAGTATATGACTAAAAATTGGGTTGGATGTAAAAAATTTCTAATTGTATATTCATATGAAAAAAGAATAAAAGCATATACCTCACTAATATAATTTATTATTACCAAAATAAAATTATACACTAAATTTTTTTTTTTTTTGAGAATACGGTGTACAAAGATTTGAAAATTAGTACATAAGGGAAGAAACAAAGCGAGTAAAAGGAGTAATACGATAGAAATACAAAAGAAAAAAATAAAAGTCGGGGAATGAATAGAAGAGAGTTCTACTCTGTCCCTCCCCCATAAGACCCCTGCATACTTAGTCACACCAGATAAAATTGAAGGACTAAGGGTGTGTTTGTGCACAAAGTTGAAGGGAAAATGAAAGAAAATGATGGAATTTGGGTCAAAGGGAAAGTGGTGGAAAGTAAATTTTTTTCCCTTTGACCAACTTTCAAGGTGTTTGTGCATGTGATGGAAAAATTTTCCATAACTTTCTCTCATTTTCTCACCTATGGGGAAATGAAAAGTTTTTCCCACTTTTTCTAATAAGACAAAATAGGAGAGTGAAAGTGATGGAAAATTTTTTCTTTTCCTTGTTTGGCACAAATGCTAGCTTTTTGAGTGGTCAAAGGAAAAATCTTTACTTTCCATCACTTTCCTTCACTTTCCATCATGCACAAATATACCCTAAATGGATGATTTGGTTATTATCTGGTGATGTTACTTAGCCCATGTTTGGTTCAAGAATTAAATTATTCTGATGTTTATGATTATTCTAGTATAAATAAGGATAAAGTGATTTTGTGTTTGATTGTGTTTTGAATTATTCTCGTTAAAAAACGTAAGAATAAATTTTTTGTTGTTTGGATAAAATGTGAATAAAGTATGGATAAGGATTTATAAAAGGTAAAAAAGTAATGATAGTTGATTTAACAAGTGATTTATAAGAGGTGATGACAGTTGATTTGACAGTGGACCCACTTATTCTTTGGGTGGAATAACCTAGAATAACTTTAATTCCAGAGGTTGGTTGGAAACTGTATACCACTTTATACTAGTTTATTCTGGCATACCTATACCATGTTATACCACTCATCCAAACACTTTTTTTTACTTTATTCTTCCCTATACCACTTTATACCCCTTTATTTCCCAACCAAACATGGGCTTAGAGATCCATTATGTCATGTTGGATAGACAGCTATTGATTACCAAAGGGAAGACATGAATTGTGATTAGCAAATACATATTTATCTGGAAGATGATTTGTAAAGAGTTTAGTATATTTTTGGTAACAAAGGGTTGATTTATAATTTATTCAATAAAAATTCATCAAAGATATTTTAGTAACTAATATCAGTTTTACAAAGTTCAAATTTATTTATGTACATCAAAAAGGTCCAATTCATTAGGTTATATCACATTCATCCCGTCAATGCACGGAATACCTTGAATGATGGGATATTGGGATGTGAATCATGTGATGCAATTGAGTCCAAACTCATGACGTAATACAAACAAAAACAACATTGTTTTATTCACAAATAATTTTTTTGCCATAAAAATAAAATAAAAATGAATTGGAAGATCAAGACCATTCATTCAACGTAAAAGTGCATTGAACGGACCATCGTGATAATAGAATATAACATCACTAACACAATACACAGGTTAAATTTTTTTTTTCTATATTGTTCCAGAAAAAAAAACAACAATCCTAATCAAACATCCAGAATTTTAGAGAAAAAAAACAAGGCAGATAAAAGGCATGAACATTTTCCTATGTTGCTTCAAATATTAAGCAGGTTTTTCCCCACCAATTCTATGGAGAGTAACAAAAAAATAATCCTTTTATTTTTTTTTACAATTTTACTTTTGATTGTTTCGAGTATTAAGCTTTTCACTGAACACAGGACTTGCAGAAATGGACCAATGGATTTTACGTAATGCACTGTTTGATAGTGTTTGATTATTCTGACCTGTTGAATTGTTGAAGGTGCAAATGTCAGCTTGTTCCTTCTCTGTTTGTTTTTCCCGGCGTGTGGGGATGCTTGGAAATTGAGATGAGGTTGGATTAAAGAAAACCTGCAATAGTGCCCAACAATTGAATACGGTCACAGAAAGTAAAGATGGATCCATCATTGAAACAAAATAGTACATGCTGGTAGCTCACACACAAACATAACTGTCAAACAGAATTTGTTTTAAGGAGCACTACATAATAACTGAATATGCTAAAAGTTCACATGTCCATGATGGAGAAGATGACAAATTGACAATGTAGTTACATCACAATAACAGATAAAAAGCTAAACTCTCTCTATATATACAGGTTATAAAAGTTATAACATGATAGCTCAATGATGTACATAATTCCAATGATGGAGAAAAATATAGATATTCCAAAAATGAAGAGAAGCACACAAGTATATATTAATTTATTTTCTGTTGACAATAAATGCAATTATGTTTTCACAGGAGTTGCTGAAAACTTGCACACCTTGAATTGAAAATTTCAATATCAAAACTAGAAAGAAATATAATCAAGAACTGAAAATTATTCGTAACATTCTGCTACAAGAATTTTTACAAATATAAAGGCCGTCAACAGATTAAATGCACCACATAGATACTACAAAGAAGCAAAGTTTTTCATTGAAAGGTATATTTATTTAGTGAACATTACTTTCTGTCCCTAGGCTGCTAACGTGTTGGCTACATATTCAGCTGAAACTGGTCTGGTTGGTCAGTGATTCAATTCAACTATGCCTTCTATTCAACATATGCATGTGTCAGGCACAACAGTACTTAGACGGTCCTGAATAAAAACCCCAATCCATGGATCTTATACTTGAAAAAAAAAACCGTAGATTATTTACAGAATGAAATTTCAAATATTATGCATGCTGGCGATTCTCAATATATGCGTACTGCTCACCTCGTCATGAAAATTTGCTAAAATGAGAAGTTTCTTTATTCTGAAGTTCCATTGCCTCATGAGGGAGATCATATGTGCGCAAATCATACTTTCTTGTGCCATTTGCATAGAACAGGCCCCAATGCTTCTCTGTGGGGGCACCCCCTTTCATATCTTCATCAAAGAGGGCAAATATAAATGTCAGAACTGGGATGCCAGGTCTCAGAGGAGTTCCCTTTATTGGCTTCCTTGTCACATGCTCCACAAGTCTCTGATTGAAGATGGCAGCATTATGAAGAGACGCCGCAGTGTCCTCTGGGTTTCCTTGTGTAGGCCAGCCAGTCTCTGTAACCACTAGAGGCAAATTGTAGAATCCAAGAGAAAATGCAGCAGAGTTCAGAGCATCCACTAGAAGATCAAACAGGTTCGTGTACAAAAGCCCAGTATTCGGGTCTGTATAATTGTATTGTTCGGGATTATCAGCAAACAAAGCGAATTCAAGAGGTATGGATGGAGCTTCTTTATAGGTTAGATATGGATAAAGGTTCACCATAAACGAGGAATTTATTTGATCGAGGAATGCCAATAGAGGTCGGAGCACAGGTTCTGCAATTGACTCTTGAAATATAGCATCTGATGGGGGAAACCGCACGGCTAAAATGGCTAAAGAATGTGGGGTGGAAACTTGGATTTTTTGATGCAATCCAATCTTCTTTAGTGATTCATAGACATTGTTCATAGCTTTTAAGAGAATTGTGGAAAATTCTGGGAGCATGGAAACCTCAGTTCCGACAGTAATAGATGAAATTTTTGTGTTTGAGTATAGAGGACGGCTTAGTTGCTTGATGATAAGGTCAGCCTGTGATGGATCATTGGCTACTGATGATATATATTCATTCGGAATGCACACAGACAGGGAGATACCAGTGTTGGAAAAAGCTCTAATTACGGAAAGATCCATGTCAAAAGTCTTCACGTTCTTTATGGAGAGTGAATTTATTAGCCTCACTGCTGTCTGAGGAGATGGAAGGCTGGAGCCCAAGCGTCCATAGTTTACTCCAAGTTTGGTATCTGCATATACACACATTTTTGGCTTTCATGAACATTTACAGATCCAAGCTTAAGAATATAAAATATAAATGAAAATAAATGTACGAGAAATAGTACATAAAATAAGGAAATAAGCTTGGTTGACATTGAATGATACAAAAAGATCTCAAATACGAAACAGTGACCAAATGTCCAAAGCGGAAATGAATCAGATATTCCAAGCAATGGCCATACAGGTGTACACTGAGAAATAGCTGGTCTGTGATTTCTATACATGTGTGCATGCACATTATCTTTGTGCATGTGTGTGCACGTACACACATGTGCTACGTTATGTGCAAGTGTGCCAAGAAATGATTCAGTAAGCCAGCTTGCACATCATATCTGGCAAGCATGTCAAGAGCACCTTAATTTTACTCTGAACAATCAAATGGCACAGCAGAGGTGAATTTGTCAATTTATCGAACTTTCTTTATTCCTCCACATTTTGATATCCACCTTTCCATCTCACTGAGAAAGAACTGTAAGCCTAATTTGAAGTTCGATGAGATAGGCGACACCCAAAATAAACAACCATTCCAATTATGTGCTTGTAATCATCACTCAAAGAGAGCTCAAGAAATCCATTTAACATACGCAAAGTGGCCACTTACAGGTAATAAAATTTATTGTTTTTAGTTACCTAATCAGAACTGAAAACTGTCTAAAGCAAACATACATAATCAAACTTAAAGTCAACACTCCACCAAAATAAGGAACACAGACAAAAATAATCATGCAACCAGGAAAACAACTAAACCTCAAAAGCAAACACATACATTCATCACTGATGTTTTACCAACAATAGTATAGCATCGCCGGACGGCACTTTAGGCAAACTCCTAAAATGAGCCCCCCCCCCCCAAATAAATTCACACAATAAAATTGATGACTACAACTTTTTTTTAGACAATCTACCAGTTGCATTAATAACAACCGGTATAATTAAACAAGAAAACATTAAAACCTCCAAAGCTACCACAAATAGCAGATAGAACTATTGAGCCAAGCCCTCACACACTTTACTCCTCCATATTTTTCATTCACAACGAACACTCGCTTATCATAATTAAAATTTGATCTAACCGAACAAAAATCAGGAATTCAAAGGATCGAAGAGACGCCACAAACACAAACACGAAAACCTAGATGAAAGATCTAAAGAACACCAAGGTAGACCGTAGACGTCGAATCTGATATCAGGAACTCAAAATCTTGAATAAAAAAGACATCGATCGACCAACCCGGACAAATCCAAACCCTCCGATTCGCAAGGAGGGGAAGCTCAGAGAAGGGGGGAGGAATGTTCAGTCCGTACCTTGGAAGGGCTGAATGCGATACGAAGATCCAATCCCGAAAAGAACGAACGATGAGAATAAGAAGAAGAAGAGCAAGAGAGATGCGGATCTCGCTAGGGTTTCTCCCGGCTTCATGTCTTCTCCTCTTCAGAGAAGCTGAGTCTCTTCTCGACTTTTCGTTGGTTTTCGAGGGCGGGAGAGGAGACACAAGTGGAGGGGGAAAAAGAGAGGGAAAAATCCATATAACCCCCTGTAAACGGCCTGAAATTCAGATAATCTCCTGACTTTTTCTGAGGTATATATAATTCTAGAAAACACTTATGTAAATCCAAATAGTCTCATTAGTAAAACTTCGTTGATATTATGTAAATATTTTTTTTAATTAATGCTAACTGAAAAAATCTTTAAAAATATAAAAAAATCATCTATAACGATTTTAACCTCCAGATAAGGTTGTATAATCTGTTCGAAAAAATAAAATCATCATTTACAATTAGTTTTTTGCATTTTTAATATATTGTAAGAGAATTTTAGTATATTGTGACTTCAATCATGATTAATCAAATGAAATATTCATAGAATATTCCTCATCTCAGAAGTTTAACTTAAAAGACTATTTGAATTTAAGTTTTGAAAGGGTTATATAAATTTTAAGAAAAGTGAGGAGTCAGAATTTCGGACAATTTACAAGGGGGTTATTTGGATTTTACCCAAATAAAAAGGTCCATCCGATCTAACACGTCTAAAGGACCACTGATTGGACGATCATAAACCCTCACATGAAAAAATCCGAATGAGAACCGGGGTATTTCCGTAATTTTGATCGAGGACTTCGATCTGGACTACAAATAACGATTTCATGAGTATCATTTGTTTTTCTTATTTTTAAAATTTTGGTTATTGTTTGGCGGTGTGCGAATGAATGGAGGGTGAAGAAGGGGAGGTTCGCCGTCTGATCGAGAGGGCCACGGATTCGACGGACCCGGACGTTGATCCGCGCCTCCTCAAGGCCATCAAGTCCGCCGTCCGGTCCTCCGACGGGGAGGTCGCCGCCGCCGTCGATGCCCTGATGGAGAAGATGAAGAAGGAGCACTCCCAGGTCAATATAAAGATTTACATGGATTGGTTTTTATTTGTTTAGAAGTGATTGATTGAATGATCACTGGTTGTTTTAATTCACAATTGCTCATTTGGTGGGGGGAAAACATGTGGATATAGATTAGGGTTTTGGCGACGCGATTTGGGTCGGTTTTTGAGTGAATGATTTGATGAGATTATTAGGAATCTGTGTGTCGGTACTCAAAATATGTCGTTTTGATCTTTGTGTGGACTGTTTTGCTGATTTGAGAAGTTTTATATCCTTTTTGGGTGCATTAAAAAAGTGAAATTGTATTATTGGTGGCGATGTGAACATTCTTATTTAATGCGTGAACCGCATCAAATTTTCTGTAGTGTTGTTATGTTCACCGTATATTAAATTAGGTGATGCAAATTATAAGCTTTGAATGATGTAATCATACATCGTAGAAAATTTCCATTTTGTGGTCTCTTTGTGTTCTGATTTTGGGAGTTGGGTGGAATTGGAACTGCAATTCCAAAGGGTGTAGTTTGAATTGAAGTTGGTTGTAACACCCGCCAATTCAGGTTGGAATTTAAAAGGAGGGTATGGGATCCAGTTAGGAGACTTAAATATCAAATTACCTGGAACCATCACAATGTAGTGCATATGAGATTTGATTTCTATTCTTACGTACAAATCCAAAGGGATGAATTGGGGAATGGGGATCATGGCAATTGCAATTCCAATTCTTCCCATTTCCTGGAATTCATATGTGTAATTCATTTTTTTTATTAGTTCTGTTTGTAAGAGAGAAAGAGAGAGCCTTAGCTTTTGGAATTGTTTGCAGGTGCGCTACCTTGCAGTCCTCATAATCGATGAGCTCTTCATGCGCTCGAAGCTCTTCCGCTCCCTCTTCGTCACAAACTTTGACCATTACTTGAGCTTGAGCGTTGGTTTCCGGAGGGGCCAGCCGTTGCCCCCTCCGACCAAAGTCGCGTCCCTTCTACGCACCAAGAGCATAGAATTCCTGGAGAAGTGGAATGTCTCCTTCGGGCTCCACTACAGGCAGATCAGGCTTGGCTTCAACTACCTTAAGGACGTCCTCCGGTTCCAGTTCCCCAACCGCCTTGAGAATCAAGCCCGGTTGCAACGCGAGGCGAGGGAGAGGGAGATGCGTACGAAAGAGATTTTGGTGAAGAAATTCGAGAACTTGAAATCAAATTTCTCGACTATCAAGGAAGAGGTACAGTCCACGCTTGATGAGATGAGGCAGTGCTTGGACATCGTTCGCCCTAGAGGAGACTGGCCTAGTGATTTCATTGGATCTGGTGAACATGATGAGGCCGAGCTGATTAGGTGCCCCGAGTTGCAGCATATCAGGGAGGCCTCATTGAAAGAAAGTGAGAAGGTCCACGAGAACAATGATAACAAGGCCATCTTTGATGTGTTGAGGGACTCATACAAAATCCTAATCTCGAGGCACTTAGTGTCAGTGCAGGAGTGGATGTCTGTTCTAGTGAGGGTTGACCTAGATGATAACAGGTTCAGAGACTCTGCTTTGAAAGAGTTCATTGACATTCGCAAGAGCATTCTGTCAGTGAAGAACGAATGCGACGAAATGGGATTTTCTATTAACACTTCAGGTTTAGCAGATGAAGAGGATGATGGCATTATTTGGGAGGAGGGTAAGATAGAAGTGCAAGATCAAGAATCAAAAGATAGTAATCTGGTTAAAGGCAAAGGAAAGGCTACAAATATTGATCAGGTTAAAGAGTCTAGAAATAGTGCACTGGTCACAGGCAAAGGGAAGGCAATAGATTGTGAGGAAGCAACTTCAGAATCTGAAGCTTTACGATCAAAGCTTTTGGCAGAGGCTCCAGTCATGACATGGGGATCTTGCCTGGACTCGTGGGGTTCGAGACAAAGAGATGTTATGGCGAATCATAGAGGATTGGAGGTTGAGGGACACTGGGGGAGGGTGGATTATGATGCCGTGATTCCAGCCGAGAAAATAGCGGAGCTTAACGTCCTAACATCCGTGTACAAGGAAAAGCCTGCCGATGTCAGGCCCTGCCTTGCACCTCTGAAGAATGGTGGCCTCTGTCAAAGAAAGGATTTGAAGGTGTGCCCTTTCCACGGTCCCGTCGTGCCTCGGGATTCAGAAGGAAATGCGATGTCGACGAATAAAAAAGCTGCGGGGGAGGGATCATCTCCCAATGAAGAGTTGGTCAGGCGACTGACGAAACAGGCGGTGAAGAACGTGCGAGAGAGGGAGAAGGAGGAGCATGACATGGTGCGGTCATTGAAGAAGGCAAAGCTTGCTAGGGTACGCGAGCACAACGACGCGGTGTTAAGGGAAGCCGCCCTTGCCTCGACTGTGAGGTCACAGGGTGTTGGAGGAGGAGAGGAACATGTGATCAAGGCAAAGAAGCCCACATTGGCATCGATGCTTCGGAAGAAGGTGATGGTGAAGGATAGGTTGTCGAAGAAGCTTTTGAATGCTCGAGTGACAGAGGCCGCGGTCCGGCAACTTAGTCAGGGAGAAGAGGCAAGTTACAGAGAGGCTTATCCCAACCAGTGGTAGTTGAAGTTGTGGGAAGAAATGTAGGTTTTGCTAGATTTGTCATTGATGTTCTTTTAAATTTAAATAAATTATACTTAAATTTGTATAATTCTTTAGACTGAACATAATAAATTACTACTGGCTGTTTTTTAATTCCCAGACTTGTATTACTCTTTTACAGTTTACATGATGACATTGGATAATCCTAGAGTGGGGTTTTTCTGGTCATGAACGTGGGGGTGTTTATCTTTGGTACTGCTGCAAAAAGATGATATGCATGTTTTGTGGTTCTCTATGATCTATCTAGGAAGGTGAGGTGAAGCGATGTTTGGAAACGAGTTTGGATAATTTTTTAGGGATTACACTTTTTAAGAAATTATATTTAATTCAAACTCGTTTAATTCAAACTCGTTTATCTTAAATTATATTTTAAGAAAACAATTTTTCAATGATTGAACAAAAATGTTTTTTTCAAGAAAAAAATAATTTTAAAAACTGTTTTAAGTGAAATGGGGGTGGGGGGATGAAAAGATAATGCGCACAGTGGACCAGGAATCCTGATTCATTGATTCTAATTCTTTTTTATCTTCAATTTTTGGATAATGATTAATATCATTTTCACTGCCCTCGATTTTGTAACCTTTCAGATGACTAATACCATTTATACTCTGAATATTGTTTTGGGGTGATGATACACAAGGTCAGTTCTAACCTAGTCTTTAACTTAAACAAGTTTGATAAAAAAAAATTTTTTATTTAAAGGAGTTTTGTGACTGATTTTTCAAAAAACACACTTTTATTAGATTTCTGGAAAACATTTTTATTATAATAAAAAGTTGTTTTCATTTGTGATTAATGGGGGCATTTGGGAACGTATGGATTAAATATGAATTTTACAAAAAAATAACATTTTTTTAAACTCATTTAAAAAACAATGTATCAGCATGCTAATATATACTTGGTCCGGAACAATGTAAAATGATATTCATTCCATTCATTTGAAGATATAAATAAAATATATATTTGATTAATGTGAATATACGAAGCTAATTGAAATTTATTTTATAAAATTAGGACTGAAAAAAACTCTATATAACAAAGCTCTATGAAAAAAAAAATCTTTTCATCTCATGTTAATCACACGTGCACCGAACGGTACATGTAATAATGGTTTTATTAAAAAGAATATATCTTTGGAAAAAATCTATGTCACCTGCTATAAAACTGCTTAAAATCCATATAACTCATTGACTTTTTATAAAATCCATATAAGCCCAAAAAACACTCATGTAAATTCAAATAGTCCATGAGTTAAATTTTCATTGACAATGAAGAATTTTTTAAGAATATTTTGCTTAATTAACCTTGGTTGTAATATCAGTATATTAAAAAACCCTACAATATATTCAAAATACAGAAAATCCTCTATAAATTACAATTTAAACATATCAAATAAAGTTTTATAATATATTCATAAGGATAAAAGTGTCATTTATAGAGAATATTTTTTACTTTTAACATATTGTAAGGGGTTTGGTGTGTTGTGTTTTCAATGAGTGTTAACCAAATGAAATATTCACAAAATATTCTTCATTTGTCAACGAAATTTTAGCTCATGGATTATTTGAATTTACATAATTATTTTCATAAAATCATATGAACTTTATGAAAAGCTTGGGGTTATATGGATTTTAGACAGTCTAGAGGGTTCATTTGGATTTTTCCCTATATCTTTCTATATCATATGAATCAAACGTGCACCAAACATCATCTACAAAAATGTTTTTACAATGTGTCAGTACCGATAAAACCCGAGCTAGATTTTCGCTCGGAGAGTCCTAAATAAGCAAAACCAGCATCGAAAGAAGCAGAAGACAACGTGAGAAGGCAACCCCATCCGCTTCGATCACTTCTCTCGCGCGCGTCATGTCAGTCGTTCTAAGAACAAAAACCCTAACAGGGACCGCATCGACGGCCTATAAATCCCATCTCCTCCTCTCCAACCCCATCCACGCCGTCCGCCGCATCTCCTCCAGCCCTGGCTGCGCGAACATCGAGGCGCCGTCCCCCTCGGAGACCGTGCGGAGGGGAGAGGGTCACCGCCGGATCTCCGGGTGGTTCTGGGACGGCTCGGGGTCCCAGGGCGGCGGGGATCCGCCGGAGATTTGGCAGCAGCCGCCCCCGGCGGGGCCCGGTGAGGGGAGCTCCGCCGCCCGGTTCTCGACGCCTCACCTCAACGTGATCAGGATTGGCGGCGGAGGGGGAGGGGGCGGCGTGGTTGGGGGTTCCGGCGTATCGAAGGAGGGGTGTTGGGGGGGTTCGAATTTGGGGAACGATTTCCCGACTCCGAAGGAGATTTGTAGGGGATTGGATAGGTTTGTGATCGGGCAAGAGAGGGCGAAGAAGGTCCTGTCTGTGGCGGTGTATAATCATTACAAGAGGATTTTTAATGAAACTATACAGAAGTGGTGAGCTATGATTCAATATAGTTTGTGTTTTTAATTTTGGCCTTATAGATTCTCATGAGTTTTCAATTCTATATATATTTGTTTCTGAACATTAGGCCCACAGGGGATTCTAGCAACGGCGATGATGACGACGATTGTGTGGAGCTCGAGAAAAGTAATGTTCTTCTCTTTGGGCCAACAGGCTCAGGTAACAATGTTTAGCATATAATTGCTTCTGAGCTTCTTGTAAAAGTATAACCAATGTTTCATATGCCTGTCTCCGACCAGTGACTGCCTAACTTGTGAACCTTTTGTTCAAGGACAGGGAAGACTTTACTTGCCAAGACTTTGGCAAGGCTAGTCAACGTGCCATTTGTCATTGCAGATGCGACAACGTTGACTCAGGCAAGTTAAAAATCAGACTTTAAGTCATGAAAATGATCACCAATATGTAACAAAATACATTCTTTCAGTAAAAGGAAAAGAAAAAAGAAAACAGAAATTACATTCTTTTTGTCTTTCTTGATTTTTCATCCATCTATAGGGTAGGTGATGTTAGGAGTGGAGTGAAAACCAAAACAATAGTTTGTTGATAATAATCATCTATAAGGTAGGTGAGGTTTGGAGTTTGAATGACTCATGGACCATTGATCCTCTCATGGGTAGAGCATCCTGATCGTTTCCGGTAATTCGCATATTTACGATGTGGATTGTCGTCATGAACCATTGATCTTCTGGTGACTAGACCACCCTAACCGTCACTACAAACCCTTGTAGATATGATGCAGATATCCATCATGGACCGTTGATTCTCCAACGCCTAGAACATTCAACCTGGATTCGTTTATTGTCCAATCTTAACAACTTTGTATGTCCACTTGTTGAAGGAAGATATTATCAAATTTGAAATTATATCTAATTGTTTAATCAAGCTTGAGAAAGCCTTTACAACTTGGAGTTTGAGTTTGTATCTAAGTATCTGAATTTTTCTTATTTCTTTTCTTCGATACTGCTTTGTATTTTCTTCCTTGGGGTGGTATATTTGTATCACTTATCCTCCTCTTCCAAGTCCTATTGGCCTTATTTTTTCCCCACTTTTTTGTTTTAAGTGAAATGTGTTACATTGTACATCGGCCTATGATTATGTTCTATTATTTTGCCCCGGTGGATGTTTCTCTCAACATCCTATAAATACTTATATCTAACCTTATTCTTCCCAACCTTTTCCCTTGTTGCAAAGGGTGTGGTTCAGGTTCTGAATAATTCAAAACAAGATCCATATTGATACAAATTCAAGATTTTCATTCATTCCTGATCCCTTAAAAATGATTATGCTTAGAGTGTCAATTGTTTACTTTTATATCTATTGGTTGTTTTAATAATGTTTAAGTGTGAAGCTGAACCATTAAGATTTAGTTCAGGCTCAAATCAGGTTGTTAATGGTTCAATATTGGGTCAACCTCATCCATTTGAAAACCCTAGTCGTTCCACATATCCCTGCATGGCATATTTTGTTATCATATAATCAGCATTCATGTCCATACCGTTTTGTTAATTTGTTCAGAGCAAATTTTTTTTTTTTTTTTTGGGGGGGGGGGGAAGGGGGGAGGTAGGGATTCTAATGTCAAATTTTATTAATGATTTGGGATACAATACAATAAACGGGAAAAAAAAAATAGAATAAAGGAACACATAGAAAAGATATCTACAAAACAAAAGAGCAAGTAAATAAAATCAGGTCTTAGCACTCATTTCTCAGATTGTTCTCCACGAAAGTTACCCTTTTGGATCCCATACAATGTAAGGTCCAAGATTTTATTAGCCCATTCACTCTTTCCCACGTATTTCCTACATATGGTGTGCCGCATTTAAAAATAACCTCATTTCTGGACAGCCAAACAGCCCAATACACTGCTATGTTAAAGGACTGGGAAGCTTTTGCTTGTATGCTTCTGTCATCAGCCTGCATGAGGACCTTCCCTGCCTTTCAAAGCAGTGTATGAAGGACTGAACTTTAATAGGGAAATTCATTCCCCACTGAGAAGTTTTCCTTTAGTTAGGGCTTCCAAACTGCCATGTCTTCCTTATGACGTTGGAGGGATATGACTGTAGCAGGTGTAGGAGGAAAAGGAACTACTCAACTTCATAATCCCGAAGGTTTCTTCTGAAAATGGGGTTCCAAAATTCCAATTCCAATACTTTAACACCATGCCCTCCTTATTGACCACCACAGTGAAAATCGAATGGAACTTCTACGTGAAAAGGCTTTATCTTCAATCCATGCATTGAGCTCAAATCTAACTTTGCACCCATCACCTATTGTCCATTTGATGGATGAACAGAATTATCAATCATATCGATGATGCCATTCTGCACCTCGAAAATCTTGAGAGAACTAGGAGCTAAAACCATGTGGACGGGTTATGGATGGGGGGAAGCATTGTAGACATTTGGTCTTGAGAGTGGAGGGTTTACTGGGATTTGATTTTGTTTTTCCCTTTAGTAGGAGAGATTCATTGTTTCCATTTTGTTCGAGGAACATCATTTTTCTATGAATGCTCCAGTCCTTTAATAGAAAAGGGGCACCACAAATGATCGGGAGAATGGAGTCTCCTTCATAACCATTTGCAAAGCAATGCTGCATTCATGTTTCTCCAAGTTCAGAGCACTCATGCCCCCCAACTTCTTTTAACAACATACGCTATCCCACCCACCAAATGGACTTAATTTTAATTTTTTTTCTTGTAATTTCCTGTTACACGACCTGGATGCGTGCCTTTATTTCACACAAGAACTCCAAAACTCTGGAGACAGAGTCATCATTCTCCTCATATCTTGTTCTTGATTTTTTGGGTACAATATATCCTTTCAAAGGCAGGTATTAAAGGAGGGTATTTCCTCCTTGGATATGCCTTATTGTGCCGGAATATGGCCTGTGTTTATCAAATCATGCATGTGTGAAACTGTTGTCCCTCAGTGCAATCAGATTTTGGTACGGGAATCTTTGACACTGATGTTGTGAGATGTGGAAGAGATGTCTAATCCTAGTCCCAGAACTTCTAGTACATGCGACGCAAGTTTGTATATTTCATGCATGATTGATTGTGCCCAGAGTTTATTATCATGTTGCTTAAAAGTTATTCGATTTTGTTTTTTCTGAATCAACATAATATATGCATGTGTCATGAATTCATAAACGCATTTGGTTGCGAACAACATAGTTAGCAACATCATATTCTAGGTTGATGTAATTAGATATTAAGTGCGAGAGACTTTTTAGATTCTGAAATGCCCCGATTCAGTATGGATACTTTACTCCCCTGATATTAATGAGAAATACCAAAGAAAACTATATTAACCAATTATATGAGTATAAGGACTCCCCACCTTTTCTTCAAAGAAAAAAAAGCATTACGTCAACATAGTGTATCTTACAATCTATTGTTGTATATGTTGCTTTATTCCCCCCAATTTTCATGCTTCTCGCTCAGCATCTCTCTTTAGATACATTTATATCACCCATTGGATTTTGCCTTCATAAGGTTCTCTTTCATGGAAAAAGGATTGTTTTTTTTTTGTGATTTCCTGCTAATTGCTTCCGTGCGATTTTTTTTTTCTACTTGTGCTTAAAGAAGATGTTTTTTAGATGCCGCTGTCTGCTTTTAATAATCATATTGATTCTTTCAAGTTACATGCAGGCAGGATATGTAGGAGAAGATGTGGAGTCAATATTATACAAGCTTCTTGCGGTATTTTTCGTGCAAATGTCCATATCTTTAACTTTCTTCATGCTATTCATGGGAAAATAAGCACCCCCCCCCCCCAATAATAAAAATAAATAATAAATGAACACAGCCCACACACAAACCAAGTTTGGTTTTAGGCCATTTCAGGCAATGTTGCTGGGCAACAATCTGTGTCTACTGAAAAGAGTTTGATAGTGTTATAAAACTTGTATGTTAATTGTTTTGGTGTATCAACATGAGACACAAAGTTTGTAATTCGAATTCAGAAATGGAATTGGGTAGTAAATATCTATCTTTCTTTCAAAAAAAAAAAAAAGAGACACAAAGTCACCATCACAAGGAATTGTCATTAACATTGTTGAACACGATGCAAATTCATTTAAAAGACATTTTTCTTGTTGTTTCTTTTCTCTTTCAGGTTTCTGATTTTAATGTAGCAGCCGCGCAACAAGGGATTGTCTATATTGACGAAGTTGACAAGATTACTAAAAAGGTCTTTGTTTAAGAATCCTTGGTGGTGCTGACATGGCCTGTTTATTTTTACAATGACAAACCTATCTTGTCCATATGCAGGCTGAGAGTCTCAACATTAGCAGGGATGTTTCTGGTGAGGGTGTTCAACAAGCACTACTGAAAATGCTGGAAGGAACAGTGAGTTCATGTACTGTTGTTTGTCATTGTATATCTGGCCTGCATTTATGATGGGGTTTCAATCTTAAATGCTTCAAATTTTTCTTGACTATTCACTACTTTGGGACCTTTAAAGATTTTACAAGGAAATTTGATGAGTAAATTCATGTTTAGGACAAGCCATCAGTGGTTGCGTGGTTGTTGAGGATTGGGATTTTGTAGCCATTTGTCTCTGCTTACAATGTCGTTATATATAATAGTTCTGTGTGCATCTATTAGAACAGCTTCTAGATGAATGATTTGACACACATTTTGGGTCAGTTTGGTAAGTCTGTATAAAGTTTTCCTTCCACAAAAATCCAGTTCTTGTAGATTCTGTGGTAATGTTGCCTAGGCTACTTAGGAATGACCATAGGAATATAAGATTCCAAACGCTATTTACCTAGGTATTCCAGCAGAAGAGGAATGAGAAGGGTTACTACACCATCCCTTCATATGACAAGAGAATGAGGTCAAAGCTCTTCTGGTTCAAAAAGACACTGATGACATGACAGTCCATGGGTCATGGATCATCTGAGGAAGCTTAATTTAAGAAGGAAATTATATTTTTGAGAAGAAAAATAAAATATTATTTGTCAAACTCATTCTCACCTGTGGTAAACTTGTTGGTGTCTATTAAGTGAAGATTTTAAAGTGCTGTTAAGGGTTTAATTTGTGGAGTTCTTTATAGACACAAGAATAGTTCTGATTTGTTAGGAAAATATTATATATGTGTTCGTGAACCATTTGTTAGGGAACTATTTTTTTTTTTTGAATAAAATTTGTTAGGGAACTATTATATTGAAGGGTTCATGCTTTCTAGTTTTTTTTCCTATAAAAACGTTTTGTGGCTTCGGAAGACTTCCTGTTTCCATTTTTTTTAAATAGAATTGTGGCTCTAAATTTCCCTCTGTTTCTGGAGTACACCAACTCTTCTTTTCTAATAAAACTTTGGTGGTCTGCTTCCATCTTTCATGAAAAGAATTGTTGTGTTATTAAAATGGTTGCTGAATTATATTGCAACAACATCTTGTAATTACTACCTTTTTTATTCACTATGTACTCTGTTCACGCAGCATGGCTATTGTTTATTATATGAAACAGAGTATAATTATTTTATATTAAATGGCTCCAGTCAGCCTATTTAATTCAATGATTTTCCAAGAATTTTTATTTTTTGAATAACTATTATCATCCTAGCGCTATTCAATGATCCACTAATTGCTGGATAAGAAACTACTTCAATTGGAAATATGTCATTTGCACTATGTTTTTTTATACAACTGCCACAGAATGGCTCCTTGATGTTTAATTATGCCACTGGGTTATTCTGGCTGTTTCTATTTGGTTGCATTATCTTATTTTGTTGTCATTATTTTTTTTCTTTAGTGCTTTTTTGGTTGCATAAGGCATGGATAGGCTATTCCACACCCTCACTTCCGTGGAATTACTATGGGGGATTATCCTAACTTATTCTTGGGGTTTATTCTTCTTAACCAAACAATAATTTTATTTTATTTTATTTTTAAAATTTTTGCTATTCTTGTCCTATCTGACCCTTATTCAACACCCCAAATGGGGGCTTAAAAGGTTTTCATTTCTTCTTCCCTGTGCGTTGGTCTAGATTGTCAATGTCCCAGAGAAGGGAGCTCGGAAGCATCCAAGGGCTGACAATATTCAGGTATTTAGATGCCAGTTCAGTTCTGACTAATATTAATGATCTGGGTTTTAGCGTTATTAATGTGTTATATGTTCCTTTTAATAGATTGATACAAAAGATATTCTCTTCATATGTGGAGGTGCTTTTATCGACTTGGAAAAAACAATCTCGGAAAGGTAGTAGAGATTGTTTTGCTTTGGTACGAGAGTATTTCATTACTCTTCTAAACTGTAGATTTTTTCTTATGTAGACGCCAAGATTCTTCCATAGGATTTGGTGCACCAGTACGCGCGAACATGAGAGTGGGTGGTCTAACAAATGCTGTCTTGGCATCATCTTTGCTAGAAACAGTAAGCACAGAGCAGTATGTTTTGGGTATCTGCATCTCTTATCAGTCAAATTTATGATATCAACCGGCCAAGTTCACGCTAAAGCAAAATATATTGTGGTTTTGTTTAAAACTTCCTATCTTATGATAGGTTGAAAGTGGAGATCTCATTGCATATGGGCTGATACCAGAATTTGTTGGAAGATTCCCGATTCTTGTCAGCTTGTCAGCTCTCAATGAAGACCAGCTTGTTCAGGTGGCGTTCAGATGAGTTCTTGGCTTTCTATGAACACATTAACCCATGCTGTAGAAAGTTTTGGTGGAAATTTAAACTGCATCGGTTGACTGCATCACCGCAATGTGTTACTGTGACATTCCTTTTTATCACATTCAACTGTTCAATTACTTTCTCGTGCTTGATAATTGTAATAATTTGGCTTTGCAGGTCCTGACGGAACCCAAAAATGCCTTGGGTAAACAATACAAAAAGTTGTTCCAGATGAATGATGTAAGTTTCATCAGTATCACTAAATTCTTTCAAGTGGCAAATGACCTCTACATACAAAAATATTTCATTTGCAGGTGCTACGGTTAATTATGTATTTGAATACAAATAATGGAGCATTCTGTTATTCCAGGTCAAGCTTCACTTCACTGAAGATGCTTTAAAGTTGATTGCCAAGAAAGCAATGGCTAAAAATACCGGTGCCCGTGGTTTGCGGTCAATATTGGAGAATATTTTGACAGAAGCTATGTATGAGGTTGGCATCCCACCATAAACTCTGCTTTCCTTGTTCACATGAAATAAGGCCGCTCATGATTTTCTCCATGCGATAGGACTTAAGAGGCACAATGTTCCTTGTGGGACTGAGAGATTTCACAAAATCATGCTTGCCTTGGGGAATATTTTTTTTCTCCCGGTCTTTGTCAACTCGACAAAAGAAGGAAAAGAATTATATATCTATGATCAATTTGGTGACCCATGCTGATGTGGACTAATAATTAATGGCAACCAACCCTCCTAAAATGATATGATGACGTGTCTTTTATCTCATTGGCCAAAGCCAAAATCAGTTCAGGCCACCAAATTGTTCAGATTTTTGACACCTGACTAGGTTTATAAAAATGCACTGTTTTGCAACCAATAAGATTTGTTCCATTTTGTGCACAGATACCTGACACAAGGACAGGAAAAGACAAGATCGATGCTGTTGTGGTTGATGAAGAGGCTGTTGGATCAGTAGCATCTCAGGGCTGTGGAGCCAAAATTCTTTCCGGTGAAGGTGCATTGGAACGTTATCTCTCGCAACAGAAACAATCGGAGCAGGTGGTATGTGTTAGTAACTCAAACATATCTGATTTTAACCTGGTGTTAGCCATCGCCCTATTTAAGATATGTGTTTATAACATTATATGGTGTTGTTTCATTGTATTTGAATGGACTATTCTGCCACAGTCACATATGAATATTCGTTTCTCGTAAGGTACTGGCATACTGCCTCTAATCATTCTCTCAGATGACATGGATAAAACCTGCATAGCATTTGCATGTTTTGGCATAATTGGGTAGTATTTGCTTGTTATGTGGTAATAACTCATAATCTTCAATTCAATTAAATGCTGCATTATTTGAGCCGCAATTAAATTTGATCTGTGAATAAATTTCCACACCTCGTCAAAATGTAATTTAGTGCGAAAAAAAAAAAACCCCATTGAATAGAAGATGTTAGAGAATGTGAATTGTGAATTCTGGTTATACATGAACCCACATCAAGAGTTAGCAATTAATTTGCAATATTTATGAGATATCGCTACATTTTTAATGTATTGCAGGCGACCCTTGAAGGGCCCGAGGGAGAACCTGATGTCGAACCCGAGCTTCCTTCTAGAGTCGCCAGCTTGTAACCTTTCAAGAGGACCGACCATTCAAACGTCTTATCCTGTAAATAAGTAAGTTTTATTTGTCTACGCCGTAATTCTCTCCAGTCTTAAGAGGCTCTTTAACTGTAAAGCATCCTTTTATCGTGTATAGTCAGAATTAGTGTAACCTATTTGACTGTTATGATCCCTTCTTCTTTTTATATATAACAATGATCATCATTTTAGGTACTTAACAATTTCATAGCATTTGGAAACACGATCGAGTCATGTTTGGTGATTCTGCTTTCAAAGAAAACAGAAAAATAGCTTTTAGTCATAAATGGTGAAAGAAAAGCTTTCGAGGAATCTGACAAAAGTAAACTTCGTGGAAGACTACTTTTAAATGCAACTTTAACTGAAATTTTTTTGAATGCTACCTAAGTTTGGACTGGTAAATGACAGCAATGTTTGGCATCTCTTGGTATTGGGCATGGTCTTTTGATTTTCAGAATAGTTATTCATTATAAAAAAATGATCATTATAAGGGTTTTCCTTTTCAGAATAGTTATTTCTGGATTTTGTCAACCTCAACAAAGGGATACTGTAAGATTTATCCATCCATCCCCATTTGAATGGCTTGTTGGGTTGATTTGTTTGCAAAATAAATTATTCTGTGGCAGGGTGGAGGGATAAAAAAACTCATTGAGAGTTGTTCAGGGTTACTATTCCGACTTTGGTAGAACCAGTATAACTGATTTATCTTTCCATCGTTATAATATTTCAGGGCACTGATACAATGTCTTTTTTGCATGGAGCCCTCTTTGCAGTTGTGACATCATTGATGCAGTATATGAAATCAAGAAAGAATATGTATAGTTCGTTATTTCTGCTTTGATACGCCTTTGGTGAGATAAGAGTAAGAAAAAGGAAAGTCTATCTCAGGTGTGTTTTGGTTGCACGATTATAAAATTGATTTTGCAGGAATCTGGGTTTTAAAATTGATTCTGCAAAACTCACAAACCCCCCCCCCCCCAAAGTTTTTGGACACCGTTTGATTGAAATATGTATGCAAAAAGCTGTTACAATAAAACTATTTGATTGTATGATTGTAGAAACAACTTTTTGCAAACGCAAAAGTTGTTCAATCGTGCAATCATATGCACTCAGAGAAGATGGATACTTACCTAACATCGATAGGGTCAATCAATCTTAGTATGTACTTATTGAAAATTATTAAAATATATGCACAAGAATCATGAGTATTTCATATTTTTATACAAGTGTATTTGGTTAGTCAAGTGTGTATATTTTTAAAAAAATCAAAATATGTGCACAAAGGAGTCATGGTCTCATGGATTATGAATTAAAAAACATCAAATGATGCCAGTGGTTAGACGCAGAATAAATACATTATACATGCCAAAGTACAAAATTAATGATCATAAACAAATGAATTTTTATTTCAATTGATTTTTGTTCTCTCTCAAGAGTAACAGGGGAATCCTACAACTCTTGGATACCTCAAAGAAAAAGACCTAATCATAGCATATAACTAAAATGATATTATGATAAGATGATGTGAATCTCTCTCTAATTAGAAATCTTTGTTTTTTTTATCGTAATCAATAGTTGATCTAGTTTACATGAAAAGATATATATGATTTATGACATTTTTATTCACTGGTAGATGCAATCAAATATTCTTACATAATAAATTATTTTAAAATGAAAAAATAAGAAAGCTACAAGGCATGTATCTTGCTCAAATAATCTATAGAAAATGCTAGGTAGAGTATTATTTTTACATTACCAACATGTTTTAAATTTTTTATAAATATATACTGTTTCACTTTAAAAAAAGATGTATATTTGTGATGAATGATGTTTATAAAAAATAGGGGCTTAGAAAATCTCACGTGAACAAAATTCACCTGAATGTTATTTATCCATGTATCCTATTTTCACATGATTCAAATAAGCGAGTAGAAGATCAAATCGGTCACACCGACACCTCCCCTCGTAAACCCGCTTCATGCGGTGAAACAGGGGTTCGATCCCTGTCCAACCCCATATATAGGGTGTCTTTGGTGGCTATCTACTAAGCACCCGTTTCAAACGGGGATAGATTTTATTCTAGGGTATAGATTTATCCAAGCATAAGTGAGTATAAATAAGGATAAATTGATTTTGTGTTTGGTTGTATTTTGAATTATTCTTGTTGATAAACGTAAGAATAAATGTTTTGTTGTTTAGGTAAAATGTGAATAAAGTATGGATAAAGATTTATAAATGATAAAAAAGTAATGATAGTTGATTTAACATATGATTTATAAGAGGTGATGACAATTGATTTGACAGTGGACCCACATATTCTTTAGGTGGAATAACCTATGATAACTTTTATTCTAGGGGTTGATTAGAATACTTATACCACTTTATCAAGGTTTATTCTAACATAATTTATCTGGGGTTATCCGGAGTAAATAAATATACTTATCCGAGGTTATCTGGAGGGTTATTCTCATTCCAAACGGGGGTAAAAAAACAAAATTCGGTCACACCGGAATAAGGAATAAAGATGCACGCATTAATTAGACTTAAATAAAGGAATTGAACTTAACGGGTTTGTCGAGAGAGCCCGTCAACGCTGAAAGCTATCAGGATGAGCTTGGTATAAACGCGAGATTGCAAACCAGATAAATAAAACTTGAAATGACAAGATTACCCTTCTCCTTTCATAAAATTTACAACCTTATAAATACCCAACTATGGAAACCCTAACCCCTCTCTCTCCTCAAAAATGGGCGCCGCAACTTAAAACACTCGTCTGTCTGAAATAAACCATCAAATCCGACACTTGAAAACAAAGAGAATCCCTTCAACCTCCTTGAATCCATTCGTAGCAAAAGAAAATTTCGACTATTGCATCTCATCTGTGTTTTCCTGAGTTTTCTTTCAAGGCTTTTCACATCACATGTGTTCAAGATTCTTTCATGATTTGGAGTTGTGGGTGCCACCGTCGTGAACATTCATGGAGTCTGTCGAAGGGATGGAGAAGAATGGGGGGGGGGGGGGGGGGGGCTAGGGTTTCCATTAATGGGTTCGGTCAAAAACATTCATGGAGTCGATTTCGATGATGGAGAAGAAGGGGGGTTAGGGTTTCCATCAATTCCATCGAGAGTATTATGTGAGATGGGGGTGTGATAAGTTTGGGTATTTTAGGTATTTCAGCAATGGTTATTTTTTGAACCTGTGTTTTTACCAAACAAAAATAAGCTTCGAATGGATTCCACGAGATGAGTGACATGTTTACCAAACTTGATCTGTAATCTCCATCTACAGTGAACACCGATGGAAAACCCGTGTAAACCAGCTTCGGTGTAATCGCAGCTTTATAAACCAGCTACCAAACACTACCTATATATACTTGATAAAACAATGAGATGAAGACACTCATTCAACATATTATATGTTTTCAAAGCCCGCTTTGGTTGAGAGTAGACGAATGTAGGCCTGTCAACGGGTTGAGTCTAGACCCAGACCCAGACCCGACCCAACCCGGACCCGATTACATGTGTAATATACCCAACCGGCGGACCGGAACAAACAAACGGGTCCGGTCCGGGTCCACCGCGCCCCGACCCGTTGGACCCGAGACCTGATTGTTTTATTAATATATGCTCATATATTATAAGACTATTAGTATTAGTTGATACATAATTTTATTTCTTACTTATGTTTGTATCCATAAATTCATAAATCATAATCATAATCATAACATTTTTTTCGTTGTGTTGATGTTGCAACTTGCAAGAACTTAATTATTTAATATATAATAAACTTAGTAATGTATTGTTTTCTATTTGTTTTGGACAATTAACTTATTAGCTTTTGAATTTATATAATTAATTAGTTTGTTGCATGATTTATGTTTATTATTTTAGTTAATATGTTAGTGTTTATTGTTTTGAATGTTGTTTAAGTTAATATTGTTTTGAATGTTTATATAATTAGTTATGTTAATTGTTTAGGTTATTCTGTTTTTTTATGTTAGTGGTTATTGTTTAATAATTCATTAATTTTTTTTTAATTATATAAAATTATGTTCAAACATAATCTCATTAATAATAATGTTTTATTACAAAAAATTTCAAATAAAATGATAAGGCAAACAAATACATGAGCTCTTCCTTTTTTTTTCTTTTTTCTTTGCTAACATTTCGGGTCAGGTCGGACCCGGGTCTAACAGGTCCGGGTCCGGGTCCACGTTTCCCTAGATCCGCCGAGTTTTTCTACGGGTCGGGTCTAGGTTCACCCCATCCCAACCCGTTGACAGGCCTAGGCGAATGCAACTAACTGGCCTAAGACCCTACCCCAAATAGGGCTCCACATCTCTAAAAGTAAGAGTGTATTAAAATTGTTGAGTATTCTTAAGATTAAGATTTAATATTTTTTATAAATAATTATCCATATATTTGTTTTTATACTTTTTTTTAGTTTTTTGTAACTTATTTAAAAATTTTCATTTTTATATAAATTTAATTTTATATTTGAATTTACCAAGAAAGTAATTTTTCATTAAAAGTTCCTATATGTCAAAGAGTTTTTTTGTTTGTTCATTAAAAATGTAAACTTAATTAATAACTGTTCTTGTTATTTGGTAACATGTGAATTGTCGTGTCGTGTCATGCCGTGTCTATCGTTCCGTGTTCACTAACATGTTGTGTCAGAAATGACCCACGTGCCATAACACTGATTTAGCATAGATGCATGACTCATATACCATAACATCTTGTGTCATGTCAATAATGTGACGTGTCTAGTGCCATGCCGTGTTGACACGGTCCATTTTATACCTCTACTCCACCCCATCCAAAATCTTCAAACACCACGGGTTTGTTTAAGGGTGACTCTATTTACGCTTCTTTAGATTGTAAGTAAGCGCCCCCCCCCCCCCCCCCAATGGACTTTCTTACTAAATATCCATTTAAATATACATAATTAATATGCCCCCTGACTTAAGCCCACCTAATTTTTAGAAAAAATATTCTTAAAATTCTTTTAATTTTAATAAGCCAGCCCCCTATCTTTTAAAATTCTTTTAATAATCTTCCTTCACAGGAAAGAAGAAGAAGACAAGAGGAGATATTTTTTATTGTTATAATTAGACATGGCTTCTTCTTCATCAAAAAAATGAGATATCAAGTTTATCACATGGTTTGAGATGTCATGTCCAGTTATAACACAAATCAGTTCAAGAATACCAAAATCACTAGAGGTTCGACATTTGAGATGTCATGTAATATGTAATCCATCGACAATCGCACTATCAATCTTTTCAGCATTTACAATTGTCTTTCAGTTAATGGTTCGACATTTGGGATGTCATGTATTCTGCAATCCATCAACGGTCGTAGTGTTGATCTATATGGTATTTACCAAATGACTTTCTATCAGAGGCTCGACATATAAGATGTCATGTAACCTGTACACCATCGATAATCGCAATGTCGATATTAACAACCACCTAAACTTCACAATTCCAAAATGTCATTTTACTCATGTAATGCTTATACCTCCCAAATTTTTTTTATATTTAACACCAAAAATCACCCCCTAAACAGGTATTAAACCAGTTACACCAAATGATTGCATTTGAAGCACCAAATGATAAATAATATCATGCAAGATATAAATAAGAAACATACAATATGATATATAATAATAAAATCTCTCTAAGGGGATTGGTTTGGGTCAGATTGAGAGAGATTCTTGTTTTGTAGAAAAAATAATTTTTTGGTGTGAAATAACATAATAAGGGATGTTAAAGATTTAATTACATAAGGCTAAATTAGTTTTTTGTGTTTCCAAAATGGTGAAATGAAATATTTTTAGGTATAATTTTGAAAAGTGACTGATTTGGGTATTTCAAAATTTTAAGATTTTTTTGGGTCATTTTCCGTAATATTTAATATATAAGAGACTTGTAAATTAAGTTAACAAAATGTAAATTCCCCTACACACCCAATTCTATTTATACCCAACCCATGTATATGGTTTTCTTTAAACACCCCCAAATCAATGGATGTTATACAAGATCCTTTTAAGTTAAGTTATGCAGGAGGAGGAGGACGAAGAGGGGGGTGGGGCTGGGGCGGGGCGACAGTCGGGTTGTCGGGGCGATCTCCGCCCTCATCTGTGCCGCCCTCTTCACCTTATTCGTATTTCTCTCTCTCTTTCACTTTATAAATCCATCGAATCCCTTATAAAGATCCAATTTTGGGAGAGACCCACCTCTGAAAATCAAAATTTTCACCCCATTTGAATGATCTAAATCGACCCTTAAAAAAAAAAAAAATCTGACTTTTCCACCTCAACAGGTCCGATGCAGAGACGGATTGGAAGAACTGGCAGTGGATATCAACAGGTACGGCGACTTGTGCGAAAACCCTCGGCGAGGCTGGGCAGTACGCGAAGGAGCTCCTCGTCCTCGTCTCCCAATCCGGCGGCGCCGTCGCCTACCTCCTCTCCACCACCAAGATCACCATCCCCTCCTTCATATTCGCGCTCCTCCTTGAACCTCCTTGCCATGGCCATCGTCGTCAATGCCGACATCCAGCTCCTCCTCCGTGGAGGCGGCGATGGCATCTCCTCCTCCTCCTCCTCAGTCCCACTCCGCCCCTGACTTCGTCGCTCCTCTTTCTCCTCCTGCACACCCAACCTAAACCCCACATAAATGGATCCTTAAAAGATCCGTGTATGGTGGGCGTGCATGGAAAATATAGAGGTGCAAATAGAGGCACCCACCCAACCCAAGTTCCAAAACCCACTCGATCCGATTAACCAACTTCTCTCTCTATTAAAACCCTACCTGTCGCCGGCGGCCGTGCTTTGAAGGAGAAACCGGAGGAGAAGACGAAGAGGGTTTTGGATCGGTTTACATCAAAAACCCTAGCCGAAAAGGTGAGTGTTTCTTCTCTATCGTTGTTTGTTTCTTCTTCGTCGTCTTCTTTTAATTGTTCTATGTTTAGGTCTTTAACATTGATTTTTTATTTTTCAAAAAAATTTCTAACTTTTTAGCTTCGGATCTTGTTTTCTATGCCTTTATTATTCTATTTTTTATTTTTATTTAGTATAAATAGATTATCTTAATTTAGAGAGAGGAGGAATAAATTCAAATGGAATAGCATTTTGGCTGAAACTGGAATACTCATCCCCTGTTTAGTTTGGCAATAGAATTAGGTGACATGGAATGGTTTCCAACCTTGTATGAAGGTTATCTTGTTTTTATTTGTTGGCATTTGTTTCACTCAAAGTAGTATAAAAAAGGGAAAATGTTCAGCCTGTTTCCGGCACCCTTTTTTATTTTTTTTACAACAGTATACATCATCTAACAAGGTATATGCTTTTATAAAAAAATGAAGTATGTTCCAATGGATTGTATGAACTCATTTATAGAATGTGTAAATTTTTTTCTAATTACATTTGAATGCAGGTCGCTAACGCGGTGTATGGGGCTTTAAAATGGGTTGAGTGTAATAGTGCTCTTAGAAAACCCTATTATGGTCATTTAAGTGGACTTCAAACCAAAATAACTTTATCCAAAAAACCACAACCTCAGCCAAGCTGCATATGATGTTAACCTGAGATTTCACTTAAAACTGGCATGGTAATTGTACTTTCTGTCCAATAATCCAATTACACAATCCTTTTGGGTGCAACTTCTATTCTATTTCCTCTATTTTGCACGAAGATCCCCCAATATACATTGTTCGAAGGGGCTTATTTCTGATATAATACAATCAAGATGAGCTTCTAAATTCTTTCCAAAATTATCTATTATGTTCCCTATTCCACCTCCTATTCTACAAACAGGCGAGGCTAAATCTAAATGCATTCTTGGTGTTTGTAGTGCCTAAGGAATTAGCTTCATATATGTTATTGGAGTTACACCTAGAATGCATGTCACTTGTAAATAAATATTTCCACTTGAGGGTGATTCACAAAGAAATTGAGTAGGAACCAATATATAACAGTTTTTCAAGTTGTTGGAAAACAGCTTTTCTATCTAAAGTTATTTCATCGAGACCTTCTGGTAAATATTGATTGTCAGAGGGATGGATTGCAGTTTGTCCATGTAAACTTCATTCTAACATGGTCCTTTTCATATTTTTTTATTTTTTTTGTGCAGGGAGAGTTGTGAATTCCCAGTGGTGGTTGGAAGTCCACAAGCGTGATACATATAGTAAATTAATCTTTATTTGTCTATTTGATGAATGGAAATGGTGATGTACCTTGTTGGGGTGATAAGGGCATTGGGGCTACGTGGATTGCTGAACGCAGCATGGGTTGCGGCATCACTTCCCATAGTCATAGCTTTCCTCCCCATTTCTCAACTCCTCCCCTTTCATAGGCTCCTCCTGCAGTTCTCCCGAAGGGGTAAAACTATGCGCTCCTCCTCGTTTCTTGTAAGTCTTCACTCTTCAGTTAGATATATTTTTCTTTCATGGCGCTTGTTGGTTTGACTAATTGGACATATTTGGTGAGATTTTTTTTATTGGATTCTAGAATTTCACAGTACCTCAGAGATACTTCTTGCATTTTTATGTGGTGGCTGTCGTTTGGACAATGTTCCTGTTACTCTTGACATGCTTCTATGCTCGTAGCATCAACAAAGAATCATTGGTGCTTGTGGTTGGTGCATCTCAATATGGCTGTGTTGTATGGAAGACCGCGTTTGTGCTCTTGTTGATGGAAGTTCAGGTCTTGCGGCGACTTTATGAATCAATATATGTCTTCAATTACAGCCCTACTGCAAGGATGCACATTTTTGGCTATCTAGCCGGGCTATTGTATGACATGTTTCTCCTCCTCTATCCATCTTTAATTAGTTTTTTCATGATCAATGTAGAAAATTTGAACCCAATCCAAGTAAATTTGACATGCCATCAGCTGGTTCATAGAAACTTCATGCTTTAGATGAGATGTGGTTGTTGAATAACCTAGATAAAAACTAGTGAGAATTATTCCATTTTATTTTGCATTATTTGGGGATGACTCGAATAAGAAAACAGAGACTTACAGACTATGGAAATGAATTAAAAGCTACAGACAATGGATGATGGATCACTCAAGTATATTTGAAGCACAATGGTTGTGGAGAGATATGTTGGCTGCACCTGTTAATGTGTAGAGTTCCAGATGGATGAGTTGGTCATGTTTTACTGTTAAAAAACTCTGAAACTTTAGAAGTGCCAGCTAAATATCTTTGAAAATTGTCATGAACTACTCTCATTAGAGGAATGGCAATAAATTTCTTATTGATAGTACTATGGATTTCTATAAGCAGACTATTTGACTTTTCTAATTTGGTTTGTTTTATGGATGCTAGTTTCTATACTGCAGCACCACTCTCACTTAGTAGCTCATGTGCACCAGAGTTATGCAACTATTTTACTCATCAAGTATCTATTATCAATTTGAGAAATGGAGAGTCTTCACCTATAACTGAGTTCGAGGGACATGCCCTTTTAAGATTCACGTGGTGCCAGTGGCTTGGTGCAGCAATTTTTATGTGGGGCTGGATTCATCAATATCATTGTCACTCAATTCTTGTAAGTTTTGCTTTGACTAGTAGTTTATTCAAGATTTTGTTTGACATCAAGTATCTGTGTTAGAGACTAAACATGTCCTTGATGTTGCATGGAAATACCGTGAAAATTTGGATTTCAATGAGTAGTATTTCTCCAAATTATAGTATCCAGTCATGCTTCCAAGTTGCTTTCCATGTAAAAGTTTAGAAAGCATCAAAGCACTTCATAAATGGAATGAATTTATTTGAAAATATTGTGTTATTATGTAGCCTGTATGTTTTGAGCATGTGTAAATGAAGTTAAAATAAGTTAGTAATTGGTTAAGACCCCCCCCCCCGATTTGAATAAATTCAGTATTGGGAATGCCCTTAAACCCCTGCTTAAGCTGATTGAATATTTGCAGCCTTGAATGAATAAATGAATTCTAGCTTACTCCATATGCATTGTGAAAATACTTCATCCCCAATTCCCCATCTTTTTTCAACTAAGTGAATGTGTGCCATCGTATGCACATCCTTATTAGAACTTTAAAATTTGAGATTCTTCCATTTTTGTGTTTGAGCTTTTGCTGATGTTCTGTTCGGTTTTGAAGTTTATCTTATTATTAGCTGGACAACCTTTCAATTTTATTGTCATGTCAAGTGCATTATTCAATCTTCTAGTTGCTTTACTCCTCTTTCATGTGACAGGGATCAGTGAGGAAGCGTGTGGGAGGTGATGAATATGTAATTCCACATGGTGACTGGTTTGAGATGGTCTCATGCCCACATTATCTGGCTGAAATAGTACTTTTCTTGGCCTTAAAGATCCATTGTTTTAGAATAAGTAATATAAATTATTGTGCTATTAATTTTTTGCTAGTTTTCTGTAGATCTTCATGACAAGCAGTTTGCAGTTTAACATTATCTGGATGAACTTATTATAATGTATTCTTCTGATGAAGTTAACTTTTTCCTTGAAAGATTATGATCAGGAATATTTAAATTTCTAGGGTGTGCGCGCATAATTTTAGATGGAAAATGAAGGAATTTGGTCAGGGGAAAAGTAATGGAAAAGAAATTATTTTTCCATCGACTAGTTTTTTTTTTTGTAGTTTGTGCATGTGATGGAAAGTGCAGAAAATGATTCTATCACTTTACCTCACATTCACTCCTAGGGGAAAATTTACCCATCAGGCCAATTTTTATGAGTGGTCAAAGAAACTTTTTAAATTTTCATACTCTTTTCTTATGTTTTTTCGCATACACAAGCACTCTCTTGGGGCTAGAATAGTGTAGAGCTCATATAACTTGAAGCTTGCTGCTTCAACTGCCATTCTTAGACCATAACTAACTCTGCAATTAAAAAGTGTAGAAGGGTCATATCTTATTTCCATATTGAGAGATTCAGTGATGATTTTGATGAACCGGATATCTCTCATGTTAATGTAGTTTGCACAAGGAATAAAAACATGTCTTGGTTGGTTCCGCAAGTATGGTCATCTTAATGGTTCATTGATTGGTCCTTCCTTGGACGATCATTTTTTTCATGTTTAACTTTGAGAAAAATCTTAATTTTTACCAATGATTGATGATATATCGGATTCTCCAGAGATGTCTTGTTCATAGAGTGCAAGTTACATTACTATTTATTTTTCTCAGGTTTATTAATGAAATCTTGAAATATAGATATTTAACCTGGATAATACAGATAAAATGCCCCATATAGGATCATGACATATTGTCATTCCTTACACTAAGCAAAATCTTCAGCATTTACATCCGTGATTTTTTCCTTGACAATACCATTAGTTAGCTTTGACTCTTAAGTCTTAGCATAATGTTAGAAAAGATAATTGTGCCTTTATTTATTTATTTTTTAACTTTGTAATATAACGATATGAGAGCATGACATGAAGCGTGGATAAGAAATGATGGCATCATAACTTGAAGAAAAACAATAAGATCAGATAAGCAAATTTAGAAATGCTTTACTGAGTGTTTTTATCATAACTTAGGAAATGATTGAAGGGGGAGAGGAATATCTTCATGGGTCTAATAATTTTCAATTTTAGAAAGTGGCCGTCCTTTTCTTCCTTCTTCTGTATGTTTAACTCAGAGAAAATTAAAATGCACAGTAACCTCTTTCATTTAAAATTCTTTACTGGGGTGTGGCTCAATTGTCTTTATTATGCTGATTATCTGTCTGTTGGCATACAGGTTATATATTTTGGTGTTTTGGTTGCTACTGGAGGCTTGGACATCACAATATGGCTTCTTTTAGTGTTTGTGGTATGCATGTCTTGTGTGGTTAATATTGTTTAGTAATTGTTTTCTAAACATGTATTCTTTTAGAGAACTTTATTTACCCAATGTTTCCTTTTTCATATTCCAAGTTTTGCTTCTGTATGCAGGTTTCCAATCTGTGCATTGCAGCCATAGAAACGCATAAGTGGTATCAACAAAAGTTTGAAAACTATCCACGGTCACGTTTTGCTATTCTCCCACTGGCTTTATAAAAGTTGCTACCCATGCAAACTAAAGACGCTGAAGAACTTGTGCAGGTCAGTCATCTGAGTTTTAATTTGCTGATGCTGTGCTGCTGCACTTTGATTTTCAGGTCCAGGCAGTCAGTTCAAATGCAACCTGATCTTCAAAATTATTTAGTTAAAGAAGAATCTCGGAAATGTATTGAGTGATGTTTTCAATCAATATCAGTATTCTCTTTATGCCTCACTTGTCAAGTGGCCACCAAAAGGATGTTTTGAATGGAAAGCAGGCAATAATATATATCGGAGAAAGTAATTTAATCAGTATTAGACAAGGAAGGCGACAATCAAAATGAATACGAGTATATAACCAATGTGTTCATTGATATAGCATATGATCAATTTTGTTTTGTTTTTTTCTCTTCATATCATTACCCTATCTTAGATGATATCAACAACAGGTCCTCGTTCAATTGTTGTTTCACTCTCCTCATCTGATAACAATTATTCGAGCGTTGGTAAATCGACCGTGAAGTGGAAATTGTGTATGGATCGGTCATGCTGCATTGGCTCCATGACGTTTACTTTTATTTGGTTGTTCACTTCATTGTTTGTTAACTATTATTCATTTTTTCTTAGCCAAGAACTGTTGCTAATTAAACAGATAATTCACCTACTCCTATTCACAGGGGGTGCAATACCCATACAAAAGAGTGTGTGTTTTTTTGTGTGCTTAATGACCTCTACTTCATAGTCAATAACTGTGTTTGATCTGTACTTTCATGTCATGTCATGCATGATAAACGAATTTATCGTGTTCTAAATTTCTAATTTGTTATGTTTAAACAACTGTCTATAGAGTTAATCAAGATTGACTCTATCTCTGGGCGAGAAATTCAGTGGAAATTCTGCACAGGTACACATTCTCTTCATTCAGTGCTTACAAATTATTATTATTTTTATTACACAATAAAAACTATTTATTACTCCGCCTTGTGTTTATCAGGTAAACTACACATTTCATGTTCCATGTAGTTTGATATATATCTTTATTTCCTTCAATTTATTTTTCTTTGTGATTTTGTTCTATGGGGGCAGCTCGATGTGGGAGTCAGTTTCATATTATTGGTCCATAAAATGCAGCATGAAGGATGTCATGTTAGTTATTTATTGGATCAAGAAGTTTCTTTAGAGGTTGCAAGAGAGATTCATAGTTCAATCAGACAACTTGTATCATTATTGTTAACAAGCACACCATATTTCTTATTTGGTGATAAAGTTATATTGCTTAGGGCCCAGTCTTGTCTTAGCGCTGTTTGTAGTTCTCTCATCATTAACACAGTATATGAAGTCATCCTAGACAGGACATACTCCACAATGTCATGCATTCAATTCGAAAATTATTTATTTATTTTTACATAAAAGAATGTATCTATTAACATGAAGCCTTAACACTATTGACAATACTTAGGAAATCATCTTATAGATGAATAAACAATTTACATAATTGGTTTTGATGACTACTGGGGAAAAAAAAATCCTTTCATAGCATTTCGTCATTGGTTGTGGTTTCAATTGATTACACACTTGGGGCTTGATTAAAATTTATTTTCCTGAAATGTCATCAGATATATAAATATTAAAAAGCTTCTATGATGCTTACTTTTTATTTCATTGCAGGTTACAAAGTTAAATTTGTCACATGGTCAATCATTGTCAGATTGGTTGTTTAGGAATATGGAAAATAATGTCCAGTTAGTCATTACTGGTTTTTCAAATGCCCTCGCTCGTTTAAATATATATTGTTATAAAAATTGAATTATATTAAGACATATTAGTGTTATGTTTTAAAACAAATTAATTTTTTTAAAAAATTATACACATTATGATACTTCAACATACATTGTGATACAGTATAGACTGTTATTGTAATGTCTGTGACCGGAGGAATGGTGAATGATACATTGGTCAAATTTTAATGAATGTATATTCAGTGACTTGTGTAGCTTTGCTGTTCTAAAGTCTATGGGTCAAACCATACGACCTTTCTATCGATATCGACTTTGACATTGGCTTCTAGGCTAGTGTGATAACGACGTGACAAGAATTTTGACAAATTATCCATATTTTAAGTTTTTTTTCCTTTTTTTTCAAAGATAGTGTTTGATAGAAAGATTGCAAAACTAATTTTTTATAAATGTTGAGTTTAAAATTAATTTTGTAGATAGCTGCAATTGTAAAATTATTTGGTTGTATGATTACATAATCAATTTTTTACAAACACAAAAACAGTTACAAATCAAATGCTGTCAATGTAAAAAAATATAAAGTAAAAAAATATAATATAGATAGATCATATTACGTGACACTTTAGAAACACTTATTTTAAATATATCTAGGTATCTAGAACAGGTCCCATGGTTTTTTGACATACTTTCTTTAATCGAATTCAACTAAATATTCTCTTGACCAAACTTGTTATACAGACATATACGGATCAATCACAAATGATAGTACATATACTAAATAGTGATAGAATAACATAATATTCTATTATCGTTCTTGGTCACTAGGTTTTTTTTATCACAAGATCTATGTTATTATAGTAATTTACAACCATGATTAAAAAAGTGATATATTTTTCTTTACAAAATAACCATAAATTCGTCTTATTCTTCTTTATATTATAGAATCTTTGTTTATTTTTAGTTCAATATTAAGTTAACTTAGTATCTTAGAGATAACAAAAATGATTAGATACCAAAAATAATTGATCATATTTTAACCAATAACTATAGTGAATAACTTTCATAGAAAATGACATGTAATTTTGTAATTAGTCTATGTCCCTCAGTGTCCCCAATATGCGCGTCACTCAAACGTGTATTGACCGTGTCACTTTTAATAGTCTACGTAATATTAAATACAATTGATTTTCAAAAATGGACTGATCGGGACCGCCCAACAGGTGTTCCTCCACCACAAAAGGTCCACCGTAAAAATCCCACATAATTGGAAGAACAATCAATCAATCATTCAAATCCGATCTTCCCAGAAACGCAACCCTCCCACAAACAACCCTCACTCGAACCCAAAATCTACACAACCACCAAAGCGAACGCCGCAGTTGGTGAGGACAGTTTCGTAAACTCACTTCTACCCTCGCTGTATTGGATTCTCTTCTGTCCCTCTTTTTTCAATTTTTCCCATAAAAGAAGCCCTGTTAAAACCGTTTATACAAACCTTAAAAAATTTGCCACTTTTGAAAATCAAATCAACGGTGATGAAGGGCATCTCATGAAACCCGGCTCTCAAGGAAAGTAAAAACAAAAAAAAAAAAGTCCCTTTTTGGGGTTTTTTTTTTTTTTCAAATTTTTTTTGATTTTTTTTGGGGGTTCCTTTGATCCTCTCTCAAATCGATCTCTCTTTCTTCGGTTCATTCGATCGGAGGCGATCAGAGAGAGAGAGAGAGAGAGAGGGAGAAAGAGAGGGAAGGGGAGAGGAAACCCTAGTTGGGTTTGGTTTTGGGGGTGATGGAGTTGGACAGGATGGAATGCGTGTCGTCGTCCGACGGGATGGACGACGACGAGGCGTATATCCATCCCTACTCGTCGAAGACCCACATCGGGGGCGGCGGCGTCGGCGGCGGTGGAGGAGGAGGGGGAGGGATGGGGGCCGGCGGCGTGTCGGCGGCGGCGGGGATCTCCCCCGCGACGAGCGTACACGAGCTTCTTGAGTGCCCCGTCTGCACCAACTCGATGTACCCGCCGATCCACCAGGTCTGTCTTTTTTTATTTATGGTTTTGAAGTGATTGTAGATCGGATTCTTGTTGGGTTTTTTTTTAAGAGAATGGAATTGGTGGGTGGAATTTGATTGTGGGTATTGATTGAGGGAAAATTGGATTTTGGAGGGAATTTGGATTCTGGGTCATGTTTGGTGTGTTTGATATGGGATGAATTGGAATTTTTAGAGGGTTTTTTACATTTGGTTTCCCTTTGTTAGAGTTTGATGTGGCATTTGGTGATTCTTGTTGTTGGTCATATGTTATGTTGTTGTTTGAAAGCTGTTTCTTTGAATATTTTTACATTTCCTGGATCGGTGAGAGATTGGATGTTATTTTGAAGACTTTCTTCTGGTGCTTGTTTGATCCCTCAATCTTACAAGTGATGGGGCTTGGATGTTTGGAACTACTTGATGATCTCTAATAAAACATGAGATTGTTCTGCTTTTGGTTATATTTTTAGAAGAATGAAGTGTGATGAAAGAGTGTCATGCATTCACAGATTAGGAGAAATGCTGTTGGTTTTTTTTTATTTTATTAATATGTCTTCATATCTTCTGTCACCTGGGTTTCTTTTTCTTTTCCTATTTGGTCATATGCCCCTGGTTGTGCTTTCTATATTAGTGTACCTAAATAAAGTTTTGTGCTTTCCTTCTATATTTTGTTTGAAGATGTCTGAATCATAGATCTGAAAATCGGACCGGGCCTTGAACCAGTGAGGTGTGTGCTTTGATCCAGTTCGATCAAACCGTTAATTCAACCAGGGTGAATAGTTTTCTATTTTAATTACATGTAATTCATTTTTTCATTCCAAATAAAGTAATAGAATATTTCAAGACAACCCATATTTAATCATCCTAAAACATGAAATATTTATTAAAATGAAGAATGATTTAGAAAAATGATGTTTCAAAAAATGTCTAAATTTAAAATTCAAAAAAAAATGTCCCATCACAAATCATAAGCCACAAAAGTATATTTGAAAATATGCTTTAGAGAAAGGCACTCATTTTGGGGGCTAGAATAACCTTCTGGAGTAGAAGATAATCAGATTTAGGGCAGGTTATTTGAAAATTGGTTGATGGATTTTGACTAGGAGGTGAGACTAGATGAAAAATTCTTCCCTTTTTTCTGCATTTTTTCTTTACCTTTCGATATATTTCTGTCCGGTTCAGTTAAACGTTGGGTTAGACCAGGTCCAGTTCTTTTCTTTAAGTGGTTCATGGGTGAACTGGACCATTTGGGTGACTAGTACCAGTTGGACCAGGTCAGGACCGGCTAGTCCGATCCAGTTCATAGAACTATGGTCTTATGTTGGTGTGATCATTTTGCAATTCCATAATGAACACATGTGAGCAGTATATACTGTTATTAATTTGGCATATATGCTCATTCATGGTTAATTGGGATGGATATGGATCCTTCTATGTCCTGGTCATGTCTTTCCTCCATGTATGTAAGTAAAACATGTCACTAATATAGAATAGATTTTGATGGTATCATGTGTTTCCATTTTCTTTCCATGGGTTTAGGCAAAGGCCAGCCCTGAGATTTAAAAAAAGTTTGGGTGGGGCCTTAGGCGAACATCTTCTTTCCATGGGTTTAGGCAGGGCCGTCCCTGAGATTTTAAAATTTGGGTGGGGCCATAGGCAAACTGTTAAAATGGGGTCTTATACAAAAAAGATGTCCATTATGTTTAAATGTGACCCAAATTTTTTTATTTTTTTATTATTTTTTGTTGATCAACTAGAATAGTTATAAAATTAGGTACACGCCATTATACAAATCATTAAAAAAAATATCTAAGTAAAAAAGAAAAGAAAATCAAGCAAAACTAAGATTCAAGAAGGGGCTAAGTACCTTATGATGGAGATCGATATTGTTACAAAACCTTTGAGTTTTGATTCTTTTGATTTTGGAATGATTGAAGGATTGTGAGAGAGAGATCCATTGAGAAATCCTAAAAGAAAAAAAACCCTGTGAGAGAGAAGGGGATGACTCTTTGGCTTCTAACATAGGATCTAAAAATTAAATTACCGAGAAAGAGATATAGCTGTTGGATGGATGGCATTTTATTTGGAGGTTGGATTGCTTACATGTTTTTTTTTTCCTTTCATTTGGGACCCTTATATGGGCTATGGATATGAATGAGTGATTGAAGGGTAATCTTTTGGGATTAGTCACAAAAATTAAAATATTTTGTTTCTCGAATGCAACACTGTTAATTAGTCTTTTTTCAACAAAAAAAAACACTGTTAATTAGTCATTGGATAGTTCATTCATTTGGCACCTTTTTTTTTAATTTAACATGGTCTTCTAGTTTGATGCCCACTACTTTCAAAGCATGTCCTGTTCATGAGATTTGTAATACCACAACAGTTGGAAGGATTATTTTTAAGTTTGCTTGCTCTCTCTTTTAGAGATGGATAGTAAACAGCACAGGACTGTGAAAGTCACATGTATAAGAGGGATATCGGTTAAACTGTAAAGTATGGATGTCAGTGTAATTAATCAGTAAGCCTGTTGTTTCTGTAAGGTTTGATATTGTGTGACATTGGTCTTCAACTTAACTGGGCATTTCCTTGGTTTATCTTCCCACCGAACACACCTTAAATGCAGAAGGGATTGTAGTGCATGTAAAGGGTATTTGAACAACAACAGGGGAATATAGCAGAGTTACATATTTTCCTTGATCTCTCTTCTACTTATTATTATTTAAAAAAAAAAATATTGGGAAGGTGAGATGTCCACCAGATTACATTAATGTGGCAAAACATCCAGAAATTCCATGGGGGCCAAAAACAGAACAATAATCAGGCCTCATAACCAGTTTATTTAACAGGTTACTCAATTGGACACCTCCTTTCCCTATATATACTTAAATTGGTTTCCTCTGGGCCCTTAAACAGCCAAATTACATTTCTAAATGTATTTAGAATTGCATGGCCCCTTGGATCACTTTGTCATTTCTCGTCAACCGAATACCCAACAACACTGAACATCCCTTAAAATGTTAGAATTTTTATTTTTATTTTTTATCACTAATATTTTTATGATATTTATATATTTAAATTTCTCAGACATTATCAATATTGTCTTGTGTGTGTTTCTCTCTAGCGGAACCACCTCTTTCTAACTAGTTGATTCTTGCAGTGCCACAATGGGCACACCTTGTGCTCCACCTGTAAATCAAGAGTGCACAACCGCTGCCCCACATGCAGGCAGGAACTCGGTGACATTAGGTGCCTTGCGCTGGAGAAGGTCGCAGAGTCACTCGAGCTTCCCTGCAAGTACTGCTCTCTCGGGTGTCCGGAGATATTTCCGTACTACAGCAAGCTCAAGCACGAAGCACAGTGCAATTTCAGACCCTACAACTGTCCATATGCTGGGTCTGAATGTGCTGTTGTAGGTGACATCCCCTTCCTTGTCACGCACCTGAGGGACGATCACAAAGTGGACATGCATACTGGCTGCACCTTCAACCACCGTTATGTGAAGTCTAATCCCCGGGAGGTCGAGAATGCCACTTGGATGCTCACGGTAAACATCCTGTCCAAATGATGCGTATTTTTTTTTTAACGACATATAGCATGGTTTCATTGCTCAGATGGCATATTCATGGTGAAATACATATGTTGTGATATTGGACGAAAAGTGGATTACCCAAGACAAAGGAGACACTCACTATATATATATAGTATTTTTTCTTGATTGAAAGTATCACAAGGTGCTCTGAACTTTTCCAAATGTTCATAAAAGTACTGAGATGGGATACCTTCCCTGGACCTATCAACCGAACATACTTCTGTTCTGTGAATTGTGCATTTAATAGATATGGAATCCAAGTATTTCTTCACAATTTAAGAAACTAATTCTAATTGTCCCCACTGCATTCACACCCAACCTACAGAGCTTTCTTACATGTATTTTTCCATATTAATGACATAATACATGAAGTAAATAATTTAGTTACCTTTTTTTACTTATCCCTAAGATTTATGAATGTACACATACCACACCGAATAAAACACTTGCCAAAAATATGCCATATACAAACTTTGTGACTATGATATGGAGCTACACGTCTATCAATTGCAGGTCTTCAACTGTTTCGGGCAGTACTTCTGCCTGCACTTCGAGGCATTCCAGCTCGGCATGGCCCCCGTGTACATGGCCTTCCTCCGCTTCATGGGAGATGAGACGGAGGCAAGGAACTACAGCTACAGCCTCGAAGTGGGTGCCAACGGGAGGAAGCTTATCTGGGAAGGGACCCCACGGAGCATCCGTGACAGCCATCGCAAGGTCCGCGACAGCCACGATGGGCTCATCATCCAGCGCAACATGGCCCTCTTCTTCTCCGGGGGCGACCGCAAGGAACTCAAGCTGCGAGTCACTGGTCGGATATGGAAGGAGCAGCAGAACGGCCTTGAAAACGGGGTTTGCATGCCGAACGTCTGTAGCTGAGAATCTCAGTATGTGATTCTATTTAAGTGGGGTGTGGGTGTGGGTGTGTGTGTATCGAAGTGTTGTATTTGTTTTGTTGTTGTTGTCGTCGCAGCATTGACTGAAACAACTCTTTTTTTTCCATTGTTTCTGGTGGTGTTATTACTGTGTTGTGTGTCTCTGGATGTAATCTTTGAAAGGAGTACTGCAGATGATGTTTTTATTTAACTGTTGTATCACAATTTCAAGTTTATTGAGAAAGCGGTGTTGTATAAGATGGCTGTTTACATTTTTACAAGACAACTTGTAATCTGTTTAGTTTTTGGGGAGTGACACTTTTAGTAGCTCAATTTGTTTTGAGGATAAATCCGGAAGAGTTGGGAATTTGTACATTTGTAATCTGTATGCGTTTGTGTAGTTACATAAACGGTTATATATTTTTTATTAAAAATGAATAAATACTTTTGGATTAGATTCATCTGGCTTGCATTTAATCCCAACAGGGATAAGTTTTAGATAATCATAATATTATATATGGTTTACCTTGTCACCCTATGTGTCTTCCCCTCATTTAATAAAAATGACTATTCTATCATATTCCAATATGTGTGAAGACGACATTGTCGGCAAAGCTTAGTAGAGACGGAGAGAGTATCAGAGAGAGATTAACTGAAGGAGACTGACCAACCGAGGAAGACCTGAAGGGGCGAAGGGGTCAAGACGCACTTTTTTTTTTCCTGCGCCCTAAGCGGGCGCAAAGAATCGGACCGCCTAGGTCGTGGGATTGAACCTGCGGCCGCACAGCCTTTATCCACCTAGAAAAAAAAGGAAGTGTTTGTTTAGTATGTGTTCAATTTTTTTAGGTCACTTTTGTTAAATGATTTGAAAAAGATCATTGAATTTAGTCTTTTAAATATATAAAATATTTTGAATTGTATGATTTTTACTCATGTACATATTGTTTTAAATATATAAAAAATTTAACCGTCCACGAAGTTATAATCTATAATCTATAAATTATAATCTATAATTTATAAAATTTCATAGGAAAATGGTATGTTCCGCCTTATGTAGTTGCACATTAATATTACATCCAAGGACCGATTAGTAAAATTTAACTTTTAATAAGCATTGGACACATTCGACATTAATATCATATCCAAGGACCAATTAGTAAAATTCAATCTCTTCTTCACTTTGGTTCTCACTGTGGATTTTTTAGGGGTTTAAGCACTCCTCTCTTTCTCTCTCTTCATCCATGGTGGGCGAGCGGAATTCCGAGGCACTCGCTCTCTGGGTCCGAACCACTAATTTCATTCTCACCGAGGCTTAACCGGGTCATCCCTCCATGGACGCCTTCAGCGCTTCGGTTCTCCAGAAGACCGACTTCCTCGGCCGAGGAGCTTCACCTTTCAGGGCCAACCCTCTCTCGTCGATTCGCCTCCGCAAGAACCCATCAAGGGTTCGCATTCCTGGCTCGGATTCTCTACCCAAAATCCCATTTTGGGTCTCGGCGAGCTTTGGACGGAATCCGAGGCCGCGGAGGAACTCGTTGAGGGAGAAACTCGTCCCCGTCAAAGAACAGGTGAGTGACTACACCGACCCGAATTACGATTTTCGAAGCTTGTATGAAGTTAGTGGTGAAAACTTGAATCTTGGATTGAATTCACATGTTGGTGATGTGAAAGATGTGTTTTTGAGCGACGGAGTGGGTGAATTGGGTTCGGTTTCAGTTGATTCGGGAGGTTCGGTTATGTGGGACAGGTTGGAGGGTTGGGTGAATCAGTATAAGAAGGATTCAGAGTTTTGGGGGATTGGTTCGGGTCCTATATTTACAGTGTTTCAAGATTCAAAAGGGAAAATCAATAAAGTCTTGGTGGATGAGAGTGAAGTTGTTCGAAGAAGCCGAATCAAAGCTTGGTCTTTGGATCAAGAGGGGAGTAGTAGTGAAGAAGAATTGAAGGATGTAAATCAAAAGATTTCTCGTGCGAAGCTTGTCGCACGGGAAATGGAAGAAGGCCTATATGAGCTTCCAAAAAATAGCAATGTTGTGAAATTCGTGGTTGAGGGAAGTAAGAAGTCATCTTTTAGCGATGGGTTTCGTTCAGTCTCCCTCTCCCTCCCTAGAGAGTTATTGCCAAAGGTTTCTCAGACCGGGTTGGCTGTGTTGGTTGGTTGTTTTCTTTTGTTGGCTTTCAAGAAATTTTTGATTGGAGATGATGGATTGGAGTTGACTGCCGAGGAGCAGGAAATGCTGAGGCGGAAGATGAAATCAAGGGTGGAGAGGGGAGATGTGGTGAAGGGTGATGTTGAAGTTATTCAAAATGAATCGGATTCATCATCCGTGGTACTCAAAGAGAGGCCTCGATTGGATAAGGATGAGCTCATGCAAAGCATCTCAAAATCCAAGGCTTCGAGCAACACGTTAATGATCTCAGATTCAGCTACAGGTGCTTCTCGTGATACCGATTTTGATATGAAAATCAGGGAGATTCAAGAAATGGCAAGACGGGCTCGGGAGGCTGAGAAACAGGATCTTTCACAGGTTGACGACAATAAAGTAGAAGATGTAGAATTTGATTCTGATTTAAGTTCAAAAGCTCACTTGAATATGAAAGGGTCAGATTCTACTGGTGTTTCTGAAATTGATTTACTTGTAGACTGTACGGGAAATAATAAGTTGTCTGCAGATATGAAAGAGAATAAAGCACAAGAGGTGATAGGTGGGAACTCTCCGAATAGTGTTGCAGGTGGAGATTTGATTAATATTGATGCAAATAAAGGCTCAAGTGAAATGCCATTAGAAATTGATAAAGGAAATTCTGACACTAAAATAGCAGGAGAGCAGAATGAGGTGGAATTATTAACATTGGACACCTCAGGTAGAAGAGAGATGAATGAATCCAGTTACAGCTCATCTAATAAATCATCATCTTCTAGTGACAGATCTGTCAGGGAAAAGCCAAAGATCATAAGGTCAGTCAAAGAAGCAAGAAAGTTTCTATCTGAGCGACGCATGAACGAGGGCAAGGAGAAACATCAAGTGCTTGATAGAGGTCCTCATGCAAGTCCTATTGATCATGGTGAATCATGTGATGAAAATTCTAATGGCAAACCGATTCAGAGAATCAAGAAGAATAATCTAACCCTGGAATCTTTAAATATTTTGAAAGGTGAAAAAAGTAATCCCAAGTCTTCTTCTAATACAGAAGAGATTCCATTGGTAAATAGCCCGAATTCTGATCATGTCTCTGAAATTGAAAATGCTTTGGGTGATACCAACAAAGAGAAACTGTCCTTGGAAACAGAAAACAATAGGTTGCACAGGAAGGAATTCATGCACTCTTTGGTGGGGGACAAAACTATAATTCCAGATGTTGATAATCTGAGAAAACATGAATTCATTGAAGAACCTGTTGAAAGTAAAACAGGAGCTTCTAGTCAAATGTCACCAGTTGTTGACTCTACAGATGGCGAGTCCCAGATCAATGGCTGGCCTTCAAGTGAGAAGGATGAATGTAAATTTAAGCAGGATATATTCGAGAGACAGAGAACTGACCTTCATGCATCAAGTGCTGGCAAAGAAATACAGTTTCATAAAATGTCATACAATGAGCCATCATCAAGCAAAGCCCCTTCTAGCAATAAGCCAATGATCACAAAATCGGTTGAGGAGGCCAATGCACCAGCGAATAAAGAACAACCTGACCAAGAATTAGGAGTCGTAGGAGCCATAGACCCTGTGATTGGTAGTGATGGAAGTAATAAAAAACTCAATGGAATTACAAGGAATAGTATCGGTTTGGATAAAAAAGAACTGAAACTTTCAAAACCAGAGGACTCATCTGAAGGTTTCACTTCAAAGGGTCAGGAATCTGGTGAAAGTCCAGAGGATCTTAGCAGCAATAATTTGGATGGTGATAGAAGTTGGATTGAAAAGAACTATCATGAACTTGAGCCTATCGTCAAGAAGATAGGTGATGGGTTTAGGGAAAGTTACATGGTGGCTAAAGAAAAGGCAAAGGATGTGACAGATCTCAGCACCAAGATTACTGAACTTGGGTTCAATGGAGATGATGATGAAATGGAATGGATGAAGGATGGCAATCTCAGGGACATTGTATTTCGAGTACGAGACAATGAGCTATCTGGACGAGACCCTTTTCACAAGATGGCCGCGGAAGATAAGCAGGCTTTCTTTGTGGGTCTTGAAAAGAAAGCTGAGAAGGTAAACAAGAAGCTCTCTGGTTTGCATGAATGGGTCCACTCAAAAATTGAAAACCTTGACTATGGCGCAGGTATGAGTTTCTCTTATTTTCATCTTTACCATCCCATATGCATCTGAACTCGGTATCAATTTCCAGACACTTTATTAAAAAATCCTGTTAATGTTGTGGATGCCAATGAAACGACAGAGGTTTTTTTTTTTCCTTAAGAAATTTTAGATTTCTAGACAATGGCCTTGGTTAACAACCACTTCCCTCCAATCCAGAAATACAATTGATTACAAGACTTCAGACTTGAGAATTAGTTAATGCCTTGTGTTATTGACTTGTACTTGTTCTTCACTTGCATTAGATGGAATCAGCTTGGATGATCCATTGGAAAAAGTTATACCTCGCTGGAGAGGACCACCAGTAAATGAAGATCCTGTGTTTCTCAACAACTTTGCATCACATCAGAATGCATCTCCCGATGGAAAGGGAGAAATCTTGCATGCGCCTAATGGAGATGCAAAGGCTGCCCCTCAATCACCTGAGAAGCTTCCAACTGCTAATGACAGCAATACAAAGTCCAGATCATATGGAACAAGGAAAATTTCTCGGAAGAGAGTTTCTACAGACCCCAAGACGCTGATACAATGTAGCGATGGTTCTGTGCGAGCTGGCAAGAAGTTTGGCAAGGAGAATTGGCAGCACACAAAGAAATGGACCCAAGGTTTTCTTGAAGTTTACAATGCTCAGACAGATCCAGAGGTCAAATCTGTTATGAAAGATATGGGGAAGGATTTGGATCGATGGATGATGGAGAAAGAGGTGCAGGAAGTGGCTGATTTGATGGATAAAATTCCCAAAAGGAAGAGGAGATATATAGAGAAGAAAATGGACAAGCTTAAGAAAGAGATGGAGATGTTTGGGCCACAAGCAGTTGTCAGTAAATACAGGGAATATTCAGAAGAGAGAGAAGAAGATTACCTCTGGTGGTTGGATCTTCCACATGTACTGGTAAATGACATGGCTTACTTTTCTTCGTCAATGCAACATTTACTTTTATAAATCTTGGAGGTGATTTCTTCCAAAAACAATCTTCAATCTTATTGAAAGAAAGAATAATCAACATTTTCCTTTTTCACACACAAACACTCTCTCTCTCTCTCTCGTTTTTTGAAATTATGGTTCAGTTTCTCCCCATTTACATAACTTAACTTGTTTTTTCTTTGTTCCAGTGCATTGAACTATACACAACAGAAAATGGAGTTCAAAATGTTGGATTTTATTCTCTGGAGATGGTTGCAGATCTCGAGCTGAGTCAAAAGCAGCATCATGTCATTGCTTTTGAGGACCCTGGAGATTCCAAGCACTTCTGCTATATCATACAGGCTCACTTGGAAATGCTCGGAATTGGCAATGCTTTTGTTGTTGCCCGACCACCAAAGGTAAAAGAATCTCCAGGGTTTCTGACATTTACAACTGCATCAACAGAATATTTATTATAGAAACATTTATGCTCTATGTCCATAAGCGATCACTAATTGTTCTTTTTGTCATCTATTTAATCAAATTGTGTCAAGTGGGAGATCCCACAAGTTGTTATTTTCTTTGCTTGCCACTTTTAAGACAAAAAAGCTAAAATCTCGTCACAAGTCGAAGTTTATTGTGCTGTGTAATCGTACTTCTGTTTCTGACGCCTGACAGGGAGATCCCACAATTTGTTATTTTCTTTGCTTGCCACTTTTAAGACAAAAAAGCTAAAATCTCGTCACAGTCGAAATTTATTGTGCCATGTAATCGTACTTCTGTTTCTGATGCCTGACAAGTGTATCCTTGACAGTATCTATTAATTTAACGAATAAATGCATCTAGGCCCCTCAAAAATGTCTGATATTCATATAAACCCCTCTAAAATCCATTTATCCATAAAACCACCTGAAATAGTTAATTAACTTTAATTAACACCTTATTATCATCCCATTAATCCAATGTCTGATTAACCTAACCTTGCCTACTGAAATTAATTACTATCCTACCCCCCATGTATAACCCCATCCCCTCTCCCTTATTTTCCCACTCTCCTCTTCTCTCTCTTGTCGACCGCACACCTCCACTGCCACCTTCTTCACCTCCACCACCACCACAATCTCCACCTTCCCCTCAATCTCTACCACTCCCTTCCATCTCCACCCCACCACCACAATATTCACCACCACCTCCACCATCTTCAAAGCACCATCCATCATCTCCACTGCTGCCTCCACCTCTATCACCCCCACCACCACCACCACATGCGTCCACCCCCACCATTTCCACTGCCCCTCCCTCACCTCCACCGCTGCGTCCCATTGAGGAGGAGGAGACGGGCAAAGGGGTAATTTTCCAGTGTTCAGGGATATTCTGATCATTTGTGGGGGTTAGTATTTTTTTGAAATGTGAGGGAGTATTTTGATATTAAAGTTTTATCTATCATTAAGTGGATGGAATCTTCATGTAGTATCCTCCTCCTGTTGATGGAAAACCAACCCCAGGGATCTATTTGCTTTACCATGATAAATTTTAGGGGGTTGTATAGATATACTGATTTTAGAAGGATTTATATGAATATCGGATTTTTGTGAGTGGGCTAGATGCATTTAACCTTTTAAATTAAAGTTTTTTTTATCTCTTGCCTTCGCTATGCCACAAAATAGCTATGTGCCCATTGCATAGACAGGAGATGCCAAACCAGCAGAGTCAATCCCTTCCGTTTTCACCCTTTTTAAGGCTTGGGATGCACCTGGCTGTAGGTGAGTTCCTCAATTCATTCACTCATTCTTTGGAACTTCTTGGATTCAATATGATTCCAAGACTGCCTCAATCCGTAGAAATTGATTGATCTATAACTCTATATTGCATGTGGCTGACCTCTTGACCAACTTGTTCACCTGAAAACTAATGCCTGCTTGTGCCACCAATTATGTTTTAATGATGGGTAAATAAAATTCTACTCAAATGAATTTTTATATGTAGATTTAGATAAAGTTGCAAACATTTTTTTTACATAATGTGGGGTTTCAGCATATACTATTTCTGTTCATCATATGCTAGTAATATTCGTAAATCGTAAATTATGGAGGCACAACAACATCAAAAAGAAAGAAGGGAAGGGATCAAAATTGTTGCCAACTTAATTTCTGGAGCTTTTAAACTGAATTAACTGTCTTTGCTCGGGATAGTGAAACAAGGCTTGTTGAATTCAAGAAAGGTGTTATGTTTCCCTTTGGAGAAGACTCTAATAATAGGAGTCCCACAGTAATTTATTTTTAAAAACTGGAATTGATGCCACTCTCATATCAGGCTATCATTTGATCGCTTTTCTTTGTGGTCGTTGTGTTACTGTATTACAGGATGCCTTTCGTGAAGCCAAAGCAAATGGGTTCAATGTCACTGTCATCAGGAAAGGGCAGCTCCAGCTCAATGTGGATCAGACATTGGAGGAAGTGGAGGAAGAAATTACAGAGATTGGAAGTAAAATGTATCATGATAAGTTCATGAGTGAGCGCTCGATTGACATGGACACCTTAATGAAGGGCGTCTTTGGCTCGCCTTCTCGTAAATCAACCAAAAGGTAAGCTTATCATTTTTACCCATTGGATTTTCTATTCTGCTTGAATGTTATGTTGATGTGCATCATAGAATCTAAATACGCAAAAGTGTTTCAAGCAAGAGATATTAGGTTCAAACATGACTTACCTATCAAAGAATAATTTTGGCAGTTGGTTTTTTATCTACATGTTCATTTGTTTGGATGATATTTTGAAAACAGAACCAGACCGCATGTTTAGCTCTCCTGTGTCTTTAAAATGTGGTTCAGCTTTATATTGAGTTTGAAATCCAAAAAATTGAAAAATCTACCTTATCTAAACTTAGAACATCATGTAAATCGAACACTTTTATTTACTTTCTGTGAATGAATTTAGATATTTATTGTCTTATTATCAATGCAATAGCCTTACTTAAATTTAGTTTCAAAAGTTTTAACATGAGGATGTGCCCCACAAGTCAAATGTCATGTGTGGGATAGCAAAATAGTGTTTTCAGACTCTTCCCACATTTGGCTCACGAATGGTAATGGATATAGAAGAGAATTGGTTGATTTTCCATTTGGCTGTTGTTCCTTGGTCTCGGCAATATTTTTTATTATCTTTTTTTTGTTTATCTTATAAGTATGTAGTTATAGTTTTGCATGAACAGATATGAATAAACTATATCTACCTCTCATAGGTATAGTTTTCAGAATTTATTCTAACTTATCAAGATATAACCATTACAGTGTATCCATGCTAAACAACCTTCTTCTTTTTTTCTTTTTTTTTGAGGAATAAGCTTATATTCTTCCCCTAATTATTCGAGAAACAAACGGAGACTTTAAGATTAGGAACAACAATTCATTCATCAATAATGATTTTTGGGCCCCAATTGGTAGGTGGCAAGACTGAATTCTCCAAAATACCCTTTTATGTTATATTCACCTTTTTTATCTCATATATCATAACCGATCACCATATCGTAACCGTCCCCTTAATTAGTGGAGGTAAAACCATAATTTCGTTTTTTATGGAAACAATTAATTCAATTGAAAGCAATTGTATATATTGAATCCATTAATTGGTTTAGATTGATTAGAGGAACAGAAGAAAAAAAAAGTCGATTCTCTGTTTTGGGGGATTCCATTTGTTTTTATTTTTGTTTTAGTTCAATCAATGAAGAAGAGAAGAATTTTGATTCATTTAATTTTTTTGTAACCAGTTTATGGTGCAAACAATGACGATCCATTCAGGCTAGTTCTTTTTCGATCTAAATATATTATTTTGATTTTGATTTTGATTTTTCGTCATTCATTTGAATCATCGTATACATGTTTTGAATATGAATTTCATTTTAAATTCAGATACATGATGTGTATCTTGATTTACATGTATTGTTGTGTACCAAGTTTGATATGTACAATCATTTATGATTGTGTGTTTGTGAATAATTATGCATAATGTATCATTTATTATATTTTTTAGTTTTGTATCAGCATTATTCGACTTATTCAGATTCAAGATTTTCAAATACAATGCACATTCACTTGTATGGAATGTGTATTTGTTATTTCAAATTTCAGATACCTGTATCTGAATTTGAATTCTAGCCCTTTTTTTTAAGTGTTTGTCAATTCAAATTCAGATACACCTGTATCTGAATTTGAATTGCAACTCATTTTTTGAAAGTTGTTATTTTTATTTTTATGGATTTGATTAATGTATAGTTGATTAATATTTAATTGCTTATTGTTGGCATTTTGAAAACTTTTTGTGAATTTTCTGTGCAGTTTCATGCAAACCATATTTGTTTATTTGGATTTTCAGATACATTATTGTATCTTAATTGATAATATGTGATTTATGTTTTTTTTTTCACTAGACGTGTTTCACATTTTTTTCAAAATATGTTATGTCTAGTGCCACCTTTTGTGGGATTTAGTTACAAAGTTTAATGAGGATATTAGTTAGTTAGAACTAATTTTTAAAATTATAAAAAGGACAGTCTTGTCATTGTCATTTTGGTGGTTAGAAAAAGTCAAATAGATAACCAATAGGACAGTGCCACATATTGGGGCTCACAAATGGGGCTTAATTTATGGGGCCCAGGTAGCAGCTCCCTTCATTCATTCACGGGAAGCTGTGAATGTTTGAAAATTCAGTGTGGATGTCATGCAAATAGTTAGATGAACATTGCATCTGGAGATGAAACTTTAGTGCTCTTTTATTTTTACACTGCTCATTCTATACAGACGGCCAAAAAGCAAAGGATCACGCAGGAAGCCTACGAAAAGTTAAAACAACATGGCGGCGTGTTGACATCGGCTCCTGCTGACGCGCTGTTGGAAATATGACTGAGACTTCAATAGAACTTCGAATCGCGTTACAGAGTCGCTCTTTAGGATAACCCGAAGTGTTATTCCACCAGCGTTTCCACCAACGATAATGGATCGAATACTAAAGAAGAACCCAAGTAAATCAAGACCTCTGTATTAGGTTCTGCAGAAACCCAACACAAGAAACTTTAAAGAAAAAGAGGAACTTGTTTGATGAATTCGAAGTGCTTTGAATGGTTGAATTTCATGTTTATTAATAGACACAGGAGCACCCTTTAAAGGCATTCCATGAGGCTTAACCACCTCCAATCTGGACCGTTAGATCTTCAGTTACCGACGGTCCAGATTCACCATCCGATGCACCCTTTCCGACACCCCTTCGATCAATGTAACTGATTCTTGATCGATCCAACGGTGTACGTTGCATCGGACGGGTCCACCATCTGGACGGTCCAGATCGCATCTGATAGAACGATCTCCACCGTTTGATTAGCCAAAAAGAAAAGGCTTCAACTCCTAGCGACGATGCGCACGTACGCCAACAAAGCGCCCATCGCGGACGGTGCTAAAGCACCGTGTGCATAACACCTTACCATTCCTAAAGTAAACATTACTTTATACACACCTCACTTTATATAGTGCCAAACTTTTTCCTCTTTAACCGATGTGGGACTAAAACCCAACTTAAAGTTACAAACAAAAATCCAAGTTACAAGACACATGAAATACATTTTGAAAAACCTCTAACACGCGCTTCATCCAATGTTATGTGAACTAATATAATTCTGTGGGAGATGTTTATTTGTGTAGAAGGGGTTCTCAATGAAGCACATTGCCTTGGCATTCGACTGTAGGAAAATTCAAGTTCATTGACATGAAGAGAGTATTGTTATCCACCAGAGGTTCAGAATTGATTTTCAAATCGCTCATAAGGATGTGCTGCCTAGTCAATCATATAATGAACCCAAAGTTGTAAATCTGTGCTCTTGCATTCATATTAGCATTATATGAATTTTTGACAATTGGTTATAAGGGTTTCTTTGATTGCGTCTGTTATAGTCTCACATGCAGTTCTCATTTTTTTTATTTTTTTTTTGGGTTAATTAATTCAATGTATTTTTTCAATTCCTTATTCTTTTAGGTCCCTAGACTTTCTCACATATGACAAGACCCCAAATTAGCTGTTACAGTTTTCATCTCCTTTCTATTTGTTTATCCCATTTCGGAGATTACATGACAAAGCGTTTGGATGTAGTATAACCCCGGTCAGATTCTAGAATAAAGTGGAATATGTTAAATAAAGTGTTTGGATGCCCAGAATACTTAGAGATAATGTATGCTTGGATAAACTGTTATAAAGTGATATATAGATTTCAGTGAACCTCTGAAATTAAAGTTATTTCATTCAAAGAATATGTTAGCTCACTGTTAAATTAACTTAATTGTTATCATCTCTTATAAATCATCAATCAAATCAAATATCATCATTTTTTCACCTTTTGTAAATCATTATTAACACTTTATTAACATTTTATCCAAATAACAAAAACTTTATTATTACATTTCTCAATGAAAATAATTATAAAAAAAATCAAACACAAAATAATTTTATCATTATTGATACTCACTTGTGTCATAATAATTGTATACAAAGAATAAGTTATATTATGTATCTAAATGGGGGAACTTAGTTTGCATAACAGTATACATGGATGGATCACGTAATAAGAGCATCTCAGAAAACAATTTGTTGTTCAATTTATTTAACGTCATGCAACAATGCATACTAGCATCCAAGAAATAAAATAACAATAAGCGAGCATATAGAAGGGTAAAAGGGTAAACGGGGTATCATATCATATGATAAAAGAAATTAAAAAATACTAAGAATTAATTTCCCCTTCTTTGGTTTTTTTTTTTTTTTTTGAGAAAGTGTTTTCACATAAACCAACATAAAATTCTACAAAATGATGTATATGTCATACTTCAATAAATTATGTGAACCAATTATACAAAAAGAATATGATTAATTAATGTTTCATCTGACGAATCATATGCACCGAGAGACTGCATCGGAGGGCCACAGATAAGGACAGCACGTAACATTGCCCATTTTAAATTGAAACAATTCATAACAATAAAAAACTTAACATGCACTTCACACAAAAAGGGCATCAAATGTGGGGCAAAAGTCCATATTATTTGGGAATTTAAGTGATTTTTTTTAAAAAAATCATTATGGACAACCAAATTTTGCTTAGATCCCATTTGAGACTGCGGGTGCGTTTGGTTGCGCGATTTTGCGATTGCAGGAAGCTGCATTTGCAATCGTTGCAATCGCGCAACCAAACAGTTTTGCAATTGCAGTTTTCAGTGCCCAAAAACTGCGATTTAAAAAAACTGAGAAAATGAGCTTCCTGCATAATCAGTTTTACAATCGCAGATTCCTGCAGAATCAGTTTTGTAATCGCGCAACCAATCGCGCAACCAAAGTTGTGTCGGGGACACAACTTTGCGTTGGATAAAGCGGTCAAAACGGTTGACAAAACCAAATCATTCTTTTTACGAGTGTCACAAACGTAATGCAAGGGTTTTACAGCCTATAAACACAGATTTTTTGCTCGCAACGCAACCGCAGGTTTTTCGTTTGGATCTGCAGTGACATTAAGCGATGTTCCCCATCACAGAGGCTGACAAGCTGTTCCATCACAATCCAAAGAGGCAAGTAACATATATAATCAAAGGGACGCATGATCGCAATATTAAAATAGAGTTCTTAAAATCCCTAAATCCATATACACTACTAAATAAAAGTGAAAACATTTGTATTCAATTAATACAGCTCATCCAAAAAAAATCACTTAAAAAAAAATTAAAATAAAATGTGTGCGGTTTGCCAAAGTGATTGCATAAAGGACTGCACAATATTTTCCTATGAAGTATATACAGTTGAAAAGAATGTTACAGCGTCATAAACCATTTTCACAGAAACAGGTGATAACCAGATCATTATCTGTCATGCAAATGGTGCCTAAGCTATAAAGCCAGGAAGACAGATAGGCTTATCAATAAACCGTGCACGGCAACAACAAGACTCATAATCCATCCAGTCTTCAAAGAAGTGGTTTTGATTGAGTTTTGGAAAATTGTTTGTTGATACTGGCCAAAATAACTACAACAAACTCAAAAAATTTCTTGCGTGATCAGAAATGCACATGAATTCAATTTAAACAGAAACATGAATTGTCACCCTTGCTTTTATTGATGGAATTATTGAAATTGGATAAGCAGAAGCATGGGCAATGAAAAAATATATATACCAAGGACACCCAATGAACTTCACCTTCTCAGAAATGGAGATGAGACACAATCTGAGCATCCATGTCACAAAAGCAGCATATATGAGAAAAACAGAATTCATGTAGTGTTGTGATAGATTTTACTCTCAATAAATAACAGCTTTCTCACCCTCATTAGGATCCCAAAATTCTGATACAAATCCCAAACACATGGGAAATGATTTATAAATAAGAAGGCAACATGTTAATCGTTCTCATGCAGATACCTGTTCGGCATCATCACCATCTTTGCCCTTCTCTCCATCAATAACTTCAGCATCCGGAACTTCATTTTCACCATTCACTCCATTGATCGCATTGCCCCCATTGAGAACCTCAGAAGTCTCTGAATTCTGTTCACCCACATCGGCTTTCCTCCTCCCTAAGATAGCTTCAATGGCAGCTGCACTGGCCTTGGCAGCCGCGGCCTCCTTGGCAGCCGCCTCAGCCTTCTTCCTCTCCTCCTCCTCCCTCGCCAATGCATCCGCCCTTGCCTTCTCCTCCGCATCCCTCCTCTCCTTCTCCTCCTTCTCCTTCTCAAACTCCTCACGCACCCTCTTCATCTCCGCTTCCTCATCCCTCCCCTCCCTCCTCAATGCCTCCCTCACCACCTCCTCCATCTCCACCCCAAACTCCACCTTCTCACTCCAAAACACCCCCTTCACCACCCCGAATGCCTCATCCAACCTCCCCGCATCGCAATACGCGCGCAACAAAGAATCAAAGCTCACAAAATCCGGTTCCAACTCCCTCTCCGCCATCTGATCAAAGTACCCACTCGCGCGATCGATCTCCCCCGCCTTGATCATCCCATGGATCATCTTGTTGTGGGCAGCAACATTTGGTCTCAGCTTCTCCGTTGTGCACAACTTCTCAAAATACGCAACCGCATCATCAACCCTCCCTTCTTCAAAACAAGCGTCCACGAGTATAACATAAGTGAACTCATCCGGATTGACTCCCCTCTCACCCATCTCCCCATAAAACCCCTCGGCATCGCCCATCCTCCCGTTCTTGCTTAGCTGCTCAATTAGATTGTTGTACGACATCGTATCTGGGCTGCATTTCTTCTCACCCATTCCCCTAAACACCTCTATCGCATCATCAAACCTCCCTTCATCACAATAAAGGTCCACAACAACATTAAAGCTCCCCAAATTTACGGTGAGCCTCCTCGGAGGGTTGTGCTCGCTCTTCATCCTCTCGAACAGCCCCAGCGCCTCTTCATGCTTCCCATTCTTACTCAATGCGTCCAACACCGAATTATAACTCCCCGCCCCAAACCTAACCTTCCCCGACAAGACCGAATCCTCATACAAACGCATCGCCTCCGCCTCCAATCCCTTCCCAAAGTACCCCTTCATCAAATTCCCACACACGGTCCCATCAAAAACCGATCTTTCCCCCTGCATTTCCTCATAAACCTCCAATACCTTATCGGGTTCCCCGTTTTTCAAGAAACCAGACATCAAGTAATTGTAAACCACGGGATCGGGCGAGAGATTCCTACCGAGCATGTCGTTCTTGAGCTCCACCGCCTGATCGAGGCGGTCGTTGTCAACGAGCCCCTTCACGAGGATTCTGTAGGTGGTCGGGGAGGGTCCGAAGGGGGCGGTGTTGACGAACGCACGGAAGTGTTCGAGGGCGGTGTCGGTCTTCTTGCAGTCGCAGTAGACGGAGAAGAGGAGGTTGTGGGTGATGATGGAGGGGGCGACGCCGGCCTGGGTGATGAAGCGATGGAGGGTGAGGAAGTCGGGGTAGCGGGACTGGCGGAGGAGGGCGGAGAGGACGGCGTTGCAGGTGAAGACGGTGGGGCGACAGTTGGAGTAGATGGAGTGGCGGACGAGGAGGGAAGCCTCGTCGAGGTCGTTTTCGCGAATCAAGGTCAGGATCCGGTTGTGGAGGTCCAATCGCTTGCCGGAGAGGGCGGAGACGGGCTCGGGAAGCTTCGGCGCGTTAGGGTTTGGGGAGGGGCGGGGATGCTGTTGTTGGGGGGGACGGGGGGGTTGGGAGTGGCGGAGGGAGTTGAGGGGGGGTTCGATGCGGAGACGGCGCTTGCGGCGGCGGCGCTCGGCGGCGGCTTCTTCGGGAGTGGCGAAGGAGAGGAGGCGGAGGTGGAGGTGGGGGAGGAGGATGGGGCGGTGGTGGCGGTGGAGGGTTAGGGTTTTGAGGTGCGAGAGAGGTTTGGAGAGAGCCATGGTTGATTGGCTGTGGCTTTGTTGTGTGTGAAAGAATGGATTTTTAGGGGTTTTTGAGAGGGTTTAATTTGTTTTATTTATTTATTTATTAGTGACGAGGGCATTTGAGTAAACAATGGGAGAACTGCCCATACGAGCGTCCCATATTATTTTGCAGGTATACCCTTGTTAAAAATATTTTTACTAATACATCGCTGATATCAAGGTATAAAGTCGGCACTATATAGTATATACTGTATGTATGCAGTCCTAATTCCAAATCCATTTATTAATGAGATATATATTTATATTAATAAAATAGATGATTTTTTTTTACACAGACGAATGCATTCCATTAAAGTATATTCTTTATTTTTATTTATAATATTTGTTACATGAAGCATGTTTTTTATAAATTTAAATTGTTAAACATAAAAACACATGTAAAAACATTTTACATATGATATGATAGGTATGATGGGGAAGATGACAATTTTTTAATTATAAAAATGTAATAAACTATAACAAATACATGATCCTGAAAAAACTAGACACATGGTTCAATAGATACAAGACATCCAATCAAAAAGGTTTTTTAAATACACAAAAGTTCAAAAAAGTTTGTGACTACGGAAACTACATGTAACATTATCCATAGTATAATAAGGTGAATGAAAGCAACATTAGAGGCAAATAAATAACATTTGATATATATGTGAAAACATCATTCAGAAGAGTACTACACATAAAGTGTATGTATGTATACAACTCTTTTGATTTCAAGCCAACACTTTATTTTTCATTTGGTAGTTCTAAACATACATTGATAACTCTATTACTAGTGCGGTGTTCCCCAACAGCACATTCAAAGTGATGGAAATTTTGTAAGCATACATGGCCAACTACAGGGAAGTTTGACTGACTGTACATGGAAAGCCAACCAAGATCTCAGCAATTTGAATCTTCATCTGAGCATTTCACAATCTGCATTTCATTCACATCCTGTTCTGTGCTGCTTCTGCTGCTGTGCAGCCTCAATGTACTGCACTGCGAGCTTCTTCACCTTCTCACCTTCCTTTATAAGGAAATTCGCATTCTTTTCTTTCGAATGGTACCTCATCACCTTGTCTGTTGTCTTCCCCACCGCCCACCTGTACTGCTCAACCGTAATCACCCCGCTCTTGCACAACGGCCTTATGTGCTCCTTCACATAGGCTTCCACCTGCATCACATGTGGATAACGCATTCAATAATGGCTAATAAGTTCAATGAGTGGAAATGGGGATTCAGTGATTAGACAAACCTTTTTCAATATAGAGTGAGCAGGATCATGAAGCTCCTTGACATTCAGGTCTGTTTTCATCTCTTCCGAAGGATTATTGTTTTCCGTGGCATCACTATCAGGCCTACACTTTTCATCTTCATGAACAGCGTGGAACTTGCTTGGATCTATGGATGTTAGTTCGGGAAACCTTTTTATCAGTGGTTCTTTATCGGGACCATATAATTCTTCTTCCCAATGAGGATCGACCCCTGTTTCCATCTGAGAGTTTTCGGATGTTGGAGAAAGAGCTGGGGGTTCAACCATTTCTGTTTTTTCGGTATCGACACGGTTGAGAGTAGAGAAGACCACCTTCATCTTTGACTCCTCATTTTCAGGTTTTAAATTGGACGCCTTGAAATTAGCAGCTATGCCAGGATCAATATAGCCTTCTTCTTCCATGTCATACTCAAAATCCCCATATATATCCAGCTCTGGATGAAAATCCACATCGAGTATATTAGTTGGGTCCTCCTCTCTGCCCTTTGCCAAATGAGAACCATCATCACTGGGGCCTTGGTCAGATCGATGTGGACTGTTTGGAGGAGAATCAGATGTGAGCCCAGCCGATCTTAACGCCTCTTCCACATTGTCACATGTTACAGTTGAGGGTTTGGATTCTTCCTTGGTTGCATTCTCAGATTCAGGAGCTGCCTCTGCGTTGCATTTACTATGACTTACATGTTGAGAGCACACCTGAGAACAAAGATTTACATACACTAGTTTGCTGTTTGACCTGTCACAGATCTCCTTCTCAACATTAATTGCATCGGCGACAGCCAGCTCTGTATCTGCAGTTCTGCGTATAACATGGAGATTTGCATTCCTCAAGTAGTGTTCGGCCAGGCGATAAAGCTGTGCCTGCATCATAATATTTCATCATAACCTATGATCCTAGTGCCATATCAAACCACATATTGAGTATCACAATGAAATGAGAATGTTCCTCTTTGTTCTCTTATTGCTTGTGCTAACCTCGTCTCATGCAATTTTTTTTCCTTTCAATTTAGTAGCAAAAAGTAATTGTGGTTCCGAACAAGATTGCAACCCCATATTTATTGCACATTGAAAGAGTATGTATCATCAACTATATATTTCAGAAATGGAAAATGCTAGACACAGCCCCATTTACAGTCCCATCAGCAGCCCGCATCTGTTTTGAATTTTTTTTTTTAGCAGAAGTGTTCCTCATCTCCAACGAGGAATATACATTTTTAAAAGATGAAGTATATACTCCAATAAATATTGTATAAACCCATTTTTAGAAAATGTGAAAATTTATCTCGTTGGATAGCTATTGAAGTATATGGTACTCCAGGCAGGGCTGCATTGGGGACTGTGTGTGACAGCGCTCTTCAAAAATCACTCAACCGCCCTTCAATATAACTTCTAACCATCAAAGCATCATGCAGAAAACAACTATGCATTCTTCGTTGCAGGCTATAATTTCAATGCAAATGCTACCAAGGGCATATAGCTTTGTGATTGACATAAATGTCTGCGAAGTCCAGTGACAAATCACACGGCACTGCTTATGAAAAAAAAAGAACAAAAATCTTTATTTGCTGCATAAAAATCAAAACTTGCAGCATATACTATTCTATATTTCTATCAACCCTTCTCAGCCCAAAATTTCAAAAACCCACCCATCATAAAAAATAAAAATTATTCTGAAAATTCAATGACACCAAAACCTAGTAGCATTCATCAAATTATTCAGCAAAAAAAGTAATCTAGGCTTACATAGTGGAAAGTTTGAAGTCTTTCTAGGTTATACTCAAATTGAAAAATGGAAAGCCATCAGATCCCAAATTATGCAAAGGGAAATCTATAATCATAGCTGATCGAACTTTAAGAAATCAGATCACCATGAATGTCAACTAGGTGCATATACAAATATGGTATAAAGAGGATTTATCATATACCTGCCTAACTGATTTGGGGACTTTGCTATGGCGACAGGGCGTGAGCGCTGGTCTCATATCCATGGGAAGTTGAGCCTGCACGATTTTATTAAATCAGTTTGCTTACAGAAGTTGACAGAAATAGAGAATTGTTTGAAAATCATGAGCTGGGGATAGTAGATAATTTAAACTGTATAGAACTACCAACATACCAAAATAGGGTATCTTCCTTTAAACACATCATCATCTTCTGTCTGCCCGTCATTCGCACCTTGATTTAAAGATGCTGTCTTCCTTGCAAGAACCTCCAGAGCCCATTTCCTTTTGTCACTCTTCACATCACCAGATTGGCCAGTTACATCCTTTGAAATTTGAGAGTTATCCTTCAAACTTGGTCTTTGTTGTATTTGCCCATTTAATTCTACCTTCTTACCACCAGCTCCCTCTTTGAGAGCACTGGTATTGCCATTTTTACCAGTGGAAGATGCATTACCTTTTGAGATTTGTTGTAAGTGATTTTCACAAATTGGTAAGGAATCTTTTTCCAATCCCTTGACCAGCTTCTTTTCCTTGTTCATATCAAGGGGAATGGTTGAAGAAACACCAGTAACAGAGAGAGGCTTGATATCTCCCTTCCTCGGGAAAAGAGATGTATCTGCTAAATATACTCTAGAAAGAATGGAGTCTTTAGGCTCCTCGCCATGTTCAATACCCAAGTTTCCTGGGGAAGAATCAGAGCTCCTTTTCAAAAGATCAAGAACGGATAGCAGAGTCTCCACTTTCTGAGGTTGACTTGTCATGCACCTGCGTTTCCAAAATTCAATATTGTGATCCCTGTCCCATGCATGCCTTCTCCTTCCACCGGAAGTTCCATATATCTTTTTGGTTAAATTTTGACGAATTTTCCCTTTTTGCAGTGTTGGCTTCTTCACCCGAATAGGACAAGGATCAATTCTCCTGGTGGTTTCAATTTCACGTTTCAATATAGCTTTCCGAAATGCATCTAGAAGTTTCCCATCAAAGGCATCACTCTTGCTCAGATCTTTGTGGACTTTATCATGAGCTGCTTCTCTGATTTCATTTCTCAATTTCTGCAGAAGAACAGATGTTTCATTGTCATCTCCAACTCTCCGCAGGATTTTTTTCATTCGCAGTCCATCTGAATTATTGCTTTCTTTTTCAGAATTATCTATAGTTTTCCTAGGAGAAGATCGACGTTCAATCCCCTGCACGATGCTCATTATGTCCGAAGAGGCGTCTTCCTTTGCTTGAACATGTTTTAACTTGTCATATTTGGAAATTGTCACACCTTTGGCACTTTCATCTGAGACAGTATTCTTTTCTCGTTTGAGCAGAGGAGGCATGTGAGAATTTTCACCTGATCTAGCCTTCTTTGCATATAGATCCATTACCTTATTGCTTTCTACACCATTATCTCTGTTATAACAAAAAATATCATTCCTACTAAGAGAATTCAAATGATGAAAAATGAATGCATGCCATAGGTGGGGCTTGTAATCTAATGTGATAAATAAAAGATAATTTAACACTTATATGAATGAGCACTGATTTATCACTCATATAATTTCAGCGCCTTTTATGAAGACATCCCAACAGAATATGGATAAAATGTTGTCAGAATTACAATTGAAGAGAGTGCTTTAGTGCTTTAGTCTTGCTCGTCAATATGTAAATCTACCAATATAACATTTTCAACTCAACCAAAGAGCATCATGCAAAATAAATATTTATCAAACACTAATAATATGGCTATATAAATTCATAGATAATAGATTGCATGATAAATACATAAACATTGAGAAATTCATGCATACAAGCCACTGGGAAGGCTGATCAGAAATAATCAAGATGAACAGTCACGAACCTCATGTACTTTTCAAAGTCTACCTCAACAAAATGGTTCTACATCAAATAATGAAAAGTTCATAAATTCAATAAAAACACCATTTCATATATAGAGAACATCTACACCTGCCCTGAGAAGATATCACAGAAGGAAATACCATCAACTCAGATACTAAACAGTCAAGAGCAACCATTCACCCATCTGTGTACTTCATTTATGAACGCATAATGAGTGGTGTAAATGTTATTCTTTAATACCGATGATATCACACAAGAATCTGCATATTACACATCATTTATGGAGGGGGGAACCTGCATGTTAATATCATGATAGAGCATATCCAGACAAGAAAGGTGAAAAGGTTATAGATCAGTACCTGACTGTTGACTTGTATTTATCCGCAATCTTCCTCTTTGCAGTCCTGAGTGCAGTATTCTTTCGATGGTTTACTCCAACCAAACTCTCATTGGTAACAATGGCCATCTTGTCAGCTAGAATATTTAACAAAGGCTAATGAGAATGGCAAAAATATGGAATTGGATGGTCAAAGAATTGGAAGGAAACATGATGAAAACAATACAATCAGTAGTCAAACGGTCACCTGGTAAAAGGGAAACATCTAAAGGCATCTTTTGATCTCCATCTTCACCCACCGTTGCATCACTGGCCAGAGTGTCTACATAAATATTGGGAAAAAATCCTGATAAATGGGGTCAAATCCATATGAAATATGCTTACATATAATACGCACACATACATGTATATAAATTTGAAATAATATACATATCATTTAGTAGTACTCTTGGATGGATACCTGCTAGAGATGAGCCCACTGATAAGCCTAGATGAAGATCAATGTGGGATTTATTTTCTGAGGTGCTTTTGATAGAGCTCGTCTCACATAATGCCAAGTTCTTGCACTCATCTGACCCAAGTTCATACATAGGCCTTTCATTATAGTAACTCTTTAAATCATTATGTTCCACTGAATCAGTAAGAGATGATAATGAAACATCGTGCAATAATGATAACCCTAAAGATATTTCCTGAATATCAATCTCTGGATGGACAATGGGATTTTTGGTTAATAATTTTGGAGAAGATTGATGTGGGGCACCAGTATCCTGACTTGTGACATTAGCAGTCTTTTCACAAGTAGAAAGTCCATTTTCACTCATTTGCATATGATGTGCTACGCTTTCATTGCAAGTATTTATTTCTTTTTTTGTGCAAATATATTGACTGCTCTTCAATGGAATATTCTCACTGGCTCCAGACCCCTGCTTTCCTTCGACCATTGAGACAACAACAGCTGTTTCACCATCATCAGCAACAGATACTGAAACCTTTCCAGAATACACAGACTCAAATATAGATCCAGGATCAGAATTTGTATTTCCACACTGCTTAACTGGACTTCGTATGGAGATGACATCTGAATTCGGTGGTACTCTGTCACATATACACCTATCATAATAGCAAATGGAAAATTAGAAAATAAACAAAAGAGTGGCAATTCAAATTACAATAATCAACACTTTTCAATCCCAGGAATCTTTAGCAATGTCATCATAGATGATTAAAAACCCCCACATGTTGACAGATCAGCACTTAGAATGTCTAATATAAAATACATATAAAAAACTATACAAGGCCCTCAAAAAAATCTCTGTACTCATCAAACTTGCCTTGGGCACAGCCATGAATCCTCACAAGCAGTTTCTGGATTGAATCCAACACAAAATGCATGGTACCTGTTTCCAAACAAAATATAATTTTAAAGATAAGTGGATTAATATGGAACTAGAATATTGGATATCTTTCCAAATAAGAGTGAATAATAAGGATGGCTGATGTAATAGTTAAAAGACAAAAAAAACATAATTGGAAAATTTCCATATGTAAATATGATAGCAGTCTTTTTCACAAACCGCCACTACGTTGTCACAGAAGCACGTGCCTATGTTTACTCTAAAAGATGGTTTTAGAGAGAGAAAAAATTGTCAAGATCAGAGATAATGAAGTAAGCTGTTGCTCTTGCAGTGATATAGCAGTCTTTCTCACCACTATGTTGCAACTGGAACACAGGCCTTCGTTTTATCGCACAGATGACCTTACTTATTAAAATGCTGATATCAGGGATAATAAAGTTTTTTTGTTTGTTTATTTATTTATTTATTTTTGAAGAATGGTGCTCCCTCGGATTTAATCATTTGACCTCTTTTAAAGAGGTGGGAGGTGCTTGCCGACTTAACCAAAGCTCGGTTCGCTTTTTATTTATTTATTTATTTGGAAAGGGGGTCAGGGTGGACAAGCACCAGAACAGGAAGTTTCACAAACTTCTTGTTTTAAAGTGACAAAAAATGAAAATGAGTACTAATCAAGTAGCCACCACACAATGGAGCATCAAAATAATAATATGCCCCATGCTAACCGTAGGACGCACTTCATTGATCTAGATACATAATCATAATGCCATTGGATAATCAAAACACTGGAGTGCAGTTCAACAATTAATTATCAAAAAGTTGGAAGTGTTTTAAGCTTATGTACGAAAATATGATTATGGGCCATTGGAGCAGTACTGATATGGCCATATGGGTAAGCACAAAAATTATGCTGAAATTAATACAACATGGGTACATCCATGAACCATAACACAAATTGAAACACCTTTTGTATCTGCTGTTTCCTCAAAAAATAAACATTTACATCAGCTGGTAAATCGCCATCATATCATCCTTTCTAACCAGTGTGATTTAAATTGGACTTTATGCGCTGTTCTCATGCAACCTGATAAGATTCAGGTAGCCAATCAAGCCTAGAAAGAATACTATTCAATGATTATGTAATAGGATTCATCACACAGAGAACTTGGGAGACTTAAATACTGGGTATAGAAAATGATTAAAATAAGAGAATCAAAGGAAGATTTGGAGGATTTAAAAAAAAATAAGCTTTCAGGGAGTCCAATCATATTATAGGAAACAGAAAGGCTGAGGCAGGGACTCGGTGTGGTTTAAAAAGCTGAGATAGTTCACACTACAGGCTCAGAAGAATGCCTGTCTCAGGCTTGGATTATCTCCAGATCTAACAAAAAAAAAAAAAAAAAGAGATCATAACAAAGCCAAGGTATAACAAAAATCACCAATCCAGACCCAACCATAATAATGAATGGTCTGCAATAACACACTGCCAACTTCATTCAAGGGCTATCAACTCATTCTTATTTTCATTATTAGACAAATGAAAGCTGTTAAGATATTATAACCATCAAATTTATGCCAAATAAATTGGAAGGGGACGTAGTCTTACGATTGTGCGATTGGAAGAGTCCTTCCTTTAAGCTTGAGGTTAGGTGTTGCTTGAGGTTAGGTGTTTTCGTTCCGCTTTGTTTCCCTCTTTATTATCTTAATTTCTTTATTTTAAGGAGATCCCACATCTCCTTTTTGTCGGAGGGGCATCATTTGCGATATGTATGTTCCAATCGTTATTCGAAAAAGAATTTTATGCCAAATGATAGTCAATCTGATGTGTACCCCGATTCACTTAGCCTACCCAAGTTTGGAAGCTCACATGCAAATATACAAACTTTAGATTTACTGATTAATATGATTCATGAAGATAATGGTTCAAAAGAACTATAAGGAACATTGGTAATTGATCTGAGCACTACATAAGCGTAGCATCAGATGCCCTTAATACTGAAACACATCTATTAATGATATGAGGAACATTGGTAATAGGATTTGTGAAATAATAGTCATCCCAATAAACACTGAAACACAACTATTAATAATATGTCCTTAATACTAGATTACCAAATCTGTTAAAATTATATCATGAAGACCAGGAAATATTTGAGTAATGAGTGAAAACAAAGGTGCAGGAACATAAGAATGTAGATAGGAAAACAAACACAATGTTAACTAGTTATGGTATCTCACAAATTTATGTAGGCTATATGCATGTTAAAGACCCACCGCACTATTAGGATTAACAGACCCTAAACAACAACGATAGTGCATTTACCATATGTCGCACGAGTCGCAGGCAATTGAAGTATCAAGGGTAGAATTCTCCTCAATTGTTGACAGTTCATTTCGTATTTTGCACCCATCACCATCCAGACAGACAACTGCCTAAAAGAACACAGTTATATATAGGATGATAGGGGGATATAATGAGTTATTATCTATTACATGATAAGAATATTACATTTTCTTCAATATAGTATGAGGGGAAGGAGAGAGTGTTGTTATTTCCTTGGATGCACCAATCATCATCTCTGCACCAACGAAATGTATCAATAAAAGTAAGCCACATCAAATAAAGCACTAATTGATATACGATGTATTTGGGAAATTAAAAATTTCTCAGACAGAAGATTTGTGTTAACCCAAAAATCAATCAAAGGTAGAGTAACTTTGCATGTAACTAGCAACAGATTATTTGCACCAAACAAATTATGCAATCCCCTATAGGTCCTGAATTTGAATCCCTATGCGCACAGGGTTTGCTGGCTATCCAGTGCATCCAGGTTTTCCCTACCGTTGTAGGGGTTCCTTGTCACCAAAAAAAGGTGCAACACGTGACAATCATCATTACAGACAACATCAAACAACATTTCCTTCATATCAACATTTTATTAGTATACATAGTCCAATAATCTGGTTGATGGTAGGAGAACTTTTAATGGAAAGTCCTCATATTCATTCAACCAAGAATTCCAGAAAATGAGAAATCAGATGATAAAGCACAAAGGAGAGAGAAAAATGCCCAACATGTATCTGTATGTTCTCAAAATTTATGTACTTCAATATGTAGGTTTTAGTAGGAGAGTTCATTCATGCATAACCTTAGGAGCTTTGTTTTTTATTTTATTTTTCCAAAACTTAAATCTAATTTTCAACTCCAAAATGGATCACCTCAAGCAAAGCTGATGATTCCAAGCTTCTCTCATAGGAAGGTGATACTAGCTGATGCCATTGGAGGGAGTTTAGGGGATGGGTGGCACTTTTGCTTTAGAAGGGTTTAATTTTGTTCTCCATTAGATTCTGAGCTTTTTAAAAAAAAATTAAATTTGGAAATCCCTCATCTCTGTCTTGTTCGAGGGGCATTTTCTATCTTAATGAGATACTCCTATCTTTTTTTCGAAAATAAAAAAGGACCACTGATTCCAACTAAAGCTCAACTCACATGAAAGCAACTAATAGCTTTAACATTCTTCTAAAAAAAATACAAAAAAAAAGAAGCAAAAAACAAAAACTAAACTAATAGCTTAAACATTTAATGACATGACAATAACCACAAAAATAAAAATATAACCACAAATCACCATCATTTTTACATGGAATTAAAAGGAAAATATAGTTGGAACAGATTTTTGTAGTGCGGTTAACAGGCTATTCATTTTTTAAATTAATAAGTAATTTAAGCATGTTTTAAAAGAGGAAAAGTGATGCAGACTATATGCGTCACCTGTAATGTGAGGGCCCCTCAACTTTGTTGCTTCCGATGGTATCATACACCTTCAATTATCCCAATGCAACCTATAAGTATGTGACAACTATGAAATAGGAAAATAACTTACCACACTAAGAGAAGTCCAAGACAAGTAGATATTCATTAACAGACATGAACTATAAAAGTTTTACCACATAGAAATAATGAATCACTGTGAAACACAGAGGGAGTTTCATATAACAGAAGTGGTGAGACTAAAGTGCACAAAGCTCAAACTTGATAACCTTTCATCTGTAACTAAAAGGCTAGAAAGCTTTACAAGACGGAGTATTAACTTTGGATTATCAGGATATTTCTCACCGGTACACATGTAATTAGCTCGAATTCGTTCCTGCAAAGTGGACAGAGGTTCGTGATGGTAGCCCAGTTGTCTATGCATGCGAAACAAAACCTGAAATTCATAATGAATAAATGGGTTACAAAAACCTTAATTTTGTTATATCCCAACAGTATGCAGCATATATGGCAGACTACATGAAAAGAAACAAAGCTCATACATCCTAGCTAGAACTTAGCAAGATCACCCAGATACAAGGTTATATTATGAACACATTGCTGAAATTCATAAGGAATAAATGGGTTACAAAACCTTAATTTTGTTATATCCCAACAGTATGCAGTGTAGTATATGGCAGACTACATGAAAAGAAAAGAAACAAAGCTCATACATCCTAGCTGTAACTTAGCAAGATCACCCAGATACAATGTTATATTATGAATACATGGAATAAGGACATGAAGTAGTTTGGAAGTTTTTTAGCCTCGGCCTTGGACGGTTCTTTTTTCCATTTCTTAAGTTGCTGTCCTTTTTTCTTTTTTCTTTTCCATTTCTCATGCTTGACAAAATGGACTTCATATCTACCTTATAGAGGAGTCTTCATAAAATTTGGGATACTCCCACCTTTGATAAAAATATATATATATATAATTGTGACAGTTTATTTCACTGGAAAAGTGGAAGTACTTTTATGTTCCTTCTCAACTGACTATCAATGCCATTCATTGTGAAAAAAATAAGTATAACCTAATGATTTCCATAGAATAACACATTCAAACAACCTTCTCTTGCAAATGCAACATGAAGTCATAAACACCTCTCGAACATAATCAATAATTTGATGTCATGTTTTCTGGAATTATATTGAATAGAATCCCATACAGATTCAAATCACTCCTTATGTTACATGAAACTTGGAAGATATATTAATATTTATGCCCAAGAAAAAAATGAGAATTTTTCAGTGACAAATAAAACATTTGGCAGCCACTGAATTTGTAAATTTCACGGATAATGTATAAGTTAAAAACATCATGAGAAATCACTTCCCCTATACTTTCAACTTCAAGAATACATCTAATGACTAAGATGTGGATTCAAAGAATTCAAATTAATGTCAAAGAAAAGCATAACTTTTCTGGTTCACCAGTAGCAACTTCTCTCCTCTATGAATGTGTTCCATGTCCACGCCTCTCTTAAAAAAGAATCAAATATTTATTTCTCAATTAAATTAGTGGAATATAATGATCACTTGGGAGTTTAATATTTGGTTGTGAAAACAAAACGTATTCGAAATTTCAAATATCAGATGTCCAACATCACAAAACTTTCAGACCACTAATCAAATGGTATAACAAATAGATAAAAATTTTATTCTCCTGGTGTCCTCAGCATAATATGATCATGCAAGGAGTCATTGTTAGACATTTATATGACATCAGATTATGTCGAAGTTTATGTTATACTCATGCCATATTTTATGGTGGCGTCAATATTAATGTTGGAGCATCAAATTTAAAAATAAGACTGAATGTCCAGCGAATCAAATCTTGACAAAGTCTGGAAACAATTCAACACAATTATTGAGTTATGTTTTAGTTTTTATGTGAGCTGTCAACCTGACCTTCCTAAGCTTTGTTTGGTGATAGTGCTACGATCCCCTCTCTTGCGCCTCTTCCGGAACCAATGCCACATTTCATCTCTATCTTGTATTTTTCATTTCTTATTTCTAAACTTTTGTATGGAGATCCCTCATCTCCTTTGCTCAAAGGCATTTTTTTTACAAGATCACTCCTATCTCATTTTTTTTAAAAAAGCTGACCTTCCTAAAGCTTACTCACAAATACTTGGTATAGCCCAACGGAAAAATGTAAACCAACTAGAGTTTCCAACTACATCAAAATGCGGCGGAATGGAAAAGGTAATCTTAATGTAAAGGGAAGCCTATAATAATGGTATAGAACACACTTAAGAAATTCTAATAATCTTTGGCTCTATTCTACAACAAAACAGACCTTCTCTTGGGCTAAAGATGAACTTTTGCAATCAAATTTAATATTATAATCTGTACATTGTTCATAATAACTAAGAACAAGTAAATGACAAATACAGCACATTCAGTTAGCTAGTATCAAGAAAGATACCAGTGAGTGCAACAATCCAAAACCCCTCTATCAATGACCATATCCATACATATCCCACACTTCTCAGTCTCAAAAGAAGCATCATCCTGCACATGCACCACAAAATCTCAACAACAAGCAAATATGATAAATCCCATTGGCAACACGTCACACTTGAAATTGGCCCTTGTAAACATCCAGTAATTAGTTCAAGTTTCATGATAACAAGCAAGTCAACAGGACAAATAACACCGACTTAAACTTATAATCGAATAGCAGATTTCATTCTTGGGCGAACTTTTCAGCAAAAAAATTCATTCTCTCTTTTCTAAAATGAACTGTGGATTTAAGATTCATTGTACCAAAAGAATAGGAGCTGGGCAGACCAAAAATAGAAAGAAAGAAAAACCCCATCTGATCAATATAGTGTCAGCTACAGAGCACCTCGAAGAAACCAAAAATGCACCATAACAAGGCTAATACATTTGGCAATTTGAAATCCCACATTATCAATTATGCATTTTACACCCAAAAACCAGGGAACAGAACAATCACCCCATAATTGTCAAGCGTGTACATAATAAGCTAAGAAGGCACATTTCATAGTGTGTCGGAAAAAACATGATACGACAAAAAGATAATTTAACGATGAATTGACTACATTTTGAAACAATGTCACCCCCGGAGGGAGGAGAACTCCATAATATGTTCATTTCATTTTCTGTATCATCAATGTGTCCATAATAACTCCAATTAAGCTAAAAACAGTGACCTTTATAAAGCACTTCCATCTAAAATGCGCAAAATTTAGCGAATTTTGAAGTACAAACAAATAAGGAAAAAATAAAGGTTGTTGCGTTTGAGAATTACGAAATCGTCATCGATTCCAAGCATAGCTTCCTCGGACGATCCGTCGGCGTTCATCTCCACTTCCATACCCTCGGCTTCCATTTTTTCCATCCCTGAAAAAGCAAAAATCCGTCATCGATCAAAACAACAGTTCAGTTTAGACCGATCAAATTGAATTTAGGTTATTCGGTAACTACAGTTTGCGAAAATCGGGAAGTCTTTCGACACAATTGTAAAAAAGAAGTCTAGGGTTTGATTACCAACTCGATCGTTTTTCCCCGATTGTTTAGAACCAGATCATTCAAACTCGACTCGAGTTTGTTTACACGGCTCGATCAGGACCGACGAATTGGTGGGTTTTTGTTTTAGGTTTGTTTGCATGTTTAACCTTAAATAAAATTTATTTTGTTAACATACCCCTGGTAAATTACTATTGTTATCAATACCCCCTCAAAAGGATAAATAATACATTAATGCTCTTTTGAGGAGCATTTTTGCAAAACTTTTATACATTTCCAAACTATCTCCGTATTTCCCTGTAGACCATTTCTAATAACACCATCATCTTATCGCACAGAATGACTTGTCTTCCATCTTGTCTTGGCTTTGCTCTGCTCAATAGGAAACACAAGTTCACGATGAACCTTTTTTTTTTAAAAGTAAACTATGGACAATTTTCATTTCAAAAGATGTTATTTAATGGAGCAACGTTCAACTTTGAAAACCTATGGGAGATGACGATACAATACATTCGGGACTGGGGAACGGGAATGTGCGGAGTTTCAAGCATCCACATCTGCGAAAACGTCTTCTTTATCGTAGAATAGTACGGGAAGTGAGACGGGACGGGGTAGAAATATTTTCTACTTGTACCGGCCTATTTTTCGACGAAGGGAGGAGGGTCAACGTAGCTTGGTGAATACATAAGTTATCTTATTTAAAATTTCTATGTATTTGTTTACGTTTTTATTCATCTATTCTCAACCCGTTCAGTCATGTTCTTTCTCAATCATGAAATAGAAATGACTACATTTTCGTTCATAAAAAATTTCATTTCAAAAGGCACTTTTAAAACAAATAGTGTTCGAATAGGGATAAGAAGAAAAAACCAGAAAATAAAAACATGAGGTGGAAAAATCAAATGAAAGAAGATTGACCGGTCGAGGCGTATGATAGGAAAGAAAAGACTTCTACCCAAAAGCCACCAATGATTCCCATAAGTTCGCGAGGAACTTTGCGACCCAGAATTTGGAAGCCAAGTATCCGAAGAGATTCCACCTAACTCCAGTACTTCTGTAGAAGAGGTGGGCAAGCACCAGATCTGTTTAATACACGAATTGCTACCACAGAATTTGTACAAATTATGAAGCCACAGAATCCCCTTGGAAAGAAATGGCATCAAATTCTGACAGTAATGGAGATAGCCAAGGCCAGGTCTCATAACCAGCTCCCATCACTGTGTCTCCAGCCTTGTTTATCAACAAATACGAAAAAAATATACGCATGTTGAATTCTGCTACTCATAGTTCTGTTTTAAGTCATGTGGAGGGGTTACGAGGAGATTTATATAATCTTATATAAAGGTATATTCCCCTAAAAATAAATTAAAAATTTTTTTGGACTTGATACATCTTTATACTATATGTTGGAGGGGTTACGATGAGATGTGGAGTGCAGGACGCAGAACATGAACAAGAACAAAAATCATCACCCCCTTTTAGAATTAAAAAATAGTATTTCAGTAAGACACCATGTCACACTGTCATAATTTTTTTATATATAAAAACAATGTAAATTAAATACTAAAATCATACACACACCTTTAAGAAAATAATAATGTTAGGGACAACTTCAAATGCAATACTACGTAGGTCTGTTCACGGGTCATGGATCAACCTGGACTTGATCCGATAAAAAAATGTTAAATATCCGACCTGAATGATGGAAGGACCCAAAGACCCGAAATGTACCTGACCCGGAGGACCCTATCATCCAAATAGGATGGATCCAGGTCTATCCCAACCCAATCTCATAGACCCGTTGGACCCGATACTTATAATAATTAACCCTTCCTTTTTATTTTTTATGACCCAGCATGACCTAGATTACCCAACCTATATTATCAAGGCCCAAGCCCATTAAATCATTAACCCAACCAAACAAAACCCTAACAATCCACATTTCTAACCCCAATTTCTAATCTACATGTGTTTTGAATTTTTTTTAAATAGTATATCTCATTTAATGAAGTACATACTTTTATAAAAAAACTAAAATGTAAATCCCAATGAATTGTAATTATACATTTATAGAAATTATATATTTTTTTATCGAATCATGTATTTCGTTAATGTGAGTATAAACTCCATTAATTTTCAATCGACTCATATAAGACTGAATAGACTGAGAAAAAAACTGTATAACAACACTTGCCCCGAGTGTTTTTGATGCCGCCAAAGCCGAACAAAACTAAATTCTAACCTCCATTTTCTCCCCTCTCCATCTCTCATTCACCACTTCTCCTCTGTCTCTCTCGTTCTCCATCTCGGATACTGACCCCATCCCTCGGACACCAATCCCATCTCTCTCTCTCTCTCTCTCTCTCTCGTCAATGTAATTTGTGCAGGTTTTTAAGCATTTTAGCCTTTTAGGATTGATTCTACATGCTTGTGCATGTTTTAAAGTTTTTTAGGATTGATTCTCCATGTTGTGCAAGTTATTTATAAACTAATTTATGCTTTAATATATCATGCATAATACAACTTTTTAAGATTGTGCATGTTATTTATAAACAACATTTTACAGAAATGTTTCAGTTTACTTGGGTCGACGGGGATAACATTTTCTTGGGTCTGTCGGGTCCTATCCAGGAGCGGACCCAAGCCCGGGTTGGGTCAGGGTCCACCCTGACCCTGCCCGGATCCAACCCATTGATAAGGCTAGTACCACAAACAATTCTTACATGTTTTTATTTTTTTTAAATAGTAAACCATGTTTAATAAGTTATATGATTTGATAAAAAGTATATATTGTTCCATTTTGAATAGAATGGATTTATTTTTAACAAATATAAAAAAAAATTAATAAGATATATACCTTATTGAATGACTAATTATAGAAATTGTAAAAAATACTATGTGTAACAACATTATTTTGAAAAAAATAATAATGGTATGATCAAACCCAAATATATCATTATTTTGAAATATAGTTTTATTTTGCAATATAGTTGGTAGTATGGTCTAGGGTAACTTGGTACACGAGGGTAAGCCTGAAGGGATAGATTTTCAACGGATTTGGTGTCCGATCGCGGTCTATGATGTATCTGATGCGATTGATCGTGAAGGCACGACCGTATAATAGGCACCGTGGCCGATAAGTGTTCAATTCAGTCGACCCATGATCTTACCTTATATGTATATAAAGCACCTATTTATTTGCTTGTCTTGAACAGACCATCAATACATTGATTTGTAAAATTGACTCCATTGTACAACCCCAGGTGGTAGATGTGAGTTAATTTGATAAATATAAAGAGAGAGCAGGGTATGCATTTAAGCATCTCCAACCCTATTTTTAAAAGTTATTAAAAAATTATTTCTAACCATTTATCCATTACTCGATCCAAATTAAACTTTTACTCAACTTTCACAAAAAATTTTATGGCTGTTATTTTTTCTTCAACTTCACATTTTTTAAGCCCCATTTGATTCGTGTCCTTTTTTTTGTAGAATTGTTTTACCAAGAATCCAGATTTCATCTGACTGTTTGGTTCGCTAGTGGATTTTTTCAAAGAATTACTTTGTAGTGTTTGGTTCACACATGAAAATGATAAATAATTTAATTTAAATGTTTAAAATACTCTTACTATTATACATATACTTACAAAATTTATTTCTTTACCCATATGACAATTATAAAAAATGAGTAATTTTATATAAATATTTTTATAAATATTTAACAAATGCAAATAAATAAAAACTATTATACTAATTATAATAATATGTAAACTCATCTAGAAAAATAAAAAATGAATTCAAAAACATAAATCAATATCTAATACACAATCAAGATTTTCACACCACATATATATTAATTATAAAAAGTTTTTTAATTATAAAAATCAAAATGAATATATAAATGGTGGGTTAAAAAAAGAGTGGAGGCTATGTATTTTAGAAATGATGTAGATAATAATTTAATTAATTTGTAAATAGTATAATAATAATCTAATTTAAGATTTTTTGTGGAATTTGAGATTACCACAAAAAGTGTGGGAATTTGATTCCATCATGTTTTCCTGCATGTCTTGATTTTAATTCTAGTAGTGTTCACAAATACTATCATGATTACCATTAACCAAACACTGAATTTTATATACTTTCCTGATAATCTTACATAGAACCAAAATCCATTCAGAATGATACTAACCAAACGGAGTTAGATTTGAGTAAAATACAAAGTAATTATTAGAGACATTAAAACTTTTAAAAATTTAAATATAGATTTGAGTAAGTACTGAAGATACATCACCACATTTAGGACTGTTGATACTCAAAAGACAGGGATTGGTTGGTTATACATTTTATCCACCACTTCAGAATAGGTTGCATATTATGGACTGGATACGATGAATGGCCGCTTTTTGAATAGTTTTGTCCGGGGGACTTTTGAGAATTTGCTGACTGTTTGGATGTGGAGGGACTACTGACTCTGTTGTCTCTATGCATCCCTAATCCCATCTAGGAACTGTTTGAATTCACATTTGAATAGATTTTACAATTCAAATGTCAAATACGGATTTAAAATCTTTGAAAATTTTCCAACCCCCTTTTCACACTTTTTGAAAATTTTCCACCGTTTCAAAATCTTTGAAAACGATGTTTTTCTAAAGCGGATGGTCTTTTAGAATATGGACGGGTAAACCGTATATCCAAATGAGACCTTAGTTATATATATTTTATTACAATTCATTTATATATAGCTTACTTTATTCATGCATTTTTGTTACACACAGATTCACACATTAACAGTGTGATTGATAGATGTGACAGTTTTTGGAATTTGCAGAGAGTTATAGTCATCCAACTTGAGCATGCCTTAATTTCTCATAAAAGTATATGCACTTTTCGGAAAGGTTTATGTCTTATTGAATGACATAAACTATTTTTTTTTAAATCAAAACATTCACGGAGTGCGTGTATTAATTTATGGCATAACAAATACAATCCAAGTTGCATTGACTTGAGTAAAGAGGTGTGCGCATGATTCAGTCAATGTTGGATCTCATTAGTATGTGATGACATATAATTTGACATGTGGACCTCATCTTATACTAGTGAAATGAATTAGTTGGAATAACAAAATTCTAATAGAACCTAAAATATTTGTATCATTTTATTCTCGCTTATTCTGATATAACTATATACATCTATTCCTTGCATTTTTTGACTTATTTTCCTCTATTTCAACATATTCCCCCATATTCCTTTGTGGGCATTTAAAATTCCATAACTCATTGGTTGTACTTATCATTTTCCCTATCAATTCATTGTATTCATTGTATTTTCTCTTTGAATTATTCATGCCATGCACTTGATAATCTGTAAAGAAAGCCGTCCACATCCTGCTTTGTGGATGACATTCAAGATAAGTACATGAAAGTTTTCTTTTGAAGTGATTAGTACATGAAAGTTGCATAGAGAGATCTTTCAAGGATAAAATTCCACATTTCACATAATTATATCGTCTTGATTAGATACATTTTTTTTTTAATTTTTGTGGGGGCTCCTATCATACAAATTAAAAACAAAGCACATATATGCTGGTTTACTTTGCAAGCAAACGGTCTCAGTGTGGGAAGCTGATCTGATTTTGATGGGGTGTCATGGTGATGGTGCCAGCAGTGAAGATTTTTGCATGGATGAAGCATATGTTACCTCAGGTCAGCTTGAGCTTTCATGCACATGTTTTATTTTAGCCCATGGATGTTATTTGGCTTGTGAACATCTCATAATAGCGTTGTTACACGCAGTTCGCACAGACAATCCATAGTCATCTAAGCATATATTATTTTTTTCAATTTATTAAAATTGGTTCATTCAATTCATATAACAATATATTTTTTCAATTTATTGTTTATTATTTTAAAAAAATCAAAAATGCGGGCTGTCCAGCTATCCCCATTATTCTTTTTATAATTTTCATATGGGAAAAATCAAAATAACCATGTATAAACAAACTGAAATCTATATAATCTAATGACTTTTCCAAAAATCTATATAACCCTCTGAAAACACATATGTAAATCCAAATGACCCACTTAGTTAAATTTTCGTTGACAGATTAGGATTATTCTATGAATATTATGTCTGGTTAACCCTCGTTGAAAACATAGTACACAAAAAATCATCTTTAATGTGTTAAAAATAAAAAATTTATAAATGATGATTTTAGCCATCTATGATAATCTATTCAGATGGGTAAAATTATCATGTATAGAACATTTTTTACATTTCTTAACAAATTGTAAGAGATTTTTTGTATACTGTGTTTTCAGTCAAGATTAATAAAACATAATATTCGCATAATATTTCTCATCTGTTAACGAAAATTTAACTCAAGAGGTTATTTAGATTTGCATATTTATTTTTAAGGGGTTATATGAACTTTATAAAAAATAAGGGTATATGAATTTCAGTCATTTGGATTTTTCCCTTTTCAGGGTTACAGTGGTTCATTTGGATTTTTTCCTTTTCATATAGATATATATTTAATAAAACATGACAAAAAATCATGGTTGGTTTGGTCGAGGAAAATGTTGTGATATAGTTTAGTTGAAAGGCATTATCCCATAACAGAAAATCAAGCACTTGTATAGAATATAATTATGAGCAAGCCATCTTAAGTTACATTTGAATGTGTCTTTCAAACGTTCTGATTCTTAAAATCTTACATTTCAAATTTAACTTTTGAAAAATATTATTTTGTTACCACCATTTTAATCGCTAAATTTTTTAGTTTAAAAAGGCAAGAGTGTGATTTGAAAAATCACATTGAAGAATGTGTTTAGATCCACACGAGTTTGAGAATCTTTCACTTTTCAAACGTGAAATCTATTCAAACACTAGATTCAAATGAGACCTTAATTATTTGTATTGTGCATAAAATTGTTTCCATTGGACAGTCTGAGGTGGGAGATATGTTTCCATTGATTTTTGTACTAGATAATCACATTAAGGCTCCATTTGACAAAACGCCCGAGGACGCTGCGTCGGCGAAAGCAGGGTGTAACGCGAGAATCGTTTTTTTGATATGTCGAGGAGGCAAGTAAAAATTGACTTGAAACGCCGAATGAAAAAATCAAATGTGAAAACTTGTTTTTCTGTTTGGTTGGGCGCCAACGTCCGCCACCACCAACGTGGGTGGGATACGGATCCAAACGGAGCCTAAGTTTTAATTGTTACTATATGTTCAAAAAATGTTATGTTTTGTCAATATAAAATATGATAGTCAAATTTAAAAAAATGATTTTTATGTTTTGGAGGAGCAAATAAAATTCTGCATAGATTATGTAAGGGTTGAATAGGAGAAAATGTGCCTACAGGTGGATTGGAGTTGGTGATTTATAATGCATTGACTCTCCATTGATGGAGCCATTGTTGTCCTTCAAAACTGCAATGAGAGTAGGTTGAGTAGGCTTACATGTGGCCTAAGCATCTTGAATTAATCGTTACTATCTATTTTAAGCTAATAATGTCATTCAATTCGGTCTAAATTTGCTGATTTTATTTATTTTTGGCCTTTCTCTTCTTCTCTCTCTCATAATACAATATACAAATATAAATGTGTGTACAGTGTGTACCAGTTGATATCTTCAAATATTTTCGTGACATTGTAGCACAACGACTCACGCATTATTTAACTTCTTATATAATTTAATAATGGATAAAAAAATGAATTATGAGGGTCAAGCTGATCTATCCAAGATTACATATATATTTTTATTCAGGTAGGTTAGCATTGATGTTAAACTTCTTGATTTAAATATAAATAATTAATTAAAAAATTGTTTGAATTTTTAACCCACCCACGGCCCCTTTCAGGTCGGCCCTGAAAATTAATTTATGTAACTAAGCCCTAGGCAATACTTTAGAAAGGGGCCCTATTCGTATTTTAAAAAATAATAGTTTGCTTGAATCTTATACTTATAAAATATAAATAATATTTTACAATCATTAAAATAAAAAATTATATAATTGGATTGAAATTGATATGGTTAGAGAGTATAATTATTGTTGGGGAGTTTTAAGGAGGAGAAATTTTAGATTTGATTTGAGAAATTAGATAAACTAATTCACATTTTATTAAAAAAAAGATTAACACATCTCATCATCCATTTTTTTTAAATTCAATTGATCACATGGATCTTAGGGGCCTTCCTTGGAAGGGGCCCTAGGCAATAATTGCCTTGGTGGCCTCTGCCCAGGGTCGACTCTAACCCCTTTCCCCCCGGGAGAAAACATGAAAAATGGGAAAGGCTTGGACTAATATATATGCTTTTTTTTTCTTCAGTATCCTTCATATTTTCTTGTAATAAAATCAGTGGATCTGATAACAACTTTATTAAATACTGGTAAGGTACAAGCGCACATGCACGCATAATGCTATCTTCATATATCTGTACTGTTATATCATTTTTTTTAACAAATGGATTACATAAATAATGTTCGATAGACTTTTTATTATTTCCTTGAACTAATTAAACTTGACAATTAATAAAACTTGAGGTCACATAAATTGGTTGAATTTGTTAAACAATTTTCTTATGTATTAATGTTTTCCCATCACTCCACAAGATAGACTCTTTCGTGTAAAATCGTTGATGTTCCACCAAAATTCTCAAGCAGTAATGCCCAATATTCAATCACTAATATTCTATAATATTTATAACACTAATAATCAATAAAATGATTTAACTCTTTTTATTAGAAGTCAGAATCTCCTATTGAAGGGAGAGAGAGAGAGTCAAGAAAGTGGATACGCTTATTGCATAAAATCAAGATGAATTTATAAAAATGTATAGAATAGTTAGTTTTTTTTATCATCAATACACTAGAGACCTGCTATCAAAAACTTTATGGGGTCAAATGGGTCCCATTCCATTTGTAATTTTAGTATTTATTAAATGAGACTAAAATACTTATTTTATAATTTTATGAATTTCTTAATGGTCTTAATTTGAAGCTTGAGAAGTCATGTTTTGCGATCAAGGGTCTAGTTATAAACCTGAAAATGTGAATCCGGGATTTATTTGTAACACAGATGGGGTTCTGGTTATGAAATTGGTAGAACATGGGGGTGGATCTACAAATAGCCCAGAAAGGACATGTGCCGATTTCTGTCACTCTATCAAGGACCTGATTATAAATATCAGGAACTTGTTTGTAATTGTGAAATTGGTAGAACCGGGTATGATCTGCAAATAACCCAGTAGAAGGATAATTTACCAGATTGCACTTGTTCGCACATTTTTAGCAGTACTGTTCGGGGTTTATAATAGAGTATACATAATTATTTGGCATTAAGTCGATTTTAATAAGAATATCGATATGTCTAGTATTATATTTTATAAGTCCCTACAAATATAACACATGCTACTTCATGTACAAAAATGATTCATGAATGTATATCCGTAAGGGCGTCGTCTTTACATGTGATTATGCAGTCTTATTCTGTTTTATTTTTTTCATATGAAATGCACATATAGTTTATAAAAATGTATTTTTTTTATTTTTTCATGAAATATAAAAAAAATCAAACGAGTGCGATGATCACTACGCTATCTTAGGAGTTGGAAAATGCCAATACAAACCTTCAAACCTAAAGAAGTCACCTCGAACTCAATATATATATCGAGGGTTCCGAGGGTTCAGGCCTTCAGGGTTGACTTGGGTTGTGTTTAGATTTGATTTTAAAACAATCTGAACTGCTTAACAATTGGTGCTTAATGAAAATGAAGAACAGGCGTGAAGAGAAAATAGAGAACTAGGTGATGGATTTTAGGATAAAAATAATTTAAATAATTCAAATTTCGTCTCATAAATGCAATAATTCAAGTTTTATTAAAAAAATTAAATTTCCTAACTGACTAAATCATATTGGGTTTGGATTACTCAATCCCTCAATCCAAACCCAATCAAACACTAAGATCATAAACTAAACTCGTCCAAAAATCAGTTGATTTGGGTTGGTTCATATTTAACTTGTCTGAGCTACACCTCTACATTATCTAAATAAGAATAATGTTATGTACAATATTTTTTCAACTCCAATTCTAATCCACATGTGTTATAATTTTTTTAAATTTAGTATACATTATTTAATAAGGTATGTATATTTATAAAAAAATAAAATATATAATCCAATGAATTGAAATAATTCATTCATGAAAAATATGAAAAGTTTTAGTTAAAAGAAAAAAATGCATGTAGCCTCCTCAAAGTTCATTGAAATTCACATCGATCCCTCTTTTTTTTTAAATTCATATAACCCCCTCGTTTTATTGCTTTAATTAACATATACCCCCACCGTTAACATTCTCAAATTAGAGTATAGTTAAGTTAACCTCATTTGCCTAAATTACTATATTACCTTGTTATTAGATCACAGAAATATCCAGAATTTTTTTTTTAATTTCAGAAAACTTTGAGAAGTTAACATGTCCATTAAAGATGCTCTAACCCCACTTACCTAACATTATTTTTGTCATAAAAGAACTGTTCATATATCTATACTTTTTTCCTATAATTTGACACAATAAAGCCAAATTTCAGCTGAACCAGTTATTTTTGTAATTTCACCCTGAGAGGACATGTCGTTAATTTCAACCATTGCGTGTCTCTATATTTTCATTTTTGTTGTTTATTTTATGTTTATTTTTTTCCCTCACCACGTGTCTACGTGCCCAGGGGCGGAGCTAGGGGGCCGGGCTGGGGCCCGGCCCGGCCCGGCCCCCCAAGCCACCCGTCAACATACACATATAAACGGGTGATTAACTGGGGAATGAAATGTTGAAAGGGTGTTTTGCATATAAGACCCTCAGAAAAACTTACATTGTCAATGACCATCATTTAATTCTATTATCTCCAATACCCCTAAAAGAGTTTTAATTTTGCATCAAGACCCTTTTGAGGGGTATATTTGGACAATAATTTTTTTTCAATTTTACCATCCAGAAAAGGATATTGTTGAAAATAAAAATTCACCAAGGTTAATTTGACAAAATACGATCTGTTCAGGGGTACATGCAAAAAATCCTAATTGAATGAGTGGGTTTGGAATTGAAAATTGTTATGTGTAGTCCTGTTTGCATTTTAATTAACATGCATACATTTGATTTTTTTTAAAAATGAATATTCATATAATAAAGTATATTAATCTTTTATGGAAATGAAATTCGTATCATATGAAATAAATACATAATTTATGTCTTTTGCAATAGTGCATACAAAGATAATGGAATATATACCGCATTAACTAATTTTATATACTACACTAGACGTGTAAAATGAAAATAGGGCTATAAAATTGACTCGGTGTATGAGCGCCCATTAAGATTTGGAGTCGTGGGTCTTTAAAAAAAATTGTGAAAATTTTTGTTTTCACGAGACTATCAGTATATGATTTTGAGACGTTGAAAATCACTGATTTGAATGGTTTAATGATTTTTTTTTGTTTATTTTGATTTTTTATTATTGCTATATTGAGTCTCTAAGATTTTTTTAGAAGTTAGATTTGAAAATATCTTTATAAAATATAAGCCTAAAAAATATTCTTATATGTTTTTGTGATAAATAGTTTTCTTCATATTCATAATTTTAATTTTTGAAGCTTTATTTTTCTATTTTTCATAACAGGAGTAATGAGATTTCAAGATTTTTTCTAGATCTTTTATAAATTATCCTAGATGTGGCCCCCCCTTACTCTAATTACTGGCTACGCCTCTGTACGTGCCCTTAACGATTAGAATATTTTAAAAAAAATTATATAAGTAGATATTGTTTTTTTTATTTATGAAATGATAGACACTTACCTTAATATAATTAATATTGTTATATGGAATGAAGTGTATAACGAGATAAATTAATATATTTTTTTTAATTAAAAAAATGATAAAAAAATTTACGCTATACACATGAAACCCCATATGTGTTTCAGGAATTTTAAGTACAAACCTGGAGAACAACAAAGCTCAATAGAACCTAAAAGCTAGCTACACAATCCATGTGTTTCATGAATAGTGCCCGGAAAAGATATGCATAAGAAAAAATTCCTACACCAAAATTACCTCAACTAAGAACACCCAAACCCAAAATGTGTTTGTTTCATGATATCCACATGTCTCTATGACCAAAATGTTTAAAGCATGTCTTCAGAATAATATTTCAGCTTCAATTATAACCAACTTATCCTACCCAGTGTTTCAATTGAAATAGTTTTTCAATTAGATTGTCCTCATTTACGTAATCCTAAATTGTCTTTTATCTATCAGAGGTTGAATTTTTAAAATCAAGAATGAACAATGTTACCCCCCCCCCAAAAAAAATCCCTGTATCAAGAAAGGGTCGAAAAAATAAAAAATAAATAAAGAAAATGATACCTTCTCCACACCCTGCAATCAGCAAACTGTGGTAATGGAAAACGAGGCCAGTATTTTTTCTTAACTTCCAACCAACAAACCATACCTAAAAAATTTAACAAAAAGAAAAAAAACGACGAAGAGTGGAAGAACATACGGGATTTCGTGAGTCACAGAGGAGGAACTGACAGAAGTTTGAGGAAATGACAGAACTACCATCCGAAGCTGAAAATTTTTTGGACGGACAGAGTAGGTCGATTGGGCGATTTTTGGGTCTCATTTGGATAGAGACATAAGTTATTATGGGGTTTATACCTATTATAGGAATTGTTGACTTTATCAATAGAATAAGTGATTTTCTGTTTGATTGTGTTTTAAGCTATTCTAATTGGGAAACATAATAATAAAGATTGGAGTGTTTGGTTGATGAAGAATAAAATGTGAATAAAGTGTAAAAAGTTGATTTAATATGTGAGCCCATTGATATATAAGAGGTGATGACAGATGATTTGGAATGAAAAAAAGAAAAGAAACAGTGGGACCCACTTATGATTGTTATTGGAATAGACTAATTACATGTGAAATGAGGGATTACTATACCCTTTATTATTTGTTATTCCAACATCCAAATACCACCTTATTCCCCTCACCCAAACAACTTTTTTTTTCTATTCCATGTGTATTCTCACTTATTCCTTCCCTAACCGTCTACCCAAACAGAATTTTAGTAAAACGCCCACGTGCATGACATGAACCCCATAACACATCGTTTTCAAAGATGACGTCAGCAGATCATCTATCGACCATTCCCTGACGTCCGATGATCCGGATGAACGATTAGTATTCAACGCTTCGGAGTCGGAAAAGTGGACTTGGGAAAGCCGTTTTGCCACGTCATGAAGGACGCATCGGACGGAGCATTTGTAAGGAGAGATTGCTCAAAAAGACACGTGTACGGCTTATACGCCATCACAAGTAATTTTTACTTTAGTTTATTTTAATTTTTATTTCAACCAGGCTTTGTTTTTGCTCTATTTATACATCATCGAAGGAGCTCTATAAGCCGAACGAGAGGTGGAGATTTCAAAGCTTCACCAGTTTCTAAGATTTTGGTCGAAATTTGGTTTAATTTGAGGTGGGTTCATTTTAAAATTTGATTTTTTTCACAGTTTATGTAGAACATGTTCTTCATTTCACGCAAGAATCTCTGGATCTTCCATTCTTTCAAAATTGTGGTTTTGAAATCTTTCCTCTTGATTTTTTAACAAAATGTGAGTTTTTTTTATAGAGGGGTATTGGATTGCCATTGAATGATTGGAACTAAAGATTTGGATGGGAGTCTCGCAAAATGGGACTTTTGATTGATTGGGTTTTGATTTTGATTTTGAATCATTTCGTGAATCCCTTTTTTTCGTTCTTTATGTTCCTTTTGGTTTGAATACATGCCTCAATCATTGGGATTTTGGGTTCTTTCTTTGATTTTTTTTATTGCTTTTGGATGTTATGTGACTTGTCTTGATTTTGAAAATTTTGAATTTTTTAATTAAAGCTTGATAATTTTTTCCAAGTTGCTTCGAATATCAATCAACCCCAGCATTATTGTGTAGTTTAGCGTTACCAATACATAACATTATAAATAAGATTTCATTTGGTGCAAACAATAACTAATAAAAGCTTGTTTGATATTTTTTTTTGAGTGGTTGGAAACTGATTAAATTTTTGTTTGTTTGTTTGTTTGTTTGCATAGATAACTTGCAATTTGTATTTTCTTATTCATATGCAAATGCATATACAAACTCTTGATGCATTTTGGCAGGTGCAGAAAAAAGTATAACAACTGAAGTTGGTCGGTTTGGAGAATTTAGATTCAGATTTTCATTCGGTTTATAGTTTTATGGGTTGTGTATTGGTGAAGAACAAGCACCCACCTGGATATGAGGATCCTAAAGTACTTGCTTCCGAGACGTCTTGTAAGTATCGATATCACTAGCTTATTGTGAAGCCAAATTTCTTATATGTTTGTTCTAATGTTCTTTGAAGTTGCCTCTGCTTTGACTTTTATAAATCCACATGAGCAATATCTAAATCTATATTATGAGCTGTCTCCTATTATCTGAGGATTTTATGTTTGATTCTATAGTTTAGTTGCCGGAAAGCCTGAGCAGGGTGGTTCTTCGGCTAGAAGTCAGTGTCTGCTTCTCATAGGTCTTGAATTTGAATCCCCGTGGGCCTATCTGGTGCACAGGATCTGTGGGTTATTCTGTGCATCATATTTAAAAAAGAGAAAATTATACAATATTGAGCTTGTAATTTCTGAAGATGAAAAAGTTGTTTGGTTGGGGCTTGTTTACAACGCAATAAAAGAAAATATAACTCAACACAAATAAATAAATAAATCAAAATCAAACAGTGCCCACAGTGGTAATGATTGTTTAAACATACTACTCAACCCCCCCCCCCCCCCCCCCAAAAATAAAAAATAAAAAATTCCGCAATGAATCTTTAAATATCTTGTTAATTGCCAAATCAAGTATGAGTCTGTTTACAAATATAATTTGTTGTTTCTGTGATCGTAAACTTCATGTGCATGCCTTATTAATGTTTGCCTTTGTTTATTCATGGTAGTTACTGTGAGTGAGGTGGAGGCATTGTATGAGCTTTTTAAGAAACTTAGCCATTCAATAATTAGAGATGGACTCATTCACAAGGTATAGTACGAAGCTTTGTGTTGATCATTGACTTTTACTTGCACTTTTCTGCATTTTTTACTGTTAGCTGATGCAACTGTCATTAATATCCTTTTGGGCAGGAAGAGTTTCGGCTTGCTCTTTTCAGAGACAGCAACAAGCGGAACCTCTTTGCGGACAGGGTCTGCACACTCTGCCAATTATTATTATAAATCTTAAAATGACTGTTTTATTGGGAACGATAAGCAGAAGCATGTTCGTATTTACATTTAATATTAGTTGCCTGCCTATACATCCATTGTGAAAACCTAAGTTCTGTCACAGTCTTCAACCAGTTTAATCACTTTAAATACCAAAAAAATTAATTTTTCCCAATATAAATGAGCGAAGGGGATGTTATCATCTGAAATAAATCAGGAGATGTCTCACCTGCCAAATAACTAATGAGGACTCTCTGAAGCTAAGGTATCTAATGTGGTCTCAGCCTAGCAATCTATCCAACTAGAGCCCTTCTCTGTGAGTACTAAGAGCATTAGATGACTTACTGGATCTCTAAATATTCCATTTGGAAATCCATTGATTAATAAGGAATGCTTACCCAAAAGATGAGACCAATATCAACTGTTTGTTTCTGCGATGAGAAGTTGCACACGTGGACAAATAATACAGATCTATATTTTGTGAAGTTTGTGTGGCTAATGTCTCCTTTGCAATTCCATGAATATCCTGGAAAAAATGTTTATTGTGGCTTGCATTCTGCCTCAAAGCACAGTTTGTATATGTGTAAACAAGCTCAGAACCTCCTCTTTTCAAAATAAAAGATCACCTATTGATAAGGTTGGTTATTTAACTCAGCCTTTGATATTAGATTTCTAGACTGATGCCCATTTTATGGATCTATTGATGGAACAGAAAATCGGATAAAGGAATCTCATTGGAGCTACTGATTGAAGGGATCCATGCAGAGCGAAGGTTGTTAATAACTATATCTAAGATTGTTTAGCCCTGGAAAATAACCTTTGACTTTGTCTGTGTGAGAGAATTGTTCAGCTTCTGAATTTCTCTAGCCCTGCCGTGGAAAAAGACTTCCCACAAACCAACAAAATCAAACAATTACAAACCAGGAGAGGAAAATAGCCACCAACAAATGATTAAAGAAACAAAAACTAAACAAAGTGCTCCTATCTCGGTCCAGTATTTCCGACTCTCAAAGATTTCTCTGAAAACTGAACAAGGAAAGTTAGAATAGGTGAGAATTGACAAGTTCTTTCATGCCTGTGCGAGAAATGAACATTGAGTTTATTGTGCGAATTATCCAAGTCACAATATAGGAAACTAACTCTGAAATTTATTTTCCAGCAATACTTCCTATTCTTTTCTATTGAAGTTATGTAAATCTCATATATTCCGTATGTCCAGGGATTAACCATAACAGTATCTTCAAATATGCATGCAAAAGATGAATCAGTCCGCTGGAGGATAAAATGATTTAGATTTTTTAAAAATTTGTTCAATTCAATCTCCAATTGCATGGGGAGATTTTGTCAACATTGTTAGTCAGATGAAACTTTTGTTGTTTGTCAGTTTGCAATCTGATGATAAAGTTTAGTAGATGAGATTTTGTTGAACCTGTTAAATTTTTATAATTGTAATCTCACAATATCCTGGTATTATTTTTTGCAGATATTTGATTTATTTGATACTAAACGCAATGGAGTTATTGAATTTGGTGAATTTGTTCGATCACTGAGTTTGTTTCACCCAAATGCTCCAGTAGTAGACAAGATGGCATGTAAGAAAAAAAATATATCTTCATATCATAATAAACTGTTCTTTTCTATCAGATTACCTGTGATTTTCAATATTACATGACATATTAAGTAAGACAACTTGTGGCCTTAAAATAAGTAACCTGAAGTCTCATTGTTCTTGAAATTCAAATCTTTGCTGCAAGGTTTTATTTTTTGAGACTAGTGTGCAAGGGATTTCCTGATAAACTATAGATTATGCTTGCAGTGATGTGATTTTTTTTTCCATTCCCACCCAGACCTTTGAATATACCGACATAACTTTTTGTTTGAAAATTATGTGGCAGTTGCTTTCAGACTGTATGACTTACGGCACACTGGGTATATCGAACGCGATGAGGTAGATATCATGACTTGACCTCTTTTGTATCTGGCATTTATTGTGTCAATGAAGTGACATATTTAACTTTTTTTTCTTTATATTAAGAAAAATATTGCTAAGGCAATTACATGTTGATTAAACATGCATGGAAGAGTCGCTCACAGTTGTCATTTATTGATAGTTGAAAGAGATGGTGCTTGCTCTGCTAAATGAATCGGATCTGATACTTTCTGATGATGTTGTTGAGACAATTGTCCACAAGGTATGTAAATTAGCACGTCATAGTTTATGCTTATTGTTATTATATTTTTTTAGACCATGTGGATTTGGGAGAAAAATCTATGTTCACGAGATCCTTGTTATCTTGAATTTTGGCAGACATTCAGTGATGCAGATTCAAAAGGCGATGGGAGGATAGATCAAGAAGAATGGAAAGAATTTGTAGATCGTAATCCATCCTTGATTAAGAACATGACTCTTCCATATCTGAAGTAAGTTTCATATGAAATCTTTTGACTATGGATTTCACACTTTCTTTAGCCTTAATGATTCCGTATGATCAAAACATGAAAAGTGAATGGCAGGACTTATTTATACATGATATTGCTGAATGAGTGATCATCCATGGGAAGAGAAAAAAAGTAATTTCAGGAGGGTTATAAGATTTATATTTGCTTTACATTTTACACGCTTGATTAATTTTTGGGGCTTTATGGTTGGCATGAACACTTAAAAGCATGCTTTGTAATATGAACTGATTTATGAACTGATCATTAATTAAAAAAAACATTTATATAGTAGAATTTGATCCCTTTCCATTTTTCTGAGCAAGCACAATTAACTTATGCTTGAAGCAATGCTAAAATGTTACCGCAACTAATATCAGGAAAGGGGAGATGTGGTATATGCATCAAAGTTAAATAGAGAAGCTATTAAGCCAAACCCACATCATGTAGCGGGTAGTATTTGTATAGCACAGTTTCTAAACACCAAAACATGTTTAATGAGCCCATTGAGGGGCAAAGGCATTACATTTCATATCACAGCCTGCCCGTTACTCGGTGGGTGGGGTGGGGTGAGGTCAGCATTGTTTTTTATATGTAAGCACAACTCTTACAAGAAGTGTGTTTATATGTTAGCACAGAAAAACATGATGTGTGTTTATATGTAAGCACAACTCTTACACACCAAGAAGTGTTTTAAAATTGTGAGCCTGCTGAGTAATTCATTCAACAACAAGAAGAAAATTTGAATCAACAATTTTTGTTTATCTGCCGATCTATATTCACATTAGTATGTTAGTAATCTTAGAATTTTCTGTAGTACCTTACAACCCTGCTTACTTTAAAACTTCAGGGACATAACAATGGCATTTCCAAGCTTTGTTTTGAACTCCGAAGTCGAAGATATGGACGTTGTGCTCTAAATTTGGTGGTGCAATCACAAAGTTCTTTTCGACACCATGGGAGAAGAACCAGCCACGAAGTAGTGTTCAGTGAGCAACTATTGAAAAGGTTACCAAGAGGATGACAAATTGTGATGTAGTTATTCATTTAAAGGAGAATGCACTACTTGGATGATTCGAGCTCTGTGAAAAGCACGAAAGCTCAGGCAGATGGTGTCGATCTATAGGGATCTCTTCAGACCATACTTCTCCACCAATTGATGGACCAGATGTGCTAATGCGTCTACTGTAATAACAGAACTAATAGTGTGAAGTGGTAGGTGCCCATCAGTGTTTTGAATGTTCAGAAAGACTACTTGTATAATTCTGCAACTCTACATACGAAAATCTAGATAACCTCCCGTCTTTTTCTCAAATCCAAATAACCCCCTAGAAACATAAGTAAAATCCAAAACATGCCCCCCCAAGAGCAGGAGGTTTTTTTTTATGTATTTTTCCCTTTTCTTGATATGTTATGATGAGGAGTTTATAAGAAGAAGACATAATTTGATTTTATAATTTATGAGCCGATATCTTTTTGGTTATTGAGTTTTTTAAGTCTGTTGTACTGTATAGCTTTTTTTACTAACTGAGAACATAATGCTACGACTACAGAGCCTTTCACCCAAAAAAAAAAAAAACTATCCAACAAGTTAAATTGAAAAAAACTAGCCCAAATGGTTTTTTTTAAAATGAAAGCAGGAATAACCCCAAGTTCATTGGTTATCTTAAAAAATTTCAAGACTACGATATTAATGGCCTCTCATTAAAATCTTTCTATGAAAAGAACAAAAACTCTTTTTTCATAACTAGATAGCATAATTTTATACTATGGGAGATATAATGGCCAAAATTTAGAGAACATGCAAATATTGCTTGAAAAATATATGTGAATAATTTGCATAAAACATGAAAAGTTTGGATTAAATACTCTTCCAAGTTGTCCGGTTTGATAACAAGAAAAATATGATTGTATAATGCATGTATAATGCATAATGTAACTGTATTTTTTTAAAAGAAATTATAGTCATTTCCATTTCAACAGAATTAAAATAGATCATGCCCAAATTGAGGCTGAAAGAAACATAAATAAAAGAAAAACACAACATAAGAATCAAAACAGAGGAAAAAAAGCTAGCCATGGGGCTATCAAATGCGAAGCTTGGTAGAAAGGGTCTATACCCTTTCCGGTTCCAAGGACTTCTGCTTGCAACTATGTGATTATCAAGCTGTATTCCTCCCTATGAATGTGGGCAATCCCCCGAGACAAGTTCATCAGTCTTTTATGCTTTGTCTCGTCATTTCTCATTCTTGAAGTAAAAATGTGCTCCTCTGAATACAACTTCATTTCTCGACCTCCAAATCACCCAAGTACTTGCCTGAATAAAGAATAAAAGGATGAGATCTGATTCTTTTTCTTCTGCAAAGTAATGTAGTTGTATTTTGTCAATTGTCATCACATCAAATGTTAAATAAGTTACTTGTCTAATTTTTTTAAGAATATAACATAAGAATTTTTATGGTCTAGAACAAAATATTTTTAACAAAATTAAGATATATATATATTTGAATGAATTGAATGCACATGATTTTGCAATACATATGTTAGTTTAAGAGAGATGATTTCACTGTATTTTATGATGTAAACACTAAAAGTGAACTGGAGGCTTCAACTTGTTCTTCTTTTCCTCCAAATTGCTTTCATTGAGGGGTGGAATTTCCATAGGAATAACTCATTAAAAAAGTGAAGTCTAGAGTGCATCATAGGGGCCCTGAGGAAGGCCTTTAACAGTGTGAGGTGGTCTTTCTTAATCCAAGTTTGTTCTATAAAGTGAATTCGTGTCACTTTATAGAACAAATTGTCTCCCTTAAGCCTAAAATGAAATATTTTCAATGATGACATTCTAACATTAAATAAATAATATATTTTAAAGTGTTGTTACACGTACATTATGGGACTATCCAACATATTTTGGGAGTCATCTATTGAGATATATACCTCCTAACACAAGATATGTACAATCATTATTATTTCATGTTTTCAATTCAATAAGTTTATGTGATAGAACATGAATCTATATTATATTTAATTTATATACATTTTTTTCATTGAAGCATTAGAAGCCATTTATTATTTAAAAAATTAAAACAAATGCGAACTAACTGTGCCGCGGACTATTCCTAACATTATTCAATGATATAATGAATTTTTACTTTTATGATTTCAAGCCTATTTCTCTTTTCTAATCAAATACATCCTGATGCATCTAGCTGGCAAACATTTTAACAGGAATCAATTTGATAAATTTTCTTTTATAGAAAACCATAAAAGTGTTCAATCTTTCAAAAGATGTTTTTCAATCTGGAAAACAAATAACATTTCCTCACCAAATCTTTATAAACCTGGAAACATGATTCTACTTTGCTAGATATAGAAAATAAATCCATGTTGCACACGTATAATAAATTCCAAAGATACAGAGATACAAATATAAATCTTTTTAAGGGAAAATGACAAAAACAATCTCCTAGAAGTTAGAAATACTCAAATTAGTCACTTTTTATAATTATATCTAAAAAAATATCATTTTGAAAACACAAAAAATTAATTTACCCTTATGCAATTAAATCATTAAAACATTACATACCTTTTAACTTTGTTAAAATATTTCTTTCTCTATTTTATGAATGTATTTCACACAATTTTATGTAGATCAATTTTTTTCTTTCTAAATTCTTTGTGATTAGGTGGATTTTGTGAAATATGTACCAATATAATTTGAGTTTTTTTATGATAAACTCTATTAAATGTTGATGCTTCTTTAAAAAAATGGATATGTATTAATGACGTCATAAAAATACGTAAATAGGAAAAAAATAAAAAATGTGAATAAAGATTTAGAATACTAAAATACCATCTGTTACATTGTGGCACAACATAAATTTAAATTACATATTATGATTATACACAATGAAAAATAATAAACAACATCATGTAAGATATATATAAGAAACACAATATGATGTATAATAACAAAACTTCTAAGGAGATTGATTTTCGTCATGTATAGAGAGATTGTTGTTTTGTAGAAAAAATAAGTTTTTGGTGTAGAATAACCGAACATGGTTAGAGGTAATGTTAATGATTTAATCATATAAAAATAGATTAGTCCTTTATGCTTTTAAAATTATGAAATGAGATTTTTAAGTGTAATTTTGAAAAGTGATTTATTTGAATATTTATAACTTTTAGTAGATGTTTTGGGTCTTTTTTCCCTTTTTTTTCCATCTATCAAATGAACAAAACCAAAAAATTTACATGCAAAGTAAACTCATTAAAAAAAAACAGTTTCCATAATTAACTTTGAAAAACGCGTTTTTTCGTATGTGTACAGTCACAAATACAATGCATCTCCAGTCAATTTTTTTTCATTTTTCTTTTAATAAGTGGTAGATTCTTCTTCCCCTCTTTTTTTTCCTCACTTTTATGGTGGCCAAATAAATTCAGAAAAGGAAAGTCCCACGAAGCGCGTGGACTGTTTCTTCTTTTTTAAATATTTTTTAGGAAAAACTTCAAATAACCCCTTGTAAACTTTGAAATCGATAATCTCTTGAAAACACTTATAGAAACCTAAATAACCCTTGCACCCCTCGCCCAGCAAGGTGAAAGAGTTGAACGGTCCCTCGTGGACAACCCAGGTTCGAGCCGATGTGTATTCCCCTATCATGGGGTGTGTTTTAGGGCCTTGCGCTCTGTGGGCCTTATCTATAAAAAAAAAAAACTAAATAATCCTCAAGTTAAACTTCGATGGATGACAAATGGTTTTGTAATATATTTGAAGGGGTAAAAATGTCATTTTCAGTAGATTTTTTTGCATTTTGAATAAATTATAGGAGATTTTTAACATACTGTAGTTTAGTTAGGGTTAACCAAATAGAATATTCTATGAATATTTTTTATCCGTCAACAGAAATTTAATTCAGGAGTTATTTGAATATACATAGTGTTTTAGGGGATTATATAGATTTCATAAAAAATCAGGAGCTATATGGGTTTCATAATGTTTACAGGGGGTTATTTGAATTTTTTTTCTATTTTTTAACATTTTAATATTTTCAAATTAAAAATAAAAATTTAACATCATTTTTAATTGTCATGTATATATTGTTAGCAGCCTCTATATATATTAAATCTTTTTATATATATATTTTTATAAATAAGTTCATATAATTGATTTTTTAATTGTCTGACTGATGAAATGTGACAGCGTTATGTTCGCATCTAGATATACATACATATTTTTAAAAATAAATATAAAAGTTTTTTTAGAAAACAAGCAGATCAACAAAATACAGACATTTCAACTTGGCCACCACGTCATGGCTTCATCCATGACACCTCTCCTCTCACCGGGAGGTGAAATTTAGTCCCCCATTCTCAACTAAACATTGTTCGTAACGGTCAAACTTTCCGGCGAAAACAGCTTCCTTAATCTCACCGGGTGGTGACTCTGTCATATCGATGTAAGTACTGACGCGACACGGGAACAACTGTACCGATCTGTCCGAATTACCCCTACCCGACAAGTCAGAACCATGTGTCATAAACAGTAGTTAACCGTAATCACAGAGGATACTCTCGTAATTCCACAACGAAGCCGCCTGGAAAAGCAAGTGAAACGTTAGAGAGTCTCTGTGTATTTAAAACGGGCTCGATTTCGTCTTTGACCACCGTCGTTTTATTCTTGCATCCCAAGCCGAGTCAAAAAATCGGTACCCAAAAAATCGGCGAAAAAAATCGGGCGATCGGAGCGTCGACGCCTCCCCATTTTCTAATCGGCGATTCAACAGCTCCTCCTCGGCGGTCTCTCTCTCTCCTCCGGTTCTTCTTTGTCGGTGAGAATCCATTGTGTTTTCAATCAATCGATCCAATCTTTTTTTAGGGTTTCCTTTTGTAACCACTCACATTGTTCAACAGCAGCAGCAGCAAATGATGGGATCGTAGGGTTTTCAAGATTCAATCTTCTCCTAGGGTTCTCCTCAAAAAGATTGGATCTTTAACAAGAGAGAAAGAAAACAATGTCATCCGCCGGAGTCGCCACCCTCAACCCGGTTGCCGCCGACGAGGTCCTCTCCCCGTCGACTCTTCACATGGCGCCGCCGCCGGATTCGATCCTGGTGTACCTCTCCGTCTCGGGGTCTATGATCCCGCTGCGGGTGCTCGAGTCCGACTCGATCGCGTCGGTGAAGCTCCGGATCCAGACGTGCAAGGGGTTCGTCATCAAGAAGCAGAGGCTCGTCTTCGGGGGTCGGGAGCTCGCGCGCAACGACTCACTCGTGAGGGACTATGGCGTCGGAGACGGGAACGTGCTACATCTCGTGCTGCGGATGTCCGATCTGCGGGTCATCACCGTCCGGACTGCTTGTGGGAGGGTCTTTGAGTTCCACGTTGAGAAGAACCGAAATGTGGGTTACGTGAAGAGGCAGATCGCGGAGAAAGGTCTCAACTTTGACGGACAGGATCTCCTCTGCGACGGGGAGGTGATCGGCGATGATGACTGTAGGCTGATTGATGAATTGTTTAAGAGAAACGACGCTGTGGTCCATCTGTTGGTGCGGAAGTCCGCGAAGGTTCGGGCGAGGCCTGTTGAGAAGGATTTTGAGATATCGATTGATGCGCCTGAGTTGGAGAAGGAACCACCTGATGGGGATTTGTGGATCGAGCCGGTGATTGTGAATCAGAAGGTTGAATTGCCTGCGGTGGTTAAAGAACTGATCGGCTCTGTCTTTGCTGGATTGGAGATGGGTAATCTGCCTATCCAGTCATCGGAGGGGTCGGGCGGTGTCTATTTCATGCTGGATGCGATGGGGCGGAAGTATATCGCGGTTTTTAAGCCAATCGATGAAGAACCGATGGCGGAGAACAATCCACGGGGGCTGCCTGTGTCGTTAGATGGGGAGGGGCTGAAGAGGGGGACACGGGTTGGGGAGGGTGCGCTGAGGGAGGTTGCGGCGTACCTTTTGGACCATCCGAAGAGTGGAAGGCGAACTTTCATGAATGGGGATGTTGGTTTCAGTGGAGTCCCGCCTACTGTGATGGTCAGGTGCTCGCAGAGTGGGTTTGTTTCTACGAAGAACTATAAGATCGGTTCATTGCAGATGTTTGTGGAGAATGAAGGGAGCTGTGAGGATATGGGGCCACGGGCTTTCCCGGTGGATGAGGTTCACAAGATCTCAGTGTTGGATATAAGGCTTGCAAATGCGGATCGTCATGGAGGGAATATTTTGGTGTGCAGGGATGGCGAGGGGGGACGAATCAGGCTTGTTCCAATTGATCATGGATACTGCTTGCCTGAGAATGTGAGTAGAACTTCTCATTCTTGTGCTGTTTTTTTTTTTCATTCTTAAATCATGAATTCTGTTAGATTTTGTTTGGCTATTGTATATGCGTAGGAAGCATGTGATTTAACTGGTTAAAACTTGTTTCTTTATATAATTGCTTGATGCAACATTTTTTAATACCATGTCTTGTCAACAGATATGGGGCAGTGCCCGCCTTGGTTTTTTTTATGTTTGTTAATGTTTAGGGCGATATAAGTTGAAGTCTCATTCAACCTTGATAGCTAAAATGAGTTAATGTGAGCAAGAATTGTCACATATTGTTGAATCATCTATCTTTTGCATAGTAAGTGAGGGAACGTTATATTCATCCAAATGCTGCTTTTAGTAGTTGTGCAATATTTAGTTCTTTGCGTGTTCTATAATAGTATGATGTTTTTTCCTTCTAATTTTTAGATTGGTATAAAGCATTTCTCATAAAATTATTTGTTTAGTATTGTGGCATTTATGTTGGCTTGCTAACATTTGGGATAATGTTTTGAAATGCTTGAAGATCCTTTTTGAACTTGAAAGTCATGATTCACCTCTACACAAGACATCTTTCTCATTGTATTTCACCATGTCCTTTTTTTATATTCTGTTGTGCTCTTTCTGCATCTATGATGTTTTGCATTTCTTCTTTTTCCACAGCAACTTTGACATGTCACTAGGTGTATCCTGATTTCCACTGGATTTGTCTTTCATTTTAGTTAAATGTTCCATATGAATTGGTTATTGCATTTTTTGTTGTTGAGAATTTGGATAAGATGCAATATTGCCATGTTTGTTGCAGCTTTAGTTTACAGATTATACATTACAGCTTATATTAGCTCTTCTAATAAGCATTATACATGTTTGTTGTAGCTGTTAAAAGGCAGAGAATAATCAGTATTGGATATTTGTTGAATATAAGCTTTAAAACAGTTTTTTGCTGTGTAATTATCAAAAATACCCCTTTTAACTTAGGAGAGGAGCTTGGGAGGAGATGAAAAGCCATTTTTTATTAGTAAAAAAAGTGAAGGACATTTGTATATGAAATAAAGATTATTTAAAGCACACCATAAGCTCTCAGAAGAACCCTTTACCTAGATTAGAGATTCTGATTTTTAAAGTTTTTTAGTTTCAATAAGTTTCAATAAGTTTAAACAAACATGCAACAACTTATTATAAGCTAAAAGCTATAATCTTTAGCTTATAAGTTTAACAAACATGTACTATGTCATATGGTGATTGATGTCATATGGTGCTTTGTCTCTGAGGCCAAAAACATTGCTTGTAATGCAATTGAACCAGAATTTTTCTTGTTAGATCATGTCCTTTCTGTTCTTGTTTCGCATCTGTTTCTCTTTCTTGCTTTACAGATTTTGAATCACTTGTGAACCCAATGAGATTTTTATAAGCAATGAATTGTAAGCCCAGTCAAGAGTGAAGTAACTTAGGGAGGTGCTGTTGGTATATCACATTTGATTCCTATTACCTACTTAAAATCTCAAAAAGAAACTATAGGACAACAATTTCAGTGGGAATGGTGCAGAAGAAGCTTAAAACAATTTTTCTCTCAAAATCAATGCTTTTATTTCTGTGTTACTTTGAATATGTACATTCATCCTTCCTTTGTAAAATTTCACTTGAGAGAGTTAACAGATCATTCTTCTCAAATATTTCTACAGTTTGAAGATTGCACATTTGAATGGCTCTACTGGCCCCAGTCCCGTGAACCATACAGTCAAGAGATTGTTGACTATATAAGAGCTCTTGATGCCGAGCAAGATATTGCGCTCCTGAAATTGCATGGGTGGGAGCCATCTGTTGAGTGTTGTCGCACTCTGCGAATATCTACAATGCTCCTTAAGAAGGGTGTGGAGAGAGGGTTCACCCCATTTGTCATTGGAAGCATTTTGTGCAGGGAGACCCTGCAAAAGGAATCCGTGATCGAGGAGATTGTCTATGAAGCAAAAGAAGCTGTGCTTCCAGGGACAAGCGAGGCTACGTTTCTGGAGGCTGTTTCGGAAATCATGGATCATCGCCTCGATGAACTGAAAATGTAGATATGCATATAAGATGGGGCATATGTTTATAGATGTATTTGTGGATGGGATGCCCCAAACATTTGTTTCATATCCGTGTAGTCTAATGTTGCACCAAAAAATGGTGTTGGGTCTGTTATTCTGTATTGGATCTGGAATCTCAATATCTTTGTTTATTTGATAACTGTCCAAATCTCATGATGTGGATTTGGAATTCTAGAATAATGTCTGAATGTTTTTCATGCTGGTATTTTTTGGTTGATGTTCACTATTTTACACCATTCATTTTGTTTTGTTTTGTTTTTGTTTTGGTTTTTTTTTTTTTTGGTTTTCTCTGAATTCCTCATTTACAATTTGTGACTGGCAAGGACATATTCATTACATATGGATTGCAGGACTTCATGGTTCAGACTACTGCCCCTTTGTGACATTTCTTTGTTTTATGACTGAGAAACTCAACTGAAAGTCTGCTTTGTCTGCAACCTTTGGTCATTAGCTTCCCCACAAATAAACAGATTTTGTTATTAAGCTACAAAATCTGATCATGAAGGAGAGAGCAGGACTTAAAAGCTGCATAACAATTGCCTGATCATGTATACTTGACATTTTTTAATAACAACTGAGCATAGCAAGATCTGGTTTTGGGGTTCTGGAGTTGATTTCAAACAGCACCACATGAACCCAAAATAGAGCTCGGTAAGTGATTTATTTATTTATTTATTTATTGTTCTTTTTTTCTGGTTAATTCTTCTATTACCAACAACAATAAGACTCGAATTTATTATCTTTCAGTGAAAAGAGAGAGACATCTAACAACTTGTCAAAATGTGGTTCAGTAAATAAAATGAGGATCTGGATAGGCGAAAAATCCAAGATTTCCGCTTTTCATCCGGAACATTAAGAATCTTTTTTTTCTTTTATCACTTAGGAGCCGTGCGAGATGAAAGTCTCATGCACGGTTTTGAATGAGAGAAAGAAGTGAGGAATCCTCTTTTCGACTCTGACTCTCCCACTCCAGTCGTTGCTTTTCTTTCTGTTACTTCGAAAGATTTAGCTTCAGCCACGCGAATTTTCGATATTCCTTTTTATTTATCAAACGAATGACATCTTCTTCTGAAAATCCTAGCTATTCTTAGCATGATATTGGGGAATCTCATTGCTATTACTCAAACAAGCATGAAACAACTCATGGTTTAAAAATGAAAGAAACTTATTTTCTTCCAAAGAATAGATTCAGAATTAAGGTAAGGAATTAGAAATATGAAAATTAGAGCCTCTGTTCGTAAAATTTGCGAATATTATATATATATGACTTCCGATTACGTGCGGTCGTCGATCACGGGTCCATCGCATCGGACGGTCGGGTGTGAATCAGTACCGTTGGATGCGATGGACCCGCGATCGGACGGCCCGCGATCGCGACCGCACGACCGCATATTATCGCTTTACTATATATATATATACACATATATACACATACAATTTTCGTTCTTTGTGTAATTTAGATGTAAAACATAACATTAGTGTCCAATAGGATTGTAATCAGTGTCAACTAGATTTTTGATATTTTGAGTAGATTTATCATTTACACAAATAAGCAATCCTACTCTATCCAATAAAATTCAAATGTGTGGTATTTATCTGTTACAATCTTACTGCTAGTTTGGTTTCTCTAATCCTGAAGTTGTATTCTTACACTATAAATCCAATTATGAAGTATTATGTGAGAATGAAGAATGAAAAAGATTAGGTTTTGGATGCCCAGAAACGATAATAGGAATGAAGGATTCCACATGCCATTTATAGGGTTTTTCAAGAAAAGGAGAATGAGATTGAAATCCAAAGTTACCCTTATTCTTATTATCAGATGCAGTAAACTAACCCAACGTGCCATGCATCTAAGGAAAATTTATTATAATTATTATTTGTCCAAGATTCCTAATATATGTTCTTTTTTTCAGACACTAAGAGCTGATTTATTCAGATTGAAGAGAGATGGAGGTATTTTTTTTAATGATCATTTCATCTCTGTTAATACATATATGATTTTTTGTATAATTCAGTGCCACTACATTTGTTCATCTACTCAACAAATACACACTGCAAATTAAAATATCAGCCCCAGCCACCCTTCAAAGCAGTTGTGGTGCTGAAGGGGTAAAAAGAACAAGGGCACTGTCCTGGTTTTATTAATACCTAATGCGATTTACATTTTATAACAGTTATTCTTATTTTATGCCAACTATGAAGACCAAAGGTCGGTTTGGATCTGAGATTACTTAACACAAACTCATTTCAAACGCACATTTCTTCGTAGTTTTCAGCCTTGATGTATAAAATGTTAACTTTTTGAAAAGTCGAGAAAAGTGAGCTTTTGGAAAAGCTAACATTCTAACATTTCAAAAGTTGAAATTGAAACTGCATATGTGGAGAACGTGTGGGAGGAAGCCAACCGGACTCGTCAAGATGTGGGGGTGCGGCCTCGCGGGTGCCACGTTGGCATGCTTCAGAGGGGGACAATTATGTATCAAAAGATAGGGCGATGATATGTATGGGGCTTGGGCAGAGACCTCCTTTGCCCTCCCCCATGTTCTCCCACCCTCTACCCCCCTACTCCTCCATGTTGCTTGTTTTATCCTTCTTCTTTGTATCTTTGATTTAATCTTGTCTTCGGACTTGTATTGCGGCACTTCTAATAGAAATCGCTGTAGCTCGTTTACCTTTCCCCCCCAAAAAAGAAACTATTTTAATTTGAACCTCACACCTCTCTTTTTTTATTGCAAATCAATAATCTAATTGTTGAATTGTTTATTTGACATTAACTTATATAAGATTCTAGATTTTTTGAAAAGTTTGTGTGGGACTCATAAGAAATTCTTTTTATCCACTTGTATTCTCCACTTTAAGAAGTTGGAAGAACTTCTCTCACTTTAAGAAAATTTGTGAGCTGTAACAACGGTACTCATTATAGAATGGTTGCCAAAGGAATTTAAAGTCTGTTGTTGTTGCTTTCTTTGATCACTTTTTTCATACTGATCATGTAATGCTTTGGAAAAAAAAAACAGAATGTAAAGTCATTTCTCTGCTGAAAAGAAAAATACACTTTACTGAACCAGACACATTGTTCTGTTGTAATGTTTTGAGAAAGAATTGGAATAAACACATATTCCTTGCTTTAAGAGAAAAATCACTGTCATGTCACTGAACTTGAAAGTTAATGGAACCAAGTTTTATGTTACTGTATGAAACACAAAATTATAAAGTTTGATATACTAAATTCTAAAAATTGTCTACTGAACCAGACACATTGTTCTGTTGTAATGTTTTGAGAAAGAATTGGAATAAACACATATTCCTTGCTTTAAGAGAAAAATCACTGTCATGTCACTGAACTTGAAAGTTAATGGAACCAAGTTTTATGTTACTGTATGAAACACAAAATTATAAAGTTTGATATACTAAATTCTAAAAATTGTCTTTGAATCATGTTTATTCATCTGAAAGTTCATATTATACAGTATAAAAGAAAAATTCATATAATTACATATGACCTCAAAGAAAAGGTAAGATGATTCTTAGGACGATTTTTGGGTGGGTATCATATTTAAAAGAAAAATGTTACACTCAGTCTCATTTTCAATCCCAAATGCAGTCCGTATATATTTTCATTTTTACGAAAACCATATAATTTATGAAAATTTTTCAACGAAGTACATACCTCATACTGTATTTGGGACTATAAAAAAACGGTGTTACAATACTATTTTTTATATAACTCATTAGTCCCCTCTACTCACTACAAAATTTAAGAAAAGTATTATTACACTTAATTCTTTTTACAGTCTCATATACCTTATTAATTACTCACTATAATAAGGTATATACATCGTTGTAATTTTTTCACATTTTATACAAATAATATTATTCAATTCATTGTAAATACACACACTTTATCTTTCATAACAATGCATATCTCAGTAAAATAAAAATAATGAATAAATTACATTTTGTACTATAAAATAGAATGTGTGTAAAACTTCCAAAGTTCTACATGTTCACTACTCTTTCAAAGACTATATCCACATAGAAATGACTACAAGTTTCTCTTATTAACTTTGTTTCATTTTATATTTCCTCTATCCTCCCATTTTCGATTATTATCTATTTGATACTTGTATTAGAATAAAAATAACTACAGTGTCTCTGCATAATTTACTAATTACACCCATTTTCGCACGTGCCTCGTCTGCACATCAACACCTTTCCACCGACACAGCACCTTCTGCCTCTCCGAACCATCAAAACAAAAAAACAAAAACAGAAAATCCTATAAAGAAACCAAAGCAAATCCAACAAAAATAAGAATTTACAATTAGCTCTGTAAAGATCTCCATATATATATATATATATATATATATATAAACTCAAATCATCCACAGTCATTCCTTTCTACATTTGTATAAACATATATAATTTTATAATATTGTTAGATTCGAAATTTTTCAGTTAAGATGCAATATTTCTTTTAGAATAATAATGTTAGGTTCAACCTTTTGAACTCCCACATATAATATGTACATAATTTAATTTTTTTAAAATAGCAAACATCGTCTAGTAAGATATATGATTTGATAAAAAATATAAATTGAACCATTTCGAACGAATGAATATATTTTTAACAACTGTAAAAAAAATTAATGAGATATATGTCTCACCTAAAGAGATATATGAAATGTCTATTGGAATATCTATGCAGACTGCGTGTAGCAACGCTCTTTCTTTAAGATAACAAAGTCTTATATAAACAAATCAAAGCTTGAACCAACAAAAAATGCAGATAATAAAAAAATTTACAATTAGCTCTGTAATTAATCACCCACACCCAAGCGTGACTAATTATTCCCTCCTCTCTACATAAGACCTCCAAATATATATACCCATATATATATTTTAATCATAACAAAAGAAGAAAGCTATATTAATCGAAAACAATATAACAATAAATTCAAACACTCAACCCAGCAAGAAAAGCCACCCCAGTTGAAGGCAACCAACTGGAGCCATATATGAACTGACTCACAGTGAACTTGCTTGCCTCTTCAGGCAGAGTCATGACATGGTACCCAGGCCAAGTCACTCTCTTCCCGACGGCCGCCCCCGGTCCGAAGTTCATGTACTCGCCGTAGTACAGCGTGTCGAGTGCGAACGTTGCGTTCCACGCGAGCCACCCCGCCGGATCCACATGGTCTCCCATGTAGCACATCATGTACACCGTCCTCGAGAACAGCTTCCAGGGCCTACCTAGGTAGGTCTGGAAGGCCCACCTGACCATAATGACAAAGTTCGTATATGGTTAATATTTAGTATGATACATGTACATTTTATCGGGATACATGTATATTTAGTATGATACATGTATATTTAGTCTGGAAGGCCCACAAAGTTCTTAAATCATATGAGATAAATATGAAAAAAATAAAACGATAGATGACAGAATATCCCAATCCGTATAATTATCGGGATTTCGCATGCTTTACATTGGTAAGCTAAGTATGAGAAATATCTAATTGTATAACTTTTCCGTAGGGGTGCAATTTGGGTGGATTGGATCGGGCTAGAACTCAATCCGAATCCATACCGAAATTGAATGAAATCAATCCAAACTCAATCCAACACAACATGTCCTCAAATCCCAGAAGCTCAACTTAAACCCAACTTGTTAGGTTTGGTTTGGGTTTAGGTTTGATTCGGATTAGGCTCGGGTGGGGTTCAGGTTTGACTTCTAAAATGTGTCATTTTAAATAATTAAACATTTGTAAAAGTCAATGTCCCACATGAAAAAAAAAAACAAGAAAGATGAAATTAACGAATATTTATATTAAACATGTAGAAATGAAAATGTAGAAGTGATAGATTATCGATAAAAATAAATTAAACGATTCAAATTTTATTTCATAATAAAATTAAAAATTAAAATACTCTAACTTAGGGTTAGGTTCTGGTTTCGATGAAATACAACCCGAATTAAGTTTGGATTGCTCAGGTTGGGATTCGGGTTGAATCCGCACGTTAAAACCCCAACATAATCTCATTCAAATATCGGGTTGGGTCCGGTTCAATCCGTCTAATTAAGTTGCACTCCAACATTTTCTAATATTCAAAAAAGTTCAGAAGTGCTTTGTGACTATGCACCATACCTGGCCTGCTCGAGGTCCTGGGTGGCGAAGATGCGGGAGGCGTGGATGGAGATGCCGGTGTTCTGGTTGACGTCCTTGCGGTTCTGGGCGGTGATGGTGTTCTTCTGTTGCGGGAGGGGCTTGCGGGCGAAGAGGGTGCAGTTCTGGATGACTACGGCGGCGTTGCCGAAGATGAAGTCGACGGTGCCATAGATGTCGCACTCCCGGAAGAACTGGCGCTGGGAGTGGACGTAGAGCGTGTCCTGGTAGCCGATGATGTTGCAGCGGTAGACCACCGCGTGGTCTGCGCCCACGCGGAGGGCCACGGCTTGGTGCTTCCATGGGCCCGCCCAGTTCTCGAAGGTCATGTCACGGGCAATGAAGCCCAGGCCCGTCGCCGCTGCGAAGGGGGTATCAAAGATATTTAGTAACAAAAAATTTGATCTCTAACCTATAAAAATAATAATAATGACACTTGAAGTATGATGTGTAATCTTGTCATTGGTTTAAAAATGTGTTTGATTAAAAAATTGATGAAGTTTTGGTTTAGGATCAGAATTATGTTAGCGCGCTTTGAGCCCATGTTTGGTTTTGGGATTGGGGTGGAATGAATGAAGATAATGCGGAATATTGATAAAATGGATGTTTGGAAGGTTTTAAATAGGAATATGTATGTCATAATTAACAGGTATAATTATCACGTTACCTCTGTGATTCAGTTATTATATGTTATTCAATCCATTTGAATACGTGAACCTTATTGTCAAATAAACTATCATCACCTTTTTCAAGACCCACATATTAAATTATTTTTTCACCTTTTATGAATTCTTATACACACTTTATTTACATATTTTATCTACAATTTATTTATGGTCAACCAAACAACAAAAACTTTTATTATTGTGTTTTTTAATGAGAACAATTAAAAACTCAACCAAATAAAAAAGTACTTATTTCTAATTAATACTAAAATAATCATAAATCACATAATAACTTAATTCTCTATCTAAACGGGGGCTTAAACAGACCCGTGAATGAACATGCGATGGTTTTGGAAAAATTGGCCAAGGCATGAGTGGGTTAGGGCCCCACCCATGGGAGTTTGGATCCTCTTTGTTAATTAAACAAAAAGGAATCTCAATGATCAACTACCACTCTAAACTATTTTATAATGCTTAATGTCTAGGACAACACCTAACACCAAACGGACACAAATAAAATAATTTTGTACTGCTTATGTGACAATTATTTTATTGGTTAACACAGTTTTTTGATGAGATAAAAACACAAAAGATCCCATCACTACTCATTGAGGGTCCTGAGTATGAAAAGAAGTATGGATTTATAAAAGTAAATTACTTTATACACCAATTTAACGTTCAAAGGCTCAAAATTTAATATTAGTGGGCTTGCACAACAGGGTTTGGATAGAAACTTTTTCTATCCATCAAGTTGTTGTCTTTGCTTTACGTTTTTGTGTTTTGTTTTTTCCTCTTACTCTATTATCCCTATCCGATATGGTATATTTTAAAAAAAATTTATTTTGAAATAGAAGATAACTACATTTTCCTTGTAAAAAAAAATTGCTCGATTTATTACTCCAATCCAATCCAATCCAATTCAACATCCAGGATTTAGTATTAATAAACTGTTTTTTAAAATATAAAACATGTTACATTTTTTGTGAATGTGTATGAACCCCACTTTAGGGTTTAGCCCGACTCACCTAGACTGAGGACTGACCCTGGTTAATATATAGATAGATCAGACAAACAAACTTTCATAATATATAGATCAGTGGTTGAAGATAGGGGGTCCAAAACTATCTATATAGCCAACCTGGACCAGACAAAGTGAACAGTGGCAATAAAGTAGGTCCAGGGGATAACAAGTCCATACCCAACGGACCCAACGACAGGTCTCTGCCCTACTTTGGAAAGAGATGTTCTGCTGTTCACATTATTGGATTCCAGCAATAATGCTCACATGCAATTGCAATGTAATACTGTATTTGTGGAGTCTACTGTGACAATTTACAATATCACATCTTCCACAGAAATAAAAGAGAAACAGAGAAGTCTTATCTACCATATATGGAACTTTGGGTAACAATTTAATTGGTTTGAGTATATATATATAGCTAGACTGGTCTGACTACAAATGCGCCACGCATTTAATTTATGATGGCAGTGACAAAAAAATTTGTGAATCGGACTAATTAGAAAAAGATATGTCATGACACTTTTTGAATGGGTACTTCATTTTTGTGTCTAAATTTTGGGTTCCTGTTTGAAAATAAGTTTGATAACTAATTTTTTTTCAAAAAAATTGGGCTTAAAATTGAGTTTGCAGGAATGTGTCTCTACATAGATTATGAAAAAACTAATTTTCTATATTTATTGCATAAATGTATATGTAATTTTTAATTAAATTATATTTTTTTGTTTGAAAATAGATTTGTGGAACTCAGTTTCTTACAAATCCAAAATTTCTTTAAATCTGTTTTCAAACAAGATCTTAATGTTGATTTTTTTATACGGATGGGATCTTGTTGGGATTTGTATCACATCATGATCTTACTTAAAACTTAAAACTTAAAAGACTAGTTAATCCGCTAACATAAATAAAGATGATGGAATGCAATTAATTGAATAAATAAACTATTCTAACCAAAGTCTTGTGAACCATCTTCCATTCAGGTTTGATGTTGGACTGTATGATTGTGGCTGTCTCTCTCATACTCTTATGGCGATGTGACGTGTAAGCGTGCATGGAGACATTATCATGTGCATGCGAAACACACCTAAAAAAATTAATAACAATTTTTTTTTGACATTATCATGTCTTAAAACTCTCTTAAAAAACACAGCACACGTATATGGATCAACAAATTAGTCAATTTTTCGGTAATTAAATCAACACATTATATTAATCTCTTTCACAGTCTATTCTACGTGTCATAAATCATGTTAACTTTTCATATATATTTTGGATTTTCTATATTTATCACGAGAGATCCAAACAGATGCACATCCACGTGTCAGACACGATGAATTAAGAAAAACGTAAATGAGAAAAGCATGATGTGTTTACCAGTTATCTAAAAAAGAAAAAGTTGCAAAAGCAAAGACTCACCAAAAGTGGCAGTGTGAAAGGTGGTGAAGTTGTCATATACACTCCTTGAACCAGACACAATGGTCAATCCCTTCCCGTCCCCAATGAACATCAGGTTCGTCTTCTTCCTATTCAACTTTATATTCTCTTCGTACCTACATCACATCATGTTCACAACATTCACTAAAACTTAAAAAAATAACAACAATATATAATAATTCACTCCCCCCCCCCCCTAAAAAAAACATCAATAGTGGACCCAACACAACACGGACTCCAATCAATTTACGCATCCCCCCACTCACCGACACAGCTTCTATTAATCATTATGTTAAAAACTGATGGAATTCATCATTAAATATGTTACCTTCCAGCCTTGATGTATATGATGATCCTTCGGAAACTCCAATCCGGCGTAGCCTTCACCGCCTCCTCGATCGTCTTGAACGTCCCATTCCCAACTTTCGACACGACAAAGTCCGCATGTATCGCGGTCACCGGCATCTGAAGCAGCCTCCTTTCCTTCCTCCCCACCCATCCCGGATACCCATTATCCCCACCACCCTCCTCTGCCATCAACCTCCGCCGCCGATTCTGTATGGGTATCCCCGCAAAGTCCTTGTTCTTACTAGACACCGCAAAAATAGCAAGACAGTTGCTCACCATCTCCGACAAGTCCTTCGTCCTCTCCTGCATCTCCTCCTTCACGCTACCCCCACTAACCATCTCCAGCTCCTCTGCGCACGTGTCGTGGTTCGTCAGCGCCGCCGACAGCCACGTCACTACGTCCTCGGCCGTCCCGGCCGCCTTCTGGTTTGGGTCGACAACAGAGAGGGAGCGGGAGAGCTGCTCGACGGAGACATCGAGGAGTTCCATACAGGAGTCGTAAGCGGACCTGAAATAAAACCAAAAACCAAAAAAATTAATTATCAAATATATATATATATATATATATAGTCGAGTGAATCGTGTCCGCACGGTGCGGGAAACGTCGTTCGTCCGATCGCGGGTCTGTATCCAACGGTCATCGCACCCGACCGTACGATACGTGAACGGCCCGTGGTCGTTCGTGCATCCCGCATATATATATATATATATATATATATTATATATTATTTATGTATGATTAATCACAGTTAGCATATGTTATATTATTATTAAATTTGTAAAGTTTAAAATGTGGCTTACCTGGAGAGAGGGTCCATAGGGGAGTTGGAGATGGCGGAGGCGTCGTAGAGGGCGCGACCGACGCGTTGGAGGGTCATGTTGATGGAGAGGTGGACGAGGTCGCGCTCGCTCGCGGAGGAGGCGCCGGGGAAGGAGAGGAAGGAGTTGATGCAGAGGGTGGGGTACTTGGTGAGGCCGCAGGCGTTGGAGATGGCCGAGGTGGGTTTGTGGGTTTGGGGGGTGGAGAAGGGGGAGTGGTGGGAGTGGATGAGGAAGGCGACGGAGAGGGAGGAGAGGAGAATGAGGAGGAGGGAGAGGAGGGAGAGGAGGAGAAGGAGGGGTTTTCGAGAGCGGGGGGTGGAGGCCGAGACGGGTTGGGTCTCGGGGCGGCCGAGTCGGCCGTAGTCCATGGTTTGGTGGGTGTGTGAGAGAGAGTGAGAGGGAGAGAGAGAATGTGAAGAAGAAGAGATGGAGGAGGATTTTTTGGGGGAGGTGGTGGTTGAGGAGAGAGAGAGAGAGAGAGAGAATTGAAGAAGAAGAAGAAGAGATGATGGAGGCTTTAATTTTGGGGTTTGGTTTGGGGTGTGTGAGAGAGTGAGTGAGAGAGTTAGAGAGATAGTTAGAGAGAGAGAGAGAGAATGTGAAGAAGAAGGGATGGAGGAGGATTTATGGGGGGAGGGGGAGGTGGTGGTGGAGATGAGAAGTAATGGCGGGGGGTTTGGTGCGATGTCTGTGTCCTGCGGATGAGCTGGCCTGTTTTTGTGCTGGTGCTTTTTTTTCCCCCACTTTCTTTTATAGTTTTTTTTTTAGCGTGGCACACTCAAGCCTGTTTTACAGCTTGATCTGTAGCTCTATATACTATACTGTGTTTTTATAATATATGAGTTTTTATTATAATTGTATCTTAGCATATACTTATTTTATATAATAATATGTTCAATATGAGAGTGTGATTTTTTAACAAAAGATAAATAATGTGGACTGTGGAAGGGGTTAAACTTGAGGCTGGATATATCATTTTATATAACAGTATGTACTTCAAAGCATTTGGTTATGCGATTGGATAACTTTTGCGTTTACAAAAAATTGATTCTGTAATCGTGCAATCAAACAGTTTTGTAATTGCAGCTTTCTATAAATAGATTTCAGACAAATAGTATACAAAAGCTGCGATTGAAAAAAACTGAGGGAAAATAATTTTTCACAGAATCAATTTTAAACTCAACATTTATAGAAAATCAGTTTTATAATTTTGTTATCAAACGCTACCTAAAACTATCATTAGATAAAAGCTTTACTAAGTGATTAATTATTCCGTAGTGAACAACACTTCAGATATTTCAATTTTGAGTGAGATCTATCATGTGGTCTCTGTCATATTACATCGATGAAAATTACGGCTCGTGTGGTTTTCAAATTCAACCCAGTTAGACAACATTTAAAAATGAGTTGGGAGAATTTTTAGATATTTTATTTTTGTAATAATATATTTATTTCATATTCATTTCCAAGGTCTTCAATTCTCTCCCAAATGTATTCTTTTTGAAAGGTTATTTTTAAAAACTGATTTTTTTTAAAGAAGTGTTTTTTCAAATCGTGTCAAACCTAGCCAAATAAATAAGGGAGCGTTTGTTAGTGGTATTGTAAACTGATTTTATGTAAAAATTGAGTTTAAAACTGATTTTACATGAAGTTGTCCCCCAGTTTTTAAAAATCACATCTTTTGTTCATTATTTATCTGAAATATGTATGCAGAAAACTACTATAGTAAAACTGTTTAATTGTACGATTACAAAAACTTCCTATAAATGCAAAAGAAAAAAGAAAACTTTAATGGAATTAAAACACTAATGAATATGGATATTCATCTGTCATTCTTTTATGAGCGTTGATACATGCAGTTCATTTTACAGTCACATACGCTATGATAACGTAATATATATTACACTATCATAGTATATGATCAAAAATTTTATTTATTTTTTTACTATGAAAAAAATACATTAATGTATCTTAGTATATACTTTATTTCATATATCAATATGTACTTTAAATGGTGAATGTATGATTTAAAAAAAATAGAATAGACTACAATTGATACTATAATGAAAATCTCCGTGTATCTTTTTCCTTCTTTGATATTTGAAAGAAAACTCAATCCAGGCACCTGATTAGAAAACTATGCGCTCGTTATCCTGAATAGCAGGCTTTGTGGGAGATTCAGAAAAAAAAAAAAAAGACTTTGATATTGTCACACACTGTTTTGTTGACTTGGAAGAACTGTGGCTAGACACTGGAACACAGCTCATGCTTTGCTGGTGGTGGTGGTGGGGAATCGGTGGGTGGTGAATATCAGTCCACTATTCTTTTCAATTCCGTTGTTTTTGGTGGACCCATTAATCTCTAACCACCCCCCAAAAAATCTTAACTTATCGTTATCTAATTAAACAAAAAGTAGGTTGGTTTGTTTGATTGTCGTTTACTTTGACTCAAATGCCCCTACATAATGTTATGAGTTGAGTGACCATGGAGGGGTAGTTTAGTCAATGTGGATTGCGATTGATAATGTAAAGGATAATTAGATTGTGGCCTATATACGTAGCTTATTATTGTTTTTATTATTGAAATAGAAAAATATGGACGGGACTTAAAAAAGGACCAATCTGACTGCACAAACATTAGGCGATTGTGGGCGCTTTTCAATTATTTGTCCAGGCCGTTGAACCGTCCATTTCTAGCATGTTATTGTTACAAAAAAAAAATTAAGGACATGTTATTCAAAATTGTGGGAGCCAATCTGGCTTAAGTGCTTAATGTGAAGGTATAGTGTGCATGGATGATGCAACAAACGCTCTTGAATTAGTAGTTCAATAAGGAGTTCATAGTGATGTGGTGACTCTAATATTCAAGTTAGTCATCTGATCATTTTTCATAAAATTTATAAATAGACTAGTTTAAAAATATAAAATGAAGTATGTTAAGTATATGGATTATTAAAGTTGTCGGTCACATGGTATAATAATTTAGTCGCTTCTTAATAGTCATAATATAACAGTTCAGAGCTTATCTGTGTTAAGGGTATGTCTTAAGTTCCTAGGACAAACAGGTGGGTGTAGCTTTTCTGGTTTAACCATAAGATCAGCCACGAGTGGTCTCTTCGATATTAAAAAAAAAAAAGATTGGTAAAGAACATCACTCTAATCATGTATTTGTGACCACTGCTACTTGACATATTAGGCCCCTCATATGCCTATAATAAACTGAGTGAAGGTCCACTATAGTACTAGCTAGTTCAACATGGCTTTTGACATTTTTTTTCCATCTGCTACTTGTTAGGATTAAACTCGAGTAATGGTCTATTGTAAGATGTCTTTGCATTATAGCATGAGTAAACATTTTTTACATGGCTCTTACTTGAATTTAGTGGGGTTAAACTCTAGTTGTGAGGGTAAAATTTTATGAGAGGCAGCTGTGAGAGAAATGGGCGGTGTTGAGAACCTAGAAAGAAACGTTTATAATATTCTGTATACTTGAATCATTTCTTACAATCTCCTCCGTAGACGTAAGTAAATTTTGTCAAATCATATAAATACATGTGTATGTACTCATGCATCAATTGTTCTCTTTTGTGTTATGCAAATGTTGAGATCTAAACTTAAAAACGACGTCGTTTCAACAAGACACTACTGGGACAATGTCCCTTTCACTCAGCTAAACCTATTTTGGAACAATGGAACGACAGAATGAGAAAGATTTGAACATCAAATCTTATATGGAACTACAATCCAAATGACATGAATTTATTGAACGACATACAATTTTTTACTTCCCACGCGAACAAAAGCCAACAGAAGAAAGAACATAGAATAAAACACCCGGGGCCGTAGCTAGTCCTGTAAAGATTATACATCCACAGAACTAATAAATTAATTAAATGGAGTTGGTTCTTTTTAATATACCTTTCAATTATAAAAAAAACAGCAGAAAATAAGACCCGTGTAAAGTATTTGTAGTCAATTGGACTGCGGATAATGGGAACAGATAATGATGGACCCCACTCTGACATAGTATATATGTAAGGCACATGCTCATGGTGGTGTTGTACAGGAGATGGAAAAAATCTTGCCCCTTGTACACTTCAATCAATCATAGTTTACAAATTGAACTACATATTTTATGAATTAAATTGTATAGCGAATGATATTGTATTTTAATTAACTGTGTAGTTTGATTAATAGATTATATAGTTTAATTAATAAGTTATACAATTCGATAATGAATATATTACCTTCAATTCTTAAACTATTATTTTTAAATTCTTATTGCAATGGTTTACAGTTTGAGGGGTGAAGAAACCCTGTTCTTAAGGACCCCATGGATTTCAAACCGTGTTCAGTGGCGGTGAAAAAAGTAACTCACGCAATCATGTGAATTGGTTCTACGAATAAATTTTGGGTGGTTTTGGACATGTAGTACTGACTCAAACTTATCTAGTACTTTGTAGCAAGCTGCCATCTGTGTGATTCTTGGAGGGTCTGTATAAATAACCAAGTATTTATAACCAAGTATTTAATTTTTAATATACATATGTGATTAATAAATATTGTGTGTTTAATTCATTCGAAAATATATTTTTTATATAAAACTATGCAGTCCAACATAGCAGTAATGCTTTCTTTAAAAAAAAAATCTCAGGAAGAGATACCCAGGTGAATGAAAAGTTGGAAACACTCAAGAAAGTTGAAGGGACACGGCAGTGCATCTCGATCCACACGTGTTTTTTTTTTTTTGGAATTGTTCATATGCCCCTTGATAAGGGGGTTTAATTTTTTTTTGCCCCTGTATTTTTTTTATTTTGTATTTACCCCTGAAATCTGGTCCTATTTTTTTTATCTCTGACCAATGCCACGATTTTCATCCGTATATTAATATTACATTTCTGAAATTGATTGTTAAATATATGTAATTGGTTATTACATTTCTGTAATTTGTAATTATCTGCAAATAGTAGATTATGTCGTTGGGTATTACATTTGTAGTTTTTGTTGTAGTTGTTATATAAATGTTAGTTTCTATAATTGTTTAGTACATGGATCAAGAAGTAATTCTATTAAAATATTACAATTGTTCATAAATTTATTTAGGTGTTTGACTGTTTGTTATATTTTTTATGTTGCTTTGAAAACCCGTTTTTCGTTATCAAATACATTGAATTTCTAGTTCAATGATATTTCAGTAGGTTTCACTTCATCCAAAAGGAAATGAAGAGGATTAAGAGGGAGAATACAATTGATCATTAAGATATGAAGAAAATATCATAATTCAAACAATTGATGTAACTATTTTAATGAAACTTTAGGATTATATTTATAAATATTTTGCGTATATTGAATGCACTTACATATGATATTATAATGATATTGAAAATGTATACATGACCATTTTGTGTTTAAACATATTTGCGTATTTTAAAATTTTTTGTAGACAACTATTAAATATCTGTAATTATTTGTATAATTTTTGTATGTATCACATCATATTTCTGTATTTATGTAATTGTCTGTAAGGGGTAGTTCGGGTATCACATATAAATTACAGAAATGTAATATTTATGTAACTGGTAAGGGACAAAAAAATAGGACCAGATTTCAGAAATAAATAAAAAATAAAAAAAAATCCAGGGGCAAAAAAAAATTAAACCCCATTTTTGTATATATTGTTTAATATATTGAGTAATAAATTTAAAACCATTTTGCCAATCAGTTCATGAAGAGCGTGGACACGTAGAAAATAGCCGAGTCCGCATACGTCAATTTGACTGGGGGGCATATTCGTCATTTCACCACAGACAGCGTTTGGGGTAGAGATAGCCAGAGGTGTAATTCAGCCGGTTTAGTTTGATTCTGTTTATTAAAAACTTGATTGAATTAAATTATAATTACATCTATCTTGAAAATCAAACTGACCAGAAAACCAAAAATCGAATTGATATTTTTTTATTTACCGAACTTTTTTTTTTAAGGCACGCAGAAAATTTGTCACGAGCATTTGGGTAGAGGTAGAGGTGTGATTTAGTCTTATAGTTCAGTTCAATTTTTTGTAAACTGGACCGAATTAAATTATAATCACATCTCTCCTAAAAATTGAACTGACCAAAAACCTAAAAATCAAATTGGATATGTTCAGATTTGGTTTAATCTATCAAAATTGAACTCATTAATGGGAATGGATCCTATGTGGCAACCCTATGATAAAATTCAAGCATGATCTAAGCATGAAAAAACAAATAGAAAAATCTCAACCCTAGACATAATACCTTGCACATGAATGATATACTTTGTAGCGATTGGAATGTCCAAACTAATTTAATAAAATGTGCCTGATTGGTAGTTTCAATAATGAAAAATGTTAGATCCAGTTATTTTTACAGTTCAAAATTCAGACCACACGCGTTTTTATTTCTTAAAAAATAATAAAGTATAAAATATATGTTTTGATAAAAAAATATATATCGCTACATTTTGAATTTGATGAATCAATTTTCAGTAAATATAAAAAAAATTCACAAGGTCTATACACAATTTAACAATGTATATGCTTTAATGAATTTTTAACGACACATAAATTTTTTTATTTTGGACTGTAAAAAAAAACTGAATGAATATGTGCATTTAGTGTTCCATTAACAAATTATAGTTGAGCTCAAACAATTTTGTCTCTATAAAATAATTTTTCTTAATTATATTGATATTACTATCTTTATTAACAGAAAATTCGTATTGGGTTAAGTATATACAAAATTATTATTGAAAATTTTTAAAATGTGTCTTATATATTATACAGTTTAACTGTTCATGCTCTATATAATATGTTTATATTACTGATGGCTGTCACGTGCTACAAAGTTTCTTTACTACTTGGATTTCGTGACTAGCTGGTTTTATTATGACAGTCTGAATAAGCTTGATTTTAATCAAGCTGTTTTTTTTTTTTTTTTTTTTTAAAGAAAGATAGATGTTTGCTACCCGATTTCATTATTGAACTCGAATTACAAAATCTGAAATGAAGGAGAATAGATAAACACAAACCAGACAAGCATTAAAAAAAAAACAGCTAGATGAACGATAAGCCTCAGGTTAGAAGAGGGCTCTAACCGGCCAAGCTCTTAGCCTTCCCTCTCATCCCGTGAGTCTCATGTATCCATCTCAGATTTGAACATCCCCCGCTCTCGCTACATGTCGGGCCCAATCTTTGATGAGCCCGCGGAATATGTCCCACATGTTCTCCTGATACACTCTTGACCCGTTGAAGATGGCGTCATTTCGTGTCTTCCATATCGTCCATGCCCCTGCTGGGACAATGGATTGCGAAACCACTGTATGAAAGGATGCGTGCAAGCCCGTGTGTCTCCCCACCGTGGCCCAAAACTCCTGAGCCACTCACAAAATAGGTGGTCAACCGTCTCCGTGGCCCTCGCACATAGGACACAGTCAGTGAGATCTTCGGGCGCCCATCTTGCACGGTACGCCTTCGTCGATAGACGGCCTAAGAAGAGAAACCACACAAACCCTTTGATTTTAATCAAACTTGTATATTAGATTCTTTTTCAACCAAACTCTAAAACCCTGTATTAATTAATTCCGCTACTTTACCCCCCCCCCCCCCTTTCATATTTTTTTTTAAATGGGTGTTCCTAGATTTGATCCTTTCATTTTTTTTTTCATTATAGTTCCAAGATTATCTACTTCATATGATTTATAAGTGATCCGAGATAATTAAGAACAATAAACATACATCAATAACTAAATTCTTTGTACATAAAATGAGAATGCATGCAAAACTTGAGTATTTCGCATTAATGGGTGATGATATTAGTTTTTTAAAATATGAAAAATAAAAGAAACCAACTAAATGGATATCCAAACCATGAAATTATTAATAAAAATATTAGACACAATTTCATTTACAACATCATCTACGGTTTGCACGTCTAGAAAGTTTATAAATGCAGGACATATTATAAAGAGAACCGCGTGAAACAACATTTTGTCAAGCGGACCACTGAATTCACAAAAGTACGTTTTCGGTACTCCATGGAATGTACGAGGGTAATTCCGTCACCAAAAAGTAAAAAGAATCGTAAAACTGAAGATCTATTGCACGGGCTCAGAAAGATAGGAACAAAAGTAAATACGGATTCCTTTTGTTGCCCCTACTTTAAGACCGAAATGACCGAAATGCCCAAAAAGGACCCCACACGGCAAAAAACAAAGTCAAAATCAGATGCTCCTGGACCGTACGATCCATAATAGACGGACGTGAGGACAACGAACGAGCGGTGGATCCGGATCCTCGATGTGGACTCGTCAACCGACGGCGGCACGAGGTCATCCGTCCATGTTAGAAAAGCGGTTTGTCGTAGTGTTATCCACTCGGGATAACGTTATACGAGGAGATCGGACGGTTGGTGATGCATGTGATGAGATCGGTTGGTGAACAGATGATGTGGTGTGTTATGGGTGGTGTTGTTTGTTAGTGGTGGGTGCATCAACACATTGAGAGTGAAACAGAAGTCTAAAATGAGAGACATTCCACGTGACCTCCACCGACATGCCATGCATTATATCTTACTTTAATGAGTATTATATTGTTTTTTCTTCTTTGGGTTGCCTTCGAAGGCAACTCGATATCAGTTTTTGTTTGTCCCTCGAACTGAGCACTTGAAAACTGTGTGAAAAACCTCTATAGATTTGTGTAGTACAACCTCTGATCTGACAATTCGTTTTGGTCTTTTGGGTCCGCAATGACACATTGTATTGATTAATAGTGTTTTTCAGTCAAAATAAAATAAAAATTAATAGTGTTATGGTCTAATGTTTTAGGAAATTTGTAGCCCTTCAAAATTGTTGTACCAAAGAAATCAGTTTATTCGTATGCAAAGAAAACTTTTTAATTTTACTTGTCATTACATTCACTTTTTGGTTTTTGTTTCTTTGACTTTACGTATTAATATCATTCTGTCCTATATTACTTTCGATTCAGAATTATAACTATTCTTTTAGTAATACAAGTGCTGGTAACAATTTTTATCTTGTTTCAAAAAAAAACTTGACCCCTCCTCCCCTCTCTTTTAAAAAAAAAGAGGTTGTGATTTATTGTATGAATAAAAGTTAAGACTCAGTGTTATTCACATTCTCTTTTATGGTCTCCAAATTCTTTGTACTTGTGAAAATATATAATTCATGTAATAAAAATCTGTTGAAGAAGATTGTAATATATATGAGATAGGTGTCTGAGAATAGTTCTACATTAGAAGTTGAAAAAGTTTTTTTCACTTTATATATCAGCTTATGTGTGGAAGGGTGTCTTGGAAAAGAGAAAGGAGATCACACATGCGTAAGCATGTAGGTGCATAAGGCGCATTTAGCACTTGAGATGTGTTTGTGCACAAATACGAATGGAAACTGAAGGAATTTTGAGTCAAAAGGGAAACTAACAAAAAAAAATCATTTTCCCTTTGATCAGTTTATATGTTTTTTGTGTCTGTTATGGAAAGTGACATAAAATAAAAAAACTGTTATTTGTATCTATGATGAAAAGTGACATAAAATAAAATATATTATTTGTGTGTTCACATAAATGATGAACATGACAAAAAAAATAAAATATTTTATTAAATTTATTAAAAAAACGATCAACAAGGACATGTCACAATAAAAATAAATATTTTTCATACTTTAATATAATATTAAAAATAGGAACAAACATAAATATTCAATATCATTAAACATTTAATTATATTCAAGCACAAAAAAACAACTCATTGTTCCTCCTAGAGGATGCTGATGAGGAATCTCTCCGAACATAATATAAAAAAAACAAGAAGAAAGTGAGGGAAAATATTTTATCACTTTCTATTTAACACAAACACTAAATTTTTAGGTGGTAAAACATATTATTAGACACATTTTGGCTACCTAAATCTATTTTACAAAATCTATATCTTAATATATATACTTTCACAAATTAAATATGCTCTTTAATTTATTATTTTAAAAAATCACATACTTTATTGGAAAAAAATCCCGGAAAGTTCAAAGAGAGAACTACCCTTACATGACTATCGTCAAAATCAAAATAATACACGTGTCATGAAATTCAATCCCAATCAATCTTATAAAGTATATTTTAAGTGATTCTAAAAGGTATACATAGTTATAACTAAAAGATATTGAATTTTACCAAAAAAATAATATCATTCAAGCATCCAAATTATTAAAAAATGAATTCTATTTTTTTTTATGGTTAATTGAATCAAATGACACTTGGGTATATATAACAACATAACCAATATTGAGCACATTTTTTTTGGGGTAACAACATAACCAATATTGAACACATATGGGAATAAACATACTATACATGTGTGCTTTTAGGTCTCGTTGGAAGATATGGTCACAACATCCAAAAAATATAAGTTGAGATGGAAAATCAAACGTCACTTGAAACACAATTCATTTGAAATAAAATTTGTCACCCATATTGAATAACAATGTGACATCATAAAATGCTCCCACTAGCATGGGCTGCATATTAGTATATCCAAAAATGTGGTTGCTCGCATCACATGCCATGTTTTGCTGATGAAAATGATGTTTTGGAGAATCACCACCAACCAAGGAACTCTATTGGCCTATTATTTGTTGGAAACAGCTATATAAGAAACCCTCTTTTTTTTATGTGAAGGTCAATCATGTGTGACTAACACTATGTCACATATTGATATGGAGTTCATGACATCTGTGACATTGAAATGTAAAGTCTAAATACCTTTTTTTTCTTTTGTGGGAGATGATGATGATGATGATGTAAGTGTTAAGTGGATGCCATAAGAAATGACGCGTGATGGGTCTAATATATGGAGAAATCATGAAAATGAACGGCTCACCTTCGAAGTGTCATCAATCAATAGTTGCACTAAAAAAAGAGTTCTTTTATTCATCAATGTTTGCCTTCGAAGGTTCAATGTCATCATGCATTGCACCATTGGACTGTAGTCATGTTTCTATTTCCTATGAAAAATTGTGGGTATATATGTTTATTTTATATATTGTCCTAGTGATCATAACACTCATGAAAAGAATAGCTAGCCTTTGATATTGACCCTTGACGCTGACTTACCTCTTGCATATTGACAAAAAAAATTAAAAAAATTATGAGATCAAGACACACAAGTAGAGATAGTCTACCTGTCTCAACTTAAAAATCAGCTATGAGAGGTCCCTTCAATAAATAAAAAAATATTAAATAATCAAAAAGTAAACTAGACAATGTCTGAATTTGAGAGAAGAAAAATATAGAAACCTAAAAGAGAGCGAATTGGGAGATTCTGTTTTTACAGGGATTCAAAAACTGAATTTATGTTTTCACACACCTTAATTTTGAATGATTTATTGAAAAATATATCTCAATTTTGTAGTTCTATACTTTTTTATGCTTTTGACTACTTGAATCGAAAATGTTAGGAACAGTTCTGTACGTGTGCAACCAACATATAATTTTCATGTGCTTTAATTTCATTGAACAAATATATACTTTCAAAACTATTATATATCTTTAACGAATTATATGGATATACTTATAAATTAAAAGAAGTGAAAAGGTAAATACTCATTTGACGATATATATATATATATATATATATATATATACACGCGAGTGATAGCGTGCGGGTCGTGCGGTCGTGCGGATTCGACGTGAGTCGTCCGATCGCGGGTCGATCGCATCCAACGGTCGAGATGAATCGCCCCCGACCGTCTGATGCGATGGACCCGCGATGGACCCATGATCGACGGCCCGTGGTCGACGCCGCACGACCGCACGACCCGCAACTAATCACTCCTCTATATATATATATATATATATATATATATATATATATATATATATATATATATATATATATATATATATATATATATATATACATATACGCGAGTGATAGCGTGCGGGTCGTGCGGTCGTGCGGATCCGACGTGAGTCGTCCGATCGCGGGTCGATCGCATCCAACGGTCGAGATGAATCGCCCCCGACCGTCTGATGCGATGGACCCGCGATGGACCCGTGATCGACGGCCCGTGGTCGATGCCGCACGACCGCACGACCCGCACCTAATCACTCCTCTATATATATATATATATATATATATATATATAGTCGAGTGATAGCGTGCGGTCGTCCGCACGGTGCGGATTCGACTACGGACCGTCGATCACGGGTCCATCGCATCCGACGGTCGAAGAGAATCGCACCCGACCGTCCGATGCGATGAACCCCGTGATCGACGGCCCGTAATCGAATCCGCACCGACCGCAATCCGCACGTAATCACGAGTATATATATATATATATATATATATATATATATATATATATATATATATATATATATAGGGAAGTGATTACATGCGGTCGTGCGGTCGGTGCGTCCGCGATCACGGGCCGTCGATCACGGGTCCATCGCATCGGACGGTCGGGTGCGAATCAGATCGACCGTTAGATGCGATGGACCCGCGATCGGACGGCCCACGACCGCGACCGCACGACCGCATATTATCATCCGCGTATATATATATATATATATACGGAGGCGATTAGGTGCGGCGTGCGGCAGGTGCGGCGGCGACGTAGGCCGTCCAATCGCGGGTCCATCGCATCCAACGGTCGACGTGAATCGCACCCGACCGTCCGATGCAATGGACCCGTGATCGACGGCCCACGATCGACGCCGCACCTGCCGTTCGCCGCAGGTAATCGACCCCCTATATATATATATATATATATATATATATATATATACGCGAGTGATAGCGTGCGGGTCGTGCGGTCGTGCGGATTCGACGTGAGTCGTCCGATCGCGGGTCGATCGCATCCAACGGTCGAGATGAATCGCCCCCGACCGTCTGATGCGATGGACCCGCGATGGACCCGTGATCGACGGCCCGTGGTCGATGCCGCACGACCGCACGACCCGCACCTAATCACTCCTAATATATATATATATATATATATATATATATATATATATATATATATATATATATATATATAGTCGAGTGATAGTGTGCGGTCGTCCGCACGGTGCGGATTCGACTACGGACCGTCGATCACGGGTCCATCGCATCCGACGGTCGAAGTGAATCGCACCCGACCGTCTGATGCGATGGACCCCGTGATCGACGGCCCGTAATCGAATCCGCACCGACCGCAATCCGCACGTAATCACGAGTCTATATATATATATATATATATATATATATATATATATATATATATATATATATATATATATATATGTAGTCGAGTGATTCAGTGCGGGCGTGCGGGAAACGACGTCGATCGTTCGATCGCGGGTCCATCGCATCCAACGGTCGAGATGAATCGCCCCCGACCGTCCGATGCGATGGACCCGTGATCGACGGCCCGTGATCGCTTCCCGCACGACCGCATTCCCGCACCGAATCACTTCCCTATATATATATATAGGGAGGTTATTGCGTGCGGCAAACGGCGGGTGCGATCACGGGTCCATCGCATCGGACGGTCGGGTGCGATTCACGTCGACCGTTGGATGCGATGGACCCGCGATCGAACAGCCCACATCGCGGCCGCACCCGCCGTTCGCCGCACGTAATAATTTATATATATATATATATGTGATAATTGTAAAAATTAAAAGTGTATTAGAAAATAAGACTGGATATATCTAGGGGTAGTAAATAAGCTGAATGAGTCAAACTTTTACATGTTCAAGCTCGACTCATTTATAAATGAGCCGAACTGAACTGAGCCAAGCTCACAAGCATAAACGAGCATGTGTTCTTCATTTTATGGTTTTTAAGGGTTGATAACAAAATTTTAGCCTAAACAAGTCAAGCTCACAAGAGCATATATTGTTTTGATTTAGTGCTCTGATTTTATGAACGAGTCGAGTCAAGCTTCAACCAAGTTCTTTTATAACCCACACGAGCTGAACTTGAACACAAAATTAAATTCGATCCGGATCCCACGCCTAATCGAACTTTAAACATTGTTCAAACTTAGTTCGTTTGTCGAATTGAACGAATCCGAATGAGCTCCAACAGAGCTGAGCCTGAGCCGAGCCCGAGCGGCTCGTTTACCACCCCAAGATATATCATTATTCAAATAAATAAAACTACTTTAGCAACCACTCCAGAAACTAATTAAAACTACCAGCTACTTATATAACTTGATTCAAGTGATGAAAAATAAAGCTGCTGGTCGTTATAAATACATCAAAAATAACTTCAGAGGGGAAATTTAAAGCATGACATTTTCTTCCATGTTGCACTCGACTACATGAGCCAGCTCTTAATAAACCTAGTTATTGGGGTTTAAGTACAGCTCAAATCAAATTTACTCATCTGTTCATTAAACCAATCCATTCATCAGTTGTTGGTCTTTAAGTAACCTTCCAAAACAATGTACTTAAACTATGATTAATGTGTCATTGAAAAAGACCAAACACGGCCCAATCTTGTCCCTCCCATCCAAGTTGATACTGTCTGTCTTTTTTTGGTTAATAGTAAGACATGATGTTAAAATAAAAAACAGTTAAAAATATTATATTTTACTAGATTTGCTATTAATATTTTTTTTTCAAATGCATAAATGATCATGAATAAGAATGGTAAGGAAATGGGTTTGAAAGTTATTTTTTCTCCGAAAGCTGGATTTTAAAATAAGTTTACAAGAAATTAACTCTTCATAGATTATAAAAAAATCAGCTTTTGAAAACTTATTTATAAAAATATGTCTATAATTTTTAATTAAGTTATAGCTTTTTTTCTGTTTGGATACGAGATTTGGGAAAAACAGTTGTATGAAAACTAGAAGACTCCCAAACCCGTTTCTAAATGGTGCTTAAGTTCCATACATGCCCAAATCCTATTTAATACAAACTGGAGCTCAGTTCTGGAAGCTCATGTTTGACTAAAAAATTAGAATTTGTGTGTTTGCAAATAATAAATGTATATAGTTGTGCATGTCTGAATAGATGAAAATAAGCTATTAATAAAATAGCTCAATAATGTTTGTCAAATATTTATGGTCTTTTCTTTAGCCAATGGTATAATCTCAAAATGATGTACAATCTTCTTCTACACATGCATAAAATCACTAATAATAGTTCCAATAGATTGTATTAATGTTGCACAGTAAATAATGAATGGCTGCTGATGAAAACATGAATCATGAATGAAAGAAGTTGAGATCTCAATTGTGAATGCCGAGGGGCCTTTTCTTTATAAAAAAAAATGGGATGCCTCATAATTGTTGCTTTGAGTGGTGGTGTGGTGGATCCACTGATTATTAATGCATGGGAAGTGAGAGACCACACACTAAAAAATGACCAGCAATGGCCACTGAGGAAAGCAAACACAGAGAAAACAAACAAGACACAAAATACAAGTCACAGACACTGAGCACCTATAAGATGACATAATTTTATTAGTGATATCTACATTTTAATTGAGAATTATGGAAAACCAGATATACTAATGTTAAACAGTTATGTTGGGATAGCCTTGGATATAGACATGGGCATGGCCCCCAACCCCAACGCACACACAAGGACCCCTAAATTCAAAATAAATAAAATTATTTTTATAAAAATGATTTTTTTAAAAAAATAGTGTCAATTTTATTTTTAAATTTTTTTGCAAAATGACCATGACCTTCCATTTTTTTTCTTTTTACTTTAAGCATTTGTTTCATTGAAGATGTAACCCTAATAACCTAATTTTCATCTTCGAATTATGTTTCATTGAAAATTATTTTTTCTTTTTATGTATTTGGTTTATTTTATTTTGTTTTTATAAAAATTATCGACTTCTTTCTTTTTGTCTCCTCTTTTAGTTTGGTTTATTATTATTATTTTTTTATAAAATTAATGCATCAAAACAAATCCCATGATTTAAGGATTTTCTTTTGTTTTTATTCTCATTTTTATATAACAATTGATAAAGTTCTCCTTATTTAAGTTACATGTATGTTTTTTTTGTTTTTTCATTTTATTTTTTATTTTTTACTTTGTGTTTTGTGTTTTTTATTTTTTCTTTTTAACTTTTTTTTTTGTTCTTTTGAATGAGATGTATTTTTATTCCTTTATTTTCTTTTTGTTCCTATTTTATTTGACTGTTTTGTTATATAATTTATTAAAAAATAGAAAAGGAAAATGGTAGACTCAACCCAGGTACACACCTTGAGGGCATGTGACTAACAAGTTTTATGGGCAAAAAATGAGTTTTACATGATTAATAGGGCCCGTTTGGCTTTGCGGTTGGGTCGTGGAAAAGCCGCAGAAATGCAGACGCGGACAATAGCTTCTGCGTTTCAAAAAAATGATTTTTTTCTGCGTTTTAATGAAACTATGCTTTTGAAACTATAGACATTTTTGGGTGATTAAGTCTTGGGGTTTCAACCACTTAAGACCCTTAAGTATGTAAAAAGTTAAAACAGGTCAGAACAACATGGCATGCTAAGAAGCTAACACGATACGTTAAGGGTATATGAGCTGTTCATGCCTGTTTCGACACTATAGGTTAATGAGCACGGCACTATAAACATGACGCGACATAACAATCCACGATGGAAACATATATTATGTTGATTAAGTGTGTATTATCTCATTGTCCTTGTGTGTGTATATCAAGTATATATATATATTGTGTGTGTGTAGTTTTTTTTTTTTTTTAAAGTTAGGTTTATAGTTAAAAAATAAAAAAATATTTTTTTTAATAAAATGATGGGCCGGCCTGGTAGCCCATTAGCCCATTTCTCTGACAGGCTGGGCCGGCCGGCACAGCCTATTTTACACCTCTAGAAGTATGTCAACCAGCGTTGATAAAAGCAGAAATCCACATCAACAAAAACCTCTGTACCAGATTATGATCAGCCCACAATAACACAAGCTTACAGGGAACCAATCACGTAGTTTCTCAATATACACATACTTGTCTTAACATTGGTCTTCAATTCCAACATAAATAACTCATTAAATTAAAATTTTCAGATGGAACAGCCTAAAACCATAATATAATCCAACTAATCAAAATTAGACCCATACACATCATGTTTCCTTTTGTGCTGACATTTGATTCCACCAACAACAAATGCACTTCAATTTTGAATGGATTAAAGCTTCTTATCTAATACAAGAAGTGCTTCATTTCCATCCATGCAAATCACAAAAACACCAATCCCACCTGCTACACTAAAAAATAGCATGACATTCCAACTTCAGATTAGGTTCACTTGTACCTGTACTGCTTGCATTGCAAATGCAAATCTGGTCTCCACCACTGATGAATCCCATGAGCCCTTTTAAAGTCCGGCGAAGGACTCAAATTCACAGTGAGATTCGCCGATGGAAGTAAGTGCAATGGCTCAGATTCCCTCCCCATCGCCCTCAAGAACAAGTCACCAATTGAATTCTGTGTCGCTAACTTCTCAATGCTTCCCGCCCCAATCTCCTCCATCCTCTGTCGGTGATCAAAATATCCGATATACTCCGAACATATGTGATCAGACGGATTCACAAATAGATATGGGACCCAATCAGATAGAGCTGCGAAAGCATTCTCCAAACGTGGGATCTGTCGATGACCTTTCATGGCTATGGAGAGCCCGGCTGTGAGGAGGCTGCTTGCAATCCTTATTCCTTGTTTGACCTTTTTGTCTTTGATCTGTTCAAGTGGGGCTGAAAAGAATGGCGGGTTGAAGAGGAAGGTCTCCAAGAAAATACCCGTCTTCGCCATGTTTTTTCCTGTGAGTGTTGCCACCGCTGCACCTAGGGAATGGCCCGCTAACCACATGTTGCGGTTTCCCACAAAAGAAAAAGTGTTTCGGACTGCTTGCATGGCTATTTCGAAACGGGAGGTCTGGTGGAGGCCGTTCTGGAGGAAATGAAGGTCCAATTTGAGGTCTCTAGAGAAAGCATCGCCTTTGGTTATGGTTCCTCGAAAGGCGATCACATTTAGAGGAGCGTTCGGGGTTGATGGATTTTGGATGGAAGTTGGAGGTAAGAATTGATATATGGCACCAAAGATGGAGTGATCAGCATCATCTACGAGGATACGTATGAGTTCAAAGTGGAAGAATTTCCACCAAGGTGGTGCAAGGGCTTCTGTTTCTCCACGGTTTAGTTGGCGATCTCGTTCGAGAATGTATACACCCTGCACCAAACTGGCAGCAACGGATCTCCGATGATGTGGATTGTTCCTGTGTGAAACAAAAACACCAGGTTTTTTTTTTTTTTGGTCCAGTTGCATTGTTTCTGTTTGGCTATGGAAAAAATTGCCACAATTTGTTATCTAGTAGAATGAACATATGCTATCTGTCCTCTCAAACAAAAAAAACAGAAAAGAGGCAAGCTTGAATAAAACATTTCCTAGTGCCAGCTACGAACATGCCATCTCGGTAATAAACAATCTAATGAGTAACCACCCGCCACTTCATGTGCTGATCGGTGATTAGAAGATCACCTTATCGCCTACCAAAAAGTGTTTAAGTTCATTCACTGGATCAACAATGTTCACAGTTTTAGCATTTTTAATTTTGTTGCACTCTCGCTCCTTCAACAAGATGAAAATTGAAGAAGTCTTCATTTACTAACAAATTCTTAACATACATTTCCCCTGTTTCTAGTTGTATCAGAACACTAATAAAGGGCTTCAAGATCAATGTACTACCTTCATTCAATAATCACAGTAGCAAGAAATGGATGATAGTGGATACTCACACAAGATAAAAGGCATCCTAATTGCAAGGGAAGCTCTTGGAACATTGTGATATTCTTGATAAAGGAGCTAATTTCCATACATGGCTAAAGCCATTGATGTAAACCACTATCTTGCACTAAGAAATGAACAACATGATTCCATTTCATGTTGCGTAATGTCATAAACTCTTATTGTGTATGAGGGTAACCAATTCCTTCAGCTTTGTTAATCAAACCATTTCCTCTATACGTTTCTTGAATTATCTCCCAAACTTATTTTCTCATAGAGGTTACCAGGAAGAAGCTCCAGGGCCCTGCAGCTTAAGCAAAAAAAATTTACCTGACAAGCAGCAATCGTTTTCAAAATGGCGCCAATATAAACACTGCTTAAGTTCTCATCAATGATCCTGGTCCTCAAATTGCCCACTAAGCAGCTAAAAAAAGTGGTTCATAAAGTATGGATGTCAATAGGTTTAACAAGATAACTTTAGAAAAGGTCCAACTTTTTAAACTCCCTTTCTATGTTTTTAAAATATGAGAAAGAGAAAAATAAAAAATAGATTCTTGAGTGGACAATTTGCATGTATGTTGACAAACTGAAACTCTTTTCATCCTTTTCACATAAAGCGAAGACTTTAATAATCGAGATTCTTCCTTTTTGTTAAGTTATTCTAAATATTCTAGAAGAAAAACAAAACATTTCTATTACTCCCCCCCTTTTCCCTTGCCAAAATATTTTCACCTGACAAGCAGCAATGATTTTCAAATTGCACCAATTTAACATTACTCAAGTTCTCATCAATGATCCTGGTCCTCAAATTGTCCACTAAGCAGTCATAAAAGTGTGGATCCTAATCAATAATTTTAAAAATACAACTTTAGAAAAAATCCAACTTTTTAAACTCCCTTTTCATGTTTTTAAGATATGAGAAAGAAAATCTTTAGGCTGAATGCCTATCATTCTCCACAAAATAAATAAATAAAATAAAATTGGAGAAAGAGGATTTTTTTTTAGGGATTCTTGAATGAACATTTTGCATCTATGCTGACAAACTGAAACTCTTTTCATTCTTTTCAGATAAATTTAATAATCAAGGTTCTTCCCGTGTTAGGTTATTCTAAATATTATAGAAGAAAAACAAAACATTTCTATTACTCCCCCCCTTTTGCCCTTGCCAAAAGATTTTCACCTGACAAGCAGCATCAATTTCAAATTGCGCCAATTTAACATTGCTCAAGCTCTCATCAATGATCCTGGTCATCAAATTGTCCACTAAGCAATAATTAAAGTGTGGATCCTAATCAATAATATTAACAATACAACTTTAGAAAAAATCCAACCTTTCAAATTCCCTATTCATGTTTTTAAAATATGTTTAGGTTGAATGCCTATTATTCTCCTCAAAAAAAAATGTGAAAGAGAATTTTTTTATGGATTCTTAAATGGACATTTTGCATGTATGCAGACAAACTGAAACTCTTTTCATCCTTTTCAGATAAAGCAAAGACTTTAATAATCGAGGTTCTTCCTGTGTCAGGTTATTCTAAATATTCTAGAAGAAAAACAAAACATTTCTATTACTCCCCCATTTGCCCTTGCAAATAACCAGTCATCTCCATTTCCTAAAGGGCATATCTATAGATTTCCAGGTCATGGACTTGCATCGTATTAAAATCTCCAAAACTTTCTTCCACCACGTAGGCTGATGTAATATAAACATGATGTCACGAACAAGCTCTTATTTACAAAAAAGTACCCAATAATCCAAGTTATAAGTATAAAAAAAATTGATCTATTCTGAATTAAATGGAACACACACCAAACCTCTCCATCATCAACTAGTTTTCCATATAATTAAATGTAAACTTAGCTTAAATGTTTGTCGTTATCCTTGTGAAACCTGTAGCAAGCATTTGGTCAATAACTTGAGCTCATCAACCCAAAGGTTTCCATAAGAGATATCAAAAATAGATGAAACAAAGATCATGGCTATTTTCGATTTCGTCCAGATATCATCATCACTTCAGCCATTGTGTAACAAATAATTCTCCCATCAAAATCTCTGCTGAATAGGATATTATAAGATGTAATTTATTAAAAGCAATGGTAGTTGCTACCAAAATTGGCCATTAGTCTTTAAAATCATTCATGAACTTCAAATTTCTTCCATGTAGCACATTTCAGAAAATATCTACCTTGAGTAGATGAAAAACTATTCAAGACGACGTCAGTTCTTAAATATATGATTGTGCAAGACAAATCCTAGGTAACTAACTTGAAAGCTAGGCAAGACACCTCTATAACACCAAAGCAATGAAGCATCTCCACCTAAATATTCGTACACACAGCATATAGTTCGAACGACAAGTAGCATTGGACCATATAATAACTTAAATTTATTTTAAGATGTTCAAATTGGAGGATATGGAAGTTTGGGAAATGAGGTCATCCAATTATTGGGGGACATGTTAATTTTGAGATTCCTCATAGTAGTTTGCCTAGTCACTATAAATTCCACACACCAAGAACAGGTAAAACATTTTTACGGCGACAAAAATCTTACGAGTCAGTTGAAGAAAAACCGAAGAAAAGAAAAACCCTTACCAGTCGACGAAGGTGAGGTAAAATGGTCCTGATATATCAAAGATGTCCCTCTCAGATGCCATTACAAAAAGACCTCTATTTCTTGTGATCCTCTCCTTCACATTCTGAAAGAAATCTGCAGACAAAATTGGAATCTAATAAAACAACAAGACTACTTGACGGACCAAATATCAAACAAAATCAAATCACACAAATAATAAAATAAATCCAAATGTATTGCCAAATTTTGACACCCACATTTTCAAATCTGAAAAGAAAAACACCAAATGTCAATCCTGATCAAACATGGGTCTGTACCAATTGCATTGTATCACAAAATCTGGTTATGAAATCGAGTTCTTTGTGAAAAAAGAGGGTTTTTTTAATGCAAGATTTCGAATTTAATCAGAACACATAAACAGAATTTGATCTTCACATCCAAAGCAACCAAAACGAATCCGAAAAAGAAAAACCCAAAAAGCGATAAACATAAACAAATCGAAGACCACATAAGCACAACAGCCATACCTCCAAGAGGATATGTGGGATTCGATCAAGACATAAAGATTCGATGGGTATTGATAGATTTTTCATGAAACATATAAACGAAATTCACCGAAGCTGCCAATGCTTCGATAAATAATTTTCATTTAATGAAACACAGTATACAAGTGAATGTATACATTTGATTGTTTCAAAACGACACTCAACAGAAAATAATAAATATTGTACGGGGATTGGGCTTTTACTTTTCTCGTTTTTCAGCAAAACAATTTGTGATAATTATTTAAAAGTCCCTCAAAACTTGGTAACTTTTTTAGCCCCAGTATGGATTGGATAGATAGGGATAAGTAGAAATATAGACTAATAAGCTTAAAATTTTATTTGTTTTTAAAGGAATACGTAAGTATAACTATATCATGATAAATAAAAATAAACTGTATTAATATTGTAGATCCTCCTCTGAAATTATGTTATTCTACAAAATCTGTTTTAGTGATATAAACTTTTTTCCATCTCTTATGAATCAGGGAGCTTACATCTCAATTTTTTTTTAAATTTTTATCCACATCTTATTCATATTTTATTTATAACAATTTATTAATTGTCAACCAAACAATAAATCTTCATTATTATGTTTTTCCAAAAAAATAACTAAAAATACAATTAAATATAAAATAATTTATATTTATCTATCTCACAGTAGCTTATATCATTATCTAAATGAGACTTAAGTTTTATTGATAGGTCAATTAATTTTTAGTCTTTTAGATCAATTAATATTTATCTCTCCTGGATTACCCTAATTTTTTTAAAAAAATTGTGGAATCATTCGTGAACCCATTAATAACAAACTCATGACGCTTAGATCATGTAGATCAAATCATTAGGATATATTAAGATATAAATACTCATATTTGAATTCGGAGTAGATATGAATATCTTTCATATAATTATTGTGTAATTATAACACTATTTAAGATGATAAAGATGAGAGAATTAAAATTGAGATTGTAAAATTTATTATCTACTTTCAAGAACATACAAAGATTATGCAATAGTTCATAGAAATTTTAAGATGTGATCAATCATGCAACATAATTGAAATTAAAACATAATAATACAACATATGTAATTTTTCAAATATATATTGAATTATCATGCAGCATAATTGAAATTAAAAAGTAATAATACAAAATATGTAATTTTTCAAATATATATTGAATTCGAATATTTTTCAGAACACATATATTGATATGAATATTTGCACTTTGGATATTTTGAGTATCAAATGATTCCTGAATGCAAAATGAATGTGGATTTTTTTTTCAAATAGTCGACAAGCATATATCAAACCCATAAAATTTTAATCTGGCTTATTTAATTTTTATTACTTAAAATATGATAATATCATTCAATGGACAATAATCATAGATTTAGTCAACTTCATATTTGTTAAGTAATTTAAAAACTAAAGTATTAATTGTAAAATAAAAAATATACGTAAACATGTGAGCACAGATGAGATGAATTGGTATGATCCACGTTGCAAAATTTAGTCATTTGTTAAATACTTATTTCAAAATAATAATGGAGTTTTAATTAATTTTCCCGTAAAATTTATGGGATTTGCAATCTCAATTTTCTTTTAAAAAAAATATTAGACACAACCAGATTTACAGCTCTGCCTGACCAACCTGTGTCATGTGCGGATTTTTTAAAATGATCAATTCATTTCTTCTCTATATTTTTTTTTAAGTCCTCAACAACTTTGCAACTTTGAGATGATGGATAATTAAAATTCATAAACTACCATTTAAAAGTATTATTTTTAAGTTCATGTAAACTACATTATTTAATGATTGATCAACTTCAAACAACTTTTCATTAAGAGACTTTGCACAAAATGTCTCTCTTTGGGGCTAATAGATAATTAAAATTTCTAAATTACGCATCTTCTAAATGAAAGAAACCCCCCAATGAAATAGTTTTCAACATTTTTATAACCTAAATATCGATTTTCTATTTCAGCCTATCTTTCATTTGATATTTCTCATCAATGATGATGGTATGTTATAACAGTAGGGAAAATTATGGATCCTTTATGAATGAGATTTCAAATATAAATAAATAATTAAAAACTAAAATAATAGTAGCTTACATGTATAAAAATAGATAAATAATATAAATATGTTAGATTCTAATAAAATCTCTAATTATATAAAGTTTGAAACAATGTAAAATAAATTTTTTTATTGATTGCATACAAATTTTAATGGCATCTAAAGTTTTTAAATTTAAAATTCTAAACACACCCAAAATATATAATGTGATATTTCACAATTTTAAAATCAAATAACATAGTTTCGACTTTCGAGGGACTTAAAAATAAATATCACATTTAACAAACTAATGGCATATGGAATATTCTTTGAATAGTTAAATGGACATTTGATGGATGGACTGAAAACCACGTAGGCACGTGGAGTTGGGGATTTAAAGAGAAATATGAAAAAAGGAGGATCAATCACCAAATAGCATAATTTAGAGGGACATAAAAATAAAATCCTCTTTATAATTAATATATATACATTATTTAATAAAATATGTATTTTTATAAAATAAAATATAACTCAAACTAATTGTATGGACTCAATTATATATGATATGAAAATTTCTAAGTGACTGCAAACAATATGCAGTAACAAAAATAAATACAGAAAGTGACTTTTTCATATATATCATTGAAAAATCACATTTTGTCAAATTATCTCTAATAAATTATAATTTTCAGCAATGCTTCTCTAAAGGATTTAAATTGTGTATAAATTTTCTTTTAACGGATATTCTTATAAAACTTAAAATATTTATGTGTATAAATATATCTCAAAAGGTTATTCATGTGCAATTTAACTCTTTTTGTGGGGTACTACGCACTACCATATAAGTGATAATAAAGTTGTAAAGGTAACATTTTGACAATATAAGACTTTGTGAGGGTTGTATATGAAAAAAGCTCGGAAAAGGACAGGTCAACCATTTTATAAAGACGTTTCGTAGCGAAAGCACAACTAATTTGTATCTGACGGTTAGGAGTCAATAAAGTAGATCGGTTCGGCCTCTTTCGACCGTTGGTAGGTCAATTGTTATATACATATAATTTAAGATGATTAAGTTATTTTTATATTATAGGGTTATTTAGTTTCTACTCGTAAATTAATTAAAAAAAACTCCAAAACACAATATTATGATAAAACCCTTTACAATGTTACCAGGCTTTGTAAAAAAACCAACAGTAAAAAAACTAAAAATGTTAAGAGAATATTTCATCTCAACATATATATATATATTGACTATTCTACCCTTCCTATAAAGAAAAAAATCTTAAATACTCTTTTTTAACCTTTTGAAATCTCTTGAGTTCTGGAAATTCATTTTTGACATAAATGAAGCTTCAAAAAGAATGCTTCATTCATAAAAAAAGAAACCACTAGCCCCAAAATACACTATTACACCACATTGACACCAAAAGACATTTTTTACTAATGGGGAGGGGTAAAATAGTCAATATACATATATATTTTGATGGAATATTTCTTTAACATTTTTAGTTTGTTGACTGTTAGATTTTTTTATAAAACTTGATAATATTTTTAAGGGGTTTATAATAATATTGTGTTTTGAAGGGATTTTTTTTTTATAATTTGCCTATTTTAGGATAGGTGGAAACTAAATAACCCTATTTGATATTGTAAAACTTATCACACTTCCCACTTTAATTTAAATTAAACAAAACAAAAAAATGTTTTTTTCTTTGAAAATGATTTGTGAGTTATTATACTTTTATATTTTTGAGTACCCTAACATTATTCTTATATAAAATATATATCCATTACTTCAACGGAGCTGCGTGAGGAAACATAAAATCTTTTGAATGCAAAAATTGCCCATGTTTGTTGTAGCTTTAATTTACAAGTAATAGATATGGTTTATAGATTATATATTTTAATTTTGGAAAAAAACGATATAACTACCTAGAAAGTTAACTAAATCGATTTTAATCCGTACATAATTGAAACATTGTTACAAGTCCCCAAAAAACATGTATGGTTAATGGATTTAGTCTTTGAGTTAAATCAATCTAATAAATACATTCAAATAAGTTCCTATAAAATATGAAAAATCTGATTTAGTCCTTTTGATAAAAAAAATTTCCCCTAACCTTTCCTGAAATTTCTCCTACTATCTTATACTTACCAACGGTAGAAAAAAGAGAGGGAAAATTTATAAAACTCCCTAGAAACTTATGAAAATAAAAAAAGGTCCCTATAAAATCAGTAAATACATTAAAATCAACCACAAATATAGTTCGTATATTACAATAATTTATCAAGTAAATTTTAAAAGGGCATTACAGTAATTTATCATGTATGATTAAAATCAATCATAGATCTGGTTATTTTCGGATATGGTAGGAACTAAAATAAATATTATATAAAAGTTAGAGACCAGAGAGGATTTATTAATTTTATAGGAAATCTTTTTTTATTTTTATAAGTTTTTATGGAGCTATATCGATTTTTTGAAAATAAGGGGAGAGGGCATTTTGATAACTTTTAATGTATAGTTAAGATTAACCATATAGTGACGGTAAAGACTAAAACGATATTTATCTAATGACTTAGAGACCAATGGTGATTTTTTAATTTTATAGGGATTAAAATCGATTTAACTAACTTTCCAAGGTGTTATATAGATTTTTTGCTTTAATTTTTCTTATAAACAACTTTTTGGTGTATATATGATAGTCAAATTTACCCCTTTAAGTTGTAGAAGTACAAAGAAAATCAATGTTGATAAAAAATAAGTTAGTTTTTACTTATAAAATCAATTTTACAAATACTTGAAAAGCAAATTAACATAATAAAAATAAAAATTTAAATTTATTAAAAACACTAGCTAGCTTTCCAAGTATTTATATAATAATTATAATAAATTGAGTGACAAAATGAAATTACATTTTTGATCCATTTCATGTCTCTTTTAAGTTGGGGTGTCACTAATTGTGCCCCTCTAATTTGTAAGTAAATCACTCTTATTACTAAGCCCTGATCCCAAATTCAAACAATGAGTATGCCCCTCTCACATCAAGCCTCTTTTTCACCCGATTCACTCCCCTACAAATCCCTCGTTGTCAGGAACTGTCACCCAGGCTCCTTGCCCCCCAATAGTTAATGAGGAATGTTTGAGTGTCAAATAATATTTTTTTTGTATAAAATATTTTTTTTTTTTTTGTAAATTATACCTATGTTTTTCTAAAGTTTAAAATGCAATCATACATGCATTGTTAAAAATCTAATAAACCATATATATCATCTACCGAAATATATATGTCATTAAATTTTTTTTTATTTATCAAAAATTAGTTCATTCAATTTAAAATAAAACAATATTTTTTTTTTATGAATTCATATATCTCAATAAAAAAAATTAAGTTTACTATTTAAAAATATAAAAATACGTATGATTTAAGTTTTTAAATAATAAAAATAACTTAATTTAATATTTTTCATCAGTAAATGTGCTGGTTGGACGAAATCTTTGATGTCTGACATGTTGGGTCGGACAAGTGACAGGTGGTTCGTTGATTCATTGGTTGTTGGTGGTTCATTGGTTGTTGATGAAGGTATTAAATGATACTCGTTCAGTTCAATCAGGCAAGTTGTAAATGAGAATTGGAGATGACAAAAAAAAATACAAATTGATTTATATCTATATTCTATATCTATACCAGTAGTAGTGGAGTCCTATTAAAAGAATGGGTTGCACTTCGAGACAAAATGGTGCAACAACAAATCCTATGGGATTTTTGCATAAGGCCCCCCACTTTCTACCAATATAACAACTAGGTCCCTCGGTGGGTCTCCTATGAGCTATATTTGTAAATAGGCCCTCAAGTTATACCAGTTTATAATCAGACCCTTTGCTAAAACCGGCTAATTTCGTCTTTTTATGAATTTCTTGCACATCGGCCCCCAGCTTCTACCAGTTTCCTAACCAAGTCCATATCTTTGTTACAAATATGTGTCTCATCCATATTTTCAGACTTAGAACCAGATCCATCATCTCAAAACATCATCTATATTTTCATGAAATTCCATGCAATAGTTTCTCAATGTTTATTCATAATAATAAATATTTAACAAATTCAAATAAATAAAACAACAGATTATATAATTAAATACATATTTAGAGTAATTTTTTAAAATCGGTTAAATTTGTTAAATGAAAATAAATAAAAGGAGCAGGCGGTGGGTTAAAAAAGAAGAAAAGAGACTATTTATTTTAGAAGAGATATATATAGTAATTTAATTAATTAATCACATGAGTTTCACATAAATGATCTAATCACCAAACCATTTCTCCTTTGATAGAAGAAGATGTAAATAATGAAGAAACAAAAAACAAAAGAAAATAAATATTTATATATCCTCCTATTAACAAAAAGAATGGCCAATATCTATCTATCTATATATATATAGTCGAGTAATTCAGTGCGGGAATGCAGGAATGCGAGAAACGACGTCGATCGTTCGATCGCGGGTCCATCGCATCCAACGGTCGATGTGAATCGCACCCGAATCTTCCGATGCGATGGACCCGTGATCGCTTCCCGCACGACCGCATTCCCGCACCGAATCACTTCCCTATATATATATATATATATATATATATATATATATATATATATATATCTTCTTTTCTGTTTTTAAATGAGTTCACTCAAAATTTACAAATATGCAAATTCAACCATATCTTATCTATTATCAGTGATCATTCTTAGAAAAAAAATACATATATAATAATCTGTAAATTTCTTAAAGTTCATAGATTACATTTTTATTTACTCGCGCGAAAGCGCGTGCATGTACACTAGTACATTATTATATGCAAGTATGGACACTGACAGTGTCAATGGTTTTATTTTAACTCATCAATCATGATGTCAATGGAGGTAATTTAGATCTTTGCTTTTGATATGCTGGAGCAACACTGCCCATGTTGGACATTTAAATTTGAGGGTGTACTTATTAGATATATTTAAATGGATCTTTAATAACAGTGAAAGGGGTTTACTTACATATTAGAGAGACGTAAATAAAACCACTCTGCATTGAGGTCCATGACGTGCTTCACCTACTACAAATTCATCACCCTCATGCACAAGATTAGGATTAGCATTAATTCATAAGCTTCATAATGTATCCTTACATTATTAGACAACTTGTGGGTTTATCATAGTTATTAATAATTAAAAAAAAGAAGGTTGAAGGCACAAGAGTCTAAAACAAAAATTATTTAACACTTCATAAGTTATAATCACATAAACACCATCTAATAAGCTTTTAAACATGCATGCATGTCACAACTGTTTATTTTAAACCAGGAGTTATTATCTTCAACTTATAAGTTTTAACACACTTGTACATAATCATCTATATTATTTCAGTACGTGAACTTCTCGTACTGTAAATCCAGATCCTTGAGCCACCATTGCTGGATCTTGTGCGAGCTCCAGTGCTGATCATTCGGCTTGTTGGGGTTGAGAACAAGGGTCGCCGACGGCAATAGGTGCATTGGCTCCAATTCAATACACCCCTTCACTCTCGTATAGAGATCCATCAATGTGTTGCGCGCGACAACCTTCGCTAGTTTCCCTAAACCAATCGCCTCCATCTTCTTCCTATGTTCAAAGTATTCCTTGTACTCCCTTGAAATCACGTCGTTGGAATTCACGAATAGCCAAGGCACCCAACCTGCCAAAGCCTTGAAATTCCTCTCCACCTCCGGATGCGCCGCCTCCTTTTTCTTGGCTAACACTACCTTGCATATGTCTTTTACGGCATAAGCAATGAACTTCACCTTCGTAGTCACAAAGTTCGTATACGATAGATATTCTCATAAATCAAATGAGATAAGACTGATAAGTACAATAAAAGAACTATTATATCATTAATTTGCATGAGAAACTTTCACAAAATGTTTTTTCAATAGCTTTTTAATCGCGAGGTTTTTTTTTCCTAAAAAAGAAAAATGATGATTTAAACAATTAAACGTTGAAAATGTATTGTTTGAGTCCGCATTTGAAATTTTTAGTTTTTCAAAAGCAGACTCTATTCAAACATAGATCCAAACAGGTCTAAGTTAGTTATGAAAGTGACGATGACCACCATGATTATCTTTCAAAGGTAGATGACCGTACCGAAGTATGATTGATCGGTCGAACATTTAAAAAAAGTTTGGAATACTCTGTGACTATACATGCTCACCTGCTCATTTTTTATGATTCCTTCGATCGGGAGGGAAGGGTAAGGGGAGTTGAAGAGATATGTCTCGAGGAACAACCCCCTCTTCCTCACCGCGTGCTTCGCGGCCGAGATGGCCACGACCGCCCCGAGCGAATGCCCGGCCAACCAGACGTCAGCGGCAGTCTTGGCCTCGCTAAGCGTTTCAGAAACAGCTTGGATTGCGATGCGGCACCGTGACATCTTGTGGAACCTGTTCAGGAAGAACTTCCAGTCGAGTAGCACGTCCATGCTGTCCGTTGTACCACGGAAGGCGATCACAAACTTGGGATTGCTTGTGGAGCGCTCATAGATCGCGCCGAAGACGTGCGAATCGGCGTCATCGATCAGTTGGCGGCGTAGAGAGAAGCCGAAGGATGTCCACCATGGGGGTGCTAGGGCGTTTGGCTTATTCGATTTTTGATCTCTGCGCAAGGAGTAGACGCCCTGGACAAGACACGCCATCACCGATCGTCGGTGACCTTGGTCTTCCCTGAACATGCACCCCCACGTACGAATGTTAGATTAATGGGATTTGAATCGTGACATTATCTTTCTTTTTTTCAGTGTTGTTACATACTGTCTTTTTTTTATTTATTTTTTTCAGTTTTATATGCGTCGATAGCAAATTTAATCATCGGAGCATATACTTGTATTAACGAGATATATACATTAATGCATACTTAAATATAATTTTTTCACAGTTTCTATAAATGCATCAATGCAATTTATTGATGTATATGTTTCATTTTTTTTATAAAAGCATGTACATCATTAAATAATACATATTATTTTAAAAAAATCAAAATGTGTAGACTGGAATTGGAGCTAGAAATGAGATTGTATGTGACATTATCCCCCCCCCCCCCTCGTTTTTTTGAGAAACTTATGGACATATCTATTTCAATTATCATCAAATTAGACTGAGGTTACATGAGATATACGAAGAGAAATGAAAGAAAAAAACAAGTAATACAAGGAAAGGAGAGAATCATGACATTATCATGACATAATGAATATATTATATTATTTACTGATCATTCTGCACGCGCCAAAACATGTGATACTCTAATCCAAGTTATATTCAAGGTTACCAAGCGAGAAAAAAAAAGTTATATTCAAGGTTCTATCATGTTTTTTTTTCATTTAATTTTAATCAAAACCTATTTTTATTTCTTATAATCCATTTTATCATTTATTTAAATTTAAAAAAAATGATTATTATATTTATCATATATTTAAGTTTAATTTTTTTATTTAGAGGGTATTTTGGAAAAATAAAATTGAAATTCCTTTCCTTTATTACGGATGTGTTTGTGCATAAATTTGAAGAAAAAATGAAAGCAATCAAGAGAATTTGGATAAAAAAGAAAGTTATGGAAAGTAAAATAGATTCATTTTGATCAACTTTTATGATGTTTGTGTATGTTATGGAAAGTGATAAAATCATTTTCTATCACTTTCTCTCAAATTTGGAGGAGAATTTTTTTTGTCTAACTTTCTTAATAAAATAAAATGAGGGAAATGATTGAAATTTTTTTTTGTTTTGTTTTTGTTCGTTAAGAACACTAGATTTTTAAATGGTCAAAGAAATTTTTTTCACTTTTCAACATTTTTCCTGTGGCACAAACACACCCAAGCAATGTAATAAATTACTAAATAAACAAATTTATGAAAAATATAAGAAAATATAAAATCTTTATATAATTATTAAGTCATATATCTTAAATTGTTTTAAATTTTTACTTAATTTTTTTTAAGATTTAATATGTTAATAAGTAATTAGTTGTAATATCTATGAATAGAGAAATGAGCATTCAAACAACCCGTAGACGGTTCTAAAAAATAATCAGTTCAACCGATGGGTTAATTGATTTCACCAGTTCTTTTATACCAATTGATTTTGAGAATAAACTAAATCGGAATTCAAAGTGAATGAATGTTTAACCAGTTTAGCCGGCCAGGTCAGGTGAACACTGATTACATATATAGGTTTAAGGTTTTGATAACCTACCAGTTGTGATGCTCTGACAAATACTTGGGACCTGCAGAGGAGAAGTCATCCGGATTGAACATTTTGTGTGCTTGTTGGACGAGGATGATCCTAATAAAGGGAAGGGAAAGAGGGTGGTTAACAAAGGAAGCAAATATTGATTATTTAGATATGTATTGGCATTTCAGTGCTCCAAATTCTAATTTTTTTATCTATCATCTTAACAAAATATAAAACAAACTCATAAAAAAGGAACCACCCTTCATGCAGAGGAGGGGTACTCCAGTAGGCACTGTAAAACCTGCCAAGACCATGTGTCTATTTATAGGTCATGGTCAAAAGTCAGAACCATGTTTCAAAATGGGTGTGTGTCTGATCAAGTTTGGAGAAAAAAAAAAGTTTGGAGATTCCTTTTTTTAAAGAAAGTTTGAAAATTCTTGAATGAGTCTCCAAATGATATGGAGATTCACTTCTTTTCTTTTTTTACATTTTTTGGATTTTTAAAATTAGTATAATTTTTATTATATGAATCCATAATTCCATATCATGAGAAGAATATTGTCAACCCAAAAACATCCAGGTTGAAATATGGCTTTCAAATTAAATTCCGAATTAGTAGATGCTGTCAAAGGGAGTGACAATGCAATAAGCAAAAAGGAAAAGACTCAGAAAATGGTAGAGGCAAATAGAGCTTTTGCACATTTTCGCTCATCCATGAATGACATTTTTGGATAGGAGTATTGGGTGTCTGGATTGGGATTGAGAATCCTAATCCAGGTCAATAAGTTGTTTGAATAAATTTTAAAAGGGGATTGAGAGAGTAGGATTGAGAATACTTTATTGGGGGGATTGAGAGAGTAAGATTGAGAATCTCAATCATGTTTTTTGAATCATATTATTTATCAAACATGTTGATATGTTCACAGGGTTCACAAAATCTAAATCCCACTTGTGAACCAGAGAGACTTAGGGCCATTTGGGACCAAGAAGGGGACGCAAAAAAAAATGGCATTTTAATGACGATTTGACTACCTTGCATGTTTGAATCCTCGGTGGCAATACATTGGCCTTAAATGATAACAATATTCAAATATCATTAATTAATATTTGTATTTTTTTCTATTAATATTGATTTGTTGTATCTAGATATTGAATTTTTTTTTCTAAATTATATTTATAAATTAGTTTTTGAAAGAGAAATATTCCGATTTCTATGAAATATATTATCGTGACGTTTAAAACGAGTCCAATATTTGAATGTGTTTATATATGATGTAGAAATAGAAAAATTTAAGATATTATTAATTAAAATATCTACTTTTTCAACTTATATTGATTTACTTTAATTAACATATATTTACATTTATATAAAAATATTCTTCACATTACTAAAAAAGGTGCACTGATGCTTCATAAACAAATTTTTTTTTTTGGGTGCATGCATATATTTATCCACAACATTCATATTTATCCGAATCTTCAACTTTATTATCTACTTTCAACATCATGAAGCGAAAGAAGAAAAAAAATTTCTCGATGTAATTAAGCATAAGATGTCCCTCATTGGAAGCCTGAGTATCAAGAAAGAAAAAAGAAAAAAAGAAGTCAGGAACATGTGCTAAACAAGGAATAACAAGAAAAAGGAGGATACAATTTATCCGTATTTTTATTCTATCCGGATAAACCGAAAACTTGGGCCACTATTCACGCCAATTCGGCTCTCATGGGATTTTTTTTCATGAAAATGTGATTAGGAGAAGTGGATGTTGATTGCTATTTGGAATGTAAAAGTTATTTTGGAATAGATAACTATTCAAGTATAAATAAAGAATAAATCATTTTATATTTGGTTATGTTGGTTATTCTCATATAGTGATATGTAATAATAAAAAAAATTTGTTTAATTGACAATGAATAAGTTGTGAATAAAAAATGAATAAAATGATGATAAAAAATATTTATAAAATATTTGACATATGAGCTCTCTAATTTATAAGGGGTGATGACTAGTTGATTTAATGTATGAATCATTATCATACCAATGCAACACATTGGTGGAATAACACAGTATCAAGGAGGATTTGGAATACATATATCAGTTTATTTTTACCGATTTTGACATCGTTATAACTATCTATTCCTTCCAAACAAACAACTTTTTAGACATATTCACCTTTATTCCCTCGTATTCTCCTCCTATTCCTCTATAAAACATCCACAACAACCGATGGGTTGTCTCCGGGAGCGATTCTCAGAGCATTGAATCTCCCTCAAAACTACTAAAAACAATGCAAGGCTTGGTCCTCGAATCGATCAAAATTCGAAACCATGGTTTCGATCGAACCCACATCACAAAACGATCTCATCAACTCCACAGTTGCTCACACTCAATCCATAGAGATGACTGAAACCTCATCAGCACCTGAGAGGGTCTCGTTCTGTCCATTCAATGCACCTTCTCAACTCAAACATGCAGAGAAGAATGGTGAACAACATATTATAAACAAAAAGATAAACCCAGGTGAATACATAAAAGAGAGTATGTTATGATGTATGTACATATATCAACTCTCGCAAAATGAATGCATGAACCACACCATCTCTCTGAATCAGTGATACAAAACATATTGGCAATAAAAGTGAAATATATTACAACTATACAGTCTATGCTCTATCGTCTCAAACTCACTACCACGTCGATTTCACTTTGGGCGACTTTGTATAATTCGAGCCTCTTAAAAAGTGCAGTTCTTTTGAGATTTCATTAGGATAAGACCTGATAACAATTCTACTAAAATGTGAGAATAGTTTATTAGAGCTTATAGCATCTTTAATGGACATGTTAACTCACTAGTTAGTATCATATGTTTACAAAACATGTAAAAATGGTACTCCAATGGAAGTGGTAAGGGAATGCTAAATGTGGGCCTCACCTGTCATATGTTATCTTTCATGATAATTTTAGCCAGTGTTTTAGTCAGTCAAATGTGGGTTCCACCATTCAAAATATTCAAAAAAATATTATTTTTGGTGAGTGGAGAGATTTGAGTGGGTGGAGAGGTGTGCCCACTATTATCTTGGCTAGTTATTTAGCTAGTCTATTGAAACAACAACAACTAACTAAATGAGAGTGTAGTAAATGAGAGTAGTAGAGGGTTAAAGTGCTGACATAGCACTTTAACATCTTGATTAGTTAGCATATCCATTAGAGATGTTCTTATCTATTCCTGAGAATAAATACTCATCCTCATCATTACGAAAAAATTCTCACATCTTTTTACACAACCCAATCATTACCCAGATTAAATCTGGTTCGTCCATCTATTGTACCCATTGAATAACAAGAAATAGCAGCCATGGATTGTTTCCATTTCTCATATTCAATCTCAACCACTAAAATTAAAAAGTGAGATTTGATATCCACCCTACACCTGTCACCCACCCCTCGTCCTCCTCATCCCCGCCTACTCCCTTGCCAAGACCTCCGCCTCGATCAACCGCCGCACGAGCTCCAGCCGCAGCCCATTCTTGAAGAGGCTGAACACGATCATGGCCGTCGGGATTGATCGCCGGGATGATCACGGGGGTTTTGATCGGAAGTCTCTTCTTCTTTTACAAGATCGTTTTGATCGCGCGCTCTTGCTCGATCTTTCGGTGCTCTCTGGCGCGGTGAGGGTGCTGAATTTCGTGTCCCAATTGATGATGTTTCTGTTGGTTCTGTATTACCTGACTACGTTGGAGTCCGGCGGGGCAACCAAGCAGGTACTCCCGATGCTCAACGCTGGGAGGGGCCGGGTCATCGGAGATGTGGGGGCCAAGGTCGAGAGCGACCCAGATGAAAATCAGGGGGCTTGGAGACGGAGAGTCGTCGTGGATGATTGAGTGAGAGAGAGAGAGCGCTTCTTCTGTTCTTCTCTATTTCATTTTCATGTGGGTCTGATTTGGGGGTGAGTTTTTTTATTATTATTGTCTTTCCTTTTTTATTTGGGTTGGAAAATGTAAATTTAGGTGAGTAATGAATGTAAATTGAACTATTATTGAGATAATTAACGAGACATATTTGATTAGCTTAAACTATTAATTTTGTTTATATGTAAAAAGCTTACCATAAAATATTAGATGATCTAGATTTAATTATACTTATCATACATTGATTTATATTCATTAACTACACCAAACACAAAAGTATATTCTAAGGGCAAAGTTGACATTTTAAAAATAATAATTCTTTATCCATCATTTATCAATCATTTATCAATCATTTATCCACAGTTTATCCATGGTAAACCAAATAACAAAATTTTACATTTTACATTTTCTAATGAGAATAACAGAAAATACAACCAAACAAAGATAGGTTTATTCTGCTAAACATTGCTATCTATCCCGATATAGCTATCAGGGCTGAATAAACTAATATCACTTCCCAAACGGGGCAATAACTATACATGCGCACCTCCTCCTCCCTACTGATTCTTTAGATTGGAAGGGAAGGGTAAGGGTGGTTGAAGAGGTACGTCTCGAGGAACAACCCCCTCTTCCTCACCACGTGCTTCACGGTGGAGATGGCCACGGCCTTCCCGAGGGAATGTCCGGTCAATTAGACATCGACAGCAGTCTTGGTCTCACTAAGTGTTTCAAAAACAACTTGGATTGCGATACTATGATATCTCAAAATGTCATAGTTTATGAGACTGCAATCTGAATTGCAAAACGAATTAAGTGTATCAATGTTCTTATCCTATCTTAAGTTTAATGTAAACACAATATATTATATCTATTTATAGACCATGGTCTAGAACCATGTTTCAAAATAGGTGTGTCTTATCAAGTTTGGAGATTCTTGAATGAGTATCCAAATAATTTGGAGATGTCACCCCTTTTTTTCATTTTGTGGATTTTTTAAATTAGTATAATTTTTATTATATGAACCCATTCCATATCATCAGAAAGAAAAAGAGCACTAATACACTCAATCCGTTTTGCAGCTCATACATTATGATAATATAGCATATACTGCGTTATTATTGTATATGAGAATGTATCATATGAAAAAAAAATATTCTTTTAATGAGAAATAAAATCATTATTATATTTCAGTATAATTTCATTTCATATAATAGTATATGTTTCAATAAGAAAATATATAATTTAGTCAATATTAAAAAAATATTATCCATACACTTAGGGCCCGTTTGGGACCGAGACAAGGATGTCTACGTCTGCCAAAGTGACGACCGAGACAAGGAGATGAATAGGAAGCGTTGTTTTTGGAGCACATCTATTACAGAAAAAAAAAAAAAGAGCCTGTTATCACCCATTTGGCTGCCCCAACATGGACGATAAAAGTGTTGCGATCCACTGTGGGGGTATGCTGAATTACTTGCAGTGGAATCCGCCCCGCCGCGGGTCCAAAACAGCCTTAAATGTGAACAGTAATATTTAAATATCATTGATTAATATTGGTATTTTTTTATATTAATATTGATTTTTTTATTTATATATTGAAATGTTTTTTAAAAATTATATTTATAAATTAATTTTTGAAAAAGAAATATTATTTTAAACCCGCTCCAATTCATCTCCTACCATTCTACAAAATATATAGTTAAGATAGTTTAAACTAACTGTCCCGCACCAGGATAGTGGGGTGGTAGAGGGACACTCTCTTGGAGATGGGATGCAAGGTCAAGGATTTTCAACTCACTATTCTCTGGACCTTGTTGAACCATGTTTGTGTACTACTAGTGACAGTATGTTATTTAGTGGAAAATGTGTTTAAATATGATGTATAAAAAAAATTAAGATAAGGCTTTCAGCCCACTATTCTCTGGACCGTTGTTGACCCTTGCTGACCCATGTTAGTGTACTACTAGTAGTAGTATGTTATTTAATGGGGAATGTGTTAAGTATGATGTAGAAAAAAAAAATTAAGATATTATCAATTAATTTTTTACGTTTTCCATTTATATTGGTTTACTTTAATTAATATATATTTACATTTGTATAAAAATATTCTTCACATTACTAAAAAAGGTGTATTCATGCTTCATAAACAGTGTTTTTTTTTGTTTTTTGGTGTGCATGCATAAATTTCTCCTTCACATTCATATTATCCGAATCTTCACCTTTAAAAAAATTGTATACTTTCAGCCTCATCAAGCAAAAAAAAAAATTCTTGATGTAATTAGGAGTAAGATACCCATTATTGGAGGCCTGAGTATCAAAAAAGAAAAAGAAGTCAGGAATATGTGCCAAACAAGTAATAACCAGAAAAGGCAGGATAAAATTTATTCTTATTTTTATTCTATCCGGATAAGATTATAGGTGCAGCCACCCCGAGCCACTATTCACGCCAACTCGGCTCTCTTCGGATTTTTTTTTTCATGTAAAATGTGATTATGAGAAGTGGATATTGATTGTTGACTTGTTCATTATTTTGCATATAGAAGCTAATTCCAGGATAGATAATTTATTCAAGTATAAATAAAGAGTAAGTTATTTTATATTCTTATATATTCTCGTTGGGATATATAATAATGAAGTTTTTTTGTTTGATTGACAATTGATAAATCGTGAATAAAATGTGAAGTCAAAAAATAATTTAACATATGATTCATTTAATTTATAAGAAATGATAACAGTTGATTTAACATGTGAATCATCATCATACCAATATAATACATTGAGTAGAATAACACAATATCAGAGTAGATTTGGAATACAAATACCAACTTATTATAATTGTCTGTTCCTTCCAAACAAACAACTTTTTAGACTTAATTCACCCATATTCCCTCATATTCTCCTCCTGTTCCACTACCCAAACAACCCCTTAACCCTCATTTGGGGTGTAACATATTCACCCCGAATAGCTATACTGGGATAAATAACAATTCATGTAAAATAAGCAAATTTTTGTTTTGTTACTTTTTCTGTTATTTTTATTGAAAAATATAAAATTGACAGATTCACATTAGATAAAATAAGAATAAAAGTAAAAATTTATAACTTTTTAAATGATAAGTATACCCCTTTAAATTGTTTGTGTTTGGGAATACGTGTGACATTTGCGTGTTTCATATGATAGATATGACAGTGTTTGGAATGTGTGAGAGTGTTTGCTGAGATAAATTTTAAAATAACACTGAATGATATTATTATCTATTAGCATAGATAAGGCCTAATAAACAATTCCGGCATCCCTAAAATAGTTATCAAACTTTATCTTAGTTTCTTTAGACATAACTATCAAAGTTTATTCTTGCGAAACAACTTTTTTTCTTTACTCCTGTAGGGGCACATTGGATCTCCACCCTTTAAACATTCACCCCCCGTTTGGGGTGAAGAATAAAGGGTGAATAGGGGAGAATACAGTAGAATAAGCCCCAAACAACTGTTTGTTTGACAAGAATAAACCTTGATAGTTATGTCTGGATAAGCTAGGATAAGGCCTGATAACTATTCTAAGAAAATGGTGGAATTGTTTATCAGGGTTTATCTATGCCAATGGATAAAAATACCATTCTCTGTCATTTTAAAATATTTATCTCACATAACACTCTCTGCACACATTTCAAAAACTGTCACATCTATCTCACATATCACACTCATATCTCTTATACTTATTCCCAAACACAAATAATTTATGCAGGGGTATAATTATCATTTAAAAAGTCATAAACTCTTATCCATCTCTTATCTACCACTTATCCATATTTTATTCAAAGTGAACCAAACAACAAAAATATAAATTTTACGTTTTCCAATGAAAATAACAAAAAAGACAACCAAACAAAAATTTACTTATTCATCATGGATTGTTATCTATCCCAGTATAACTATCAAGAGCAAATGATCTTATGTCTCACCCCAAACGGGCCCTCAAGGATCATTAACACATTGACAAACATATTCGCATTCACTAAAACACATTCAACACATCAGTAAACATTCAACAATTAGTAACAAATTCAGTAAAGCACATTCAACACATCATAATCCATCCACATTTAGTAACACATTCACATTCACATTCACTAAAACACATTATTTTTTGACATAAGAACCAAATTTAAAAAATTCCCTAATGCCGCATAAAAGGGGAGTATCAGACTACATTTCGTAAGTGAAGTTCACAAAGAACACACCACCACATGAAGACCATCTACACAAGAGGAAGGAATAGCGTGAGGTACGGCTAACTAACCATATATGATTCCCCTGGTTCTAGACCTGGGTTTGTCACAAATCCCATTGTCATTACCCTAATTAAACTGATGTGTGGATGACCTAACATAATATATCCAAAAGAACAATATGTGGTTAACCTAACCTAACATGTCCAAAAGACCGTAAACTAAATAACCTAAATGTTGTCAATACTTTATCCTGTAAGAGATTCCTCAATGTCAAGACTTCAGGAAGCCTCTCATCAACAACAAAGATAACCATATGTGATTCTTCCATGGAATTGGAAACCTTCATTTTCATCTCCCACTTCACACAACCAACATCAGCTCAGTCTCAGACCTAATCACCACATGTGGGTTGTCCCCAGGAGCGACTCTTAGAGCATCCCAATTGGGTCATTCTCAAAACCACCAAAAAATGCAAGACTTGGTCCTCGAATCGATCAAAACCATGGTTTCGATCAAATCCACATCGCGAAAACGATCGCATCAACTCCACAGTTGCTCACACTCCATCCAGAGAGATGACTGAAACCTTATCAGTACCTTCTCGACCCAGAAATGCAGAGAAAAATGGTGAACAACGTATATGAACAAAAAGATAAACCCAGGTAATTACATAAATGAGAATATGTTATGATATATAAGTATCACCTCTCGCAAAATCAATGACTGAACCACACTATCTCTTTGAATCAGTGATTTAAAACATATAGGCAGTAAAAAGTGAAATATATTACTACTCTACACTATCTTCTCCAACTCACTATTTTGACCAAGCCACCGCATCGATTTCATTTTGGGCGGATTTGTATAATTCGAGCCTCTTAGAAAGTGCAGTTCTCCTCTCCATGACTGCTGGATCCTCATTCAACAAGGAAGCCAACTGCTTAGGCTGCAGAATTGGGGAAGACGAAAAATTAGAGAACTGTTGAAGCTAACGAAAAAGCTGCTACTAACAATATGGACCACAGGCTACACTACTGAACTTGGGAAACATATGCTACTGAGATATAACACCTTTCGTCATTCATTCAAATGATTGATTTGTAGACATAAGTTCCAGAGATATGAACATGCATGGGCCCAACTAAATTTACAATGATGAACAAAATGCAGTAATACGGCACCATGGTAGACTATATAATGTTGACCGCTAATACACTCAGTCCATTTTGCAGACCCATCTGTAGGGCTCTATCGCAATGTATGGGGCTGCAACTTTTTTTCATTTTTTCAAAAAAAATACACTAGTATATCTCAATGCATACATCAATTCGTATATCAGTACGTATTTTAATAGATGAGTATATATATATATTTTTATGGAAAAAATGAAGACTGCGAATGGGCTGCACATATCATTTTACTATAATTTTTATTTCAAAACCCAGAACAAGAACATGTTCAGAAAAGCTGGTTTGGATAATTTTATTCACTCCACAGATTTCAGACATGGTTGTTAAACATACCAATGATATTCACCATGAATCATAGAGATTTTAGAAAATATATGTTCATGAAGTTCTTTTCAGTTTGCATCAGGCAGGGGATTTTAAAAAATATACCAATGATGTTCATCACGTAGAAAAGATCATTACCTCCATTTTCCCCAACTCAGTTAAGAAATGATCTAGCAGGGTGCGTTTGGCTTCGCGTACTTGGCAATAAACAATAGACTTTGGAATGGAGTTCCGCAAGCTTGCACAGACCATATTTACATATGACAAAACAGTGGTTCCTGTAATTTTGAAACAAGAGGGGACTTAGATTATAACTATTGAACAGGAAGAACACCAATGATTAGAGACGCACATCAAATAACATACAGGCCTGGTGGTCCACCTGTTCTACTATGGCTAACATGTCTTATGTTCCAGTAATTGCTTCTTTTAGAAATATCAACCACATCAGGATAGATAATCTTGAGGAAGTGGGCATGTTATTGATGGATAGAGATGGATAGAGAATAGGAGAATCAAGGGCTTCTACTATGTTACCATTTAGGTGTACAACCATCAGTGATGCATCAGTTTTTCTTTGCTTCTTCTTTAATACAATGGTTTATATATTTAGCAAAGAAAAAGAACCTCCTTATTTCATTCTCTTCTGTCAATGAATTAATGTTTAAAGAAATATTATTTATATAATAGCAATATTACCACATAAGGGAACCAAATTTACCTATTCTTCTGAGATAAGAATCGTTATATCTATCAAATATTGAATGCGTTGGATTTCCACCCTTCTCAACATCTTGAGGAAGCTTCCTGAAGAAATCAACGGTCAGATAACTGCACTCCATGTCAACAAGTTTTAATGTTGCTTTCTTGCTTTCTTCCCTCATACGGTCCAACGAATCGAGAGCCGCATTTCCAACCTCCACTCTGAGAGTTGGATATTGCCTTAGCTCCTGTAGACGTTAAAAAAAAACAGGTTTTTTACTTGGATTAAAAAGGGGGGGGGGGTGGAAATAAGCTGATTCTTCTTATAAAATGAGCTTAGCTCCAATTGTTTGTTTTCACACACCTGAGCAAATTCTTCCATAGTTTTTCATGAATTATATTATTATTCACAAGCCACTTTGATGAATGGATATCATTTAAAAATGCATATTCCACAAAGACGAACCCAAAAAGTGCTTCAAATCAAGAACATCCAGTATATCAATTTTGCACCTCAGCCACACCTTCAACATTCACTGAGCCAAGCTAAGTAATACATTTGTTAGCTATGCTCAATCTCATATTCTTTGGCTCTGCATGAGTGCATGGCTGGGTCTCAGGTTCCTGCACCTTGCACAGCATTTGCCCAGGACTGAACCCAACATGAGATCAAAAGTGACCTGATTAAGATTCGGTAAAGGTGGCCTGCCCTTTTTTTTTTTGGAGGTAGAGTTTAAGGGAATGATAGAGAAAAAGAAAGACATAAGATTCAAGCCCTTCTGATTTATGAAGAAATTTTGAGACACTTTTCATGGGTAGTGATTTTTTTATAAAAAAAATGTTAGTCATGCTCCTCATTCCAATAAATTAGGCAAATAGTTTTGCAGAGATGGGTTACAGGAGTAATCAGACTGATCTGAAAATTAATGGAGATCAAGAGATAATCATCTGAAATATAACAATAAAATAACTTAATGAGCTTTGATTGAGACGTTCACAGGGACTCAGGGCTGTGCCTGCTAAACTTAGAGCTGGGGCTGGTTTGTGAACCCAAAGTCTCAGTTCATACTCAGACTCAGCTCATAAATCATTGATACTGCAAAAGGGCAATGGACAACTTTTATAAATGCACCCCATGAACAAAGTTATTTGGATAACTTATCAAGTACAATTGAGAATGAAATAACTGTCTTGCGGCAAATGTCTGCCCAAGAGATTTCCTTTAATTATCAAATCATTAAAAATTCTGTCCCACAATGTGCTGGGAAACAGGGCCAGTTTTCTTATAAAATAAACAGAAGTCTATTTTTAACTCTAAACAAAAAAAGGAGAATTTATAAATCTGCACAGGACTATAAATGCTCGCATTGCTTGCATGATATATATGTAAACTTGGTGCTATTATAAGGATGACTTTGAACATACCAGAGTCTCACTAATAGCTTTGTGAATTAGATCTTTCAATAGGGAATGAACCTGAAATGTGATTCAAAAGACAAAGATGTTATTAGATGAAGGAATGAACATCTAAAAAGTATCTTATGAATGAATTTTCTTGAATCAACTAGCAAATGAGCCAGTAAAACAAACGTGTTCAACAGAAGCTTTGGATAAGCTGTGGGAAAACAATAAAGAAAGCACATTGTACAATGAAAATAACAAAACTCTCATCCCATAACTATGGGGCAGGTGTGTGCACATCACAGTAAACTGAAAGCCACCATCGATAGTATTAAATTAATGTTACCATCAGCCATCAACCTGACATGAACTCATCTTAACGATTATATCAAAGCTCCTTGCTAAAGCCAGTCAACAGGTTAATTGGTGACCGGTGAGTCTACAAAAGTATGGTAGTGCAGCTAGAATACTCACTACTCAGATAGGCCCATAACATAGATAAGCCTGTGCACGTGACCAGAGGACAGCCTGTTTAAATATGACACTAAAATTCGTTTAAATGAGGCAAAAGTGTAGCCATCAGATGCTAATGTCCACCACAACCTAATTATCAAAATCACAATGCAAACTATGAGCCATTCTGTTAACCATCACTAAGATCTAAACCTCAAAGATGGACCCTCATCTTATCTAAGGCTAAGTTTCTCTCCAATCCCTAAGCTCTAAATTAGCACATTCAATGATATTTCAAAAAAGGAACAACAAGAATGAGAACTGTAAATTATATACCAAGGTAAAAACATCTTTGAAGTAAGTTCAACCTTTTATTGGATGACAGCCGGTCAAATTACATTACATCTGGCTCAACCATCTCCTCAAGGCCATGTACATAAAGGAAGTCTACCAAGCGATAGCTGTGAAGACAACTAGGAAAAGCTCCCAAACTTAAAAGATGCACATTGGCCACTAAATATTTCATAAAACTATAATTTAACTTTGGTGAGACAACACACACAAATAAACCACACTAACTTTTCTTCATTCAATGGGCGCCTTGCAAATTGTATAAAAGGTTCTCTGATTTATGAATGCATAAGAACACAGAGAACATCATGACTTCATTTTATACAAATTCTCGAATGCTTGACTTTTCTGTCACTTACCTTTGTGTCTCCTTTTTTACTCAGCAACTTTCTTTACAAAGTAATAAAAAACAATATCAAGTCCTCAATATTCATTAAATGGATGGTTGAACTTAATTTCTAGAGAGAAATGATAAACATATCATCCACCAAAGGAAGATTGAGACGTGGAAAATAGATCTATTAAACTCTTATAGAAGTTAGGGTCACCCAAAAAAAATTTCCTTCCTGAAAGCCATTTGTAGATAGAACAACCACACAAAGTACATTTACATATGGAATCCATGTGAGAAAATGTTACAAAGTAATATTTGCAAAACATAATATCACATACCGCTTCAACAGCTGCCTCGGCAGGACCTCTAATACTGATCAAGGAGGATTCAATGAGTCTGCGGTATCCTTGCTCAGGGGCAATCAAGTGAGGCTGATATCCATCAGCTTCTGTAATTAGCTTCCGTACATTCTCCATGGCAAGTTGTTTGTCAAACTGCAACCTTTTTAAGGCAGCTGGAAGTTGATTATCAAATACATTGTAGATTTTGTCACCTCCAGGGCGCCTGTAGAAAACAATGCATTGCTTCTTTTCATTGAATAATTAAAAAGAAACAAGGTTGAACTGCATTTGCAAAAATATTATAATGTTGCCAATAACATGTAGGAGAACAATTACCCTGTGAACCATGCTAAAATCAACTGTTGAATGTATACAAGAGAGGGTGAGACTCGTTGCATTAAACAGATGATAAATGTAGCCCTCACATTAAATTGAATAATTATTGGAACAAAATAAGTAAAAAGGCTTTGGATGATTAGGTTACATACACTCCATCAAGATGCTCTTTGTATATTTGATCAAAGGTACGACAAATCTCCACTATCATGTATAACTTTCCCTGCATGTGCAAAAATAAATTGTTACAATGTCTCAAATTAAGGAAAAGAATAAAAAAAAAAAAAAATAGTAAACGAAATAATTACAACAGATGAGAAAACACTGCTAGGAAATATATGCAACTTAGCAGCTCCCAGAAAAACATCCACGAAAATAAAAATTTAGTTAAAAAACAAACAAAATTAAGAAAAACATATATAAAGCACCATTTACAAAAGTATAATAATATGATATATTTCAATGCCTAGATATCAAAGCATATTGGCTTTGTATGCTTTGCCAACTTCACAAAACGTATGGATCAGTGATTGTCACAAAATCATGATGACAGAACTTCTTCTGCTCAATTCAGTGGAAGGTACAAACCAGATTATACCAGTGTCACCACAGGAGATGTCACTGGAAAAAAAAAATTCCCAAATCCAGTAGTAGACACATGAAACGAGTTAATCACATCCTTTAAACTATGATTTTGTCTAAACACTTAGGCGGTCATCTCATCGCTCCTTAGAGATTGGGTTATCATTATTTGGGGAGTTGACACTTCTACCATCATGGGGAATTTTCGGTAAGGGGAGCCATCTCTAGGAGGCAAGAATTGATAGGCTTTACTATCTTTTTTTCCCCTTTCCTCACCTTCTCTTCCTTCTAAAAGTATGTAAGGAGATCCCTCGTCTCCTTATTTCAGGGGTTACTTTTCTAATAAGAATACTCAAAACTATCCTCCAAAAAAAAAGGGTGGTGCCAAAGTCCTTTATTTCAAGGGTAGGGCCTAGATCGCAGGAAGGAACGAATTCATGATTAAGATCTCGTCCTGCAGATCAATAGGAAGTAAAACTTTTAGATCTATTCCCTTTTAGCATTCATAATGTATACAACAGGCGAACTGATTTCTGAAGGAAACCAAAATAGAGGTTCAAAGAACAAATACACAACATGAACAGCAGGCATTAAACAATAGTAACTTAGTACAGAATTCTTACAGGTTATATGTACATAATATTCGTTCCACGTCATTTAATGACGCTAATAGCCCATTCACTATTCATGAGTGAATTAAGTTTAATACAATTACCAAAAAAAAAAAAAACTTTAGTAAGATGTGACCTCAAGAATTTAATATGTTACATTGTTATAGAAATAATAACGAAGTTAATCCTTTATATAATTGAACGAGCCCTGACTAAGTAAATGATATAAATGAAAGACAACTCAAATTGGGAAAGTAATTAGTCTTTGAATGATCATCAAAGAACAACATATTTGTCAAAATCAGATTACTAAAAAAATTATGTACAACATATTTTCTCATGGCCACAAATAGCAAAACAAGAAAAATCAACTCAGAACGCTGTACTACCAAATGTCAACATTTCTAAAAACACTTACTCCGGCATCCGCAGCAATAGGCTTTCCAAGACGACTCAATTCTGATTCAATCTCAATAACAGTTTTATTTATAAGGGATTGTAAGCCTGGGATTCGAGACTTGATAACAGACTCCAAATGCTACAAAAAAAAAAATTATCAGCCTTGAACATAGATTAACCAAGCATACAGAATCTTAGTCCTCTGCTATCAAAGTAGATCAAATGGAATTAACTTTTAGCATCAGAATCTTTGTCAAAGCTTTCAACAAAAATTAATTGAGCGTGCAACACTTTGGTCCACCGTCTTCAATGTAGTTCAAGATGATAATGGTAACTCTATTACCTTCGAAAGCATCTTTCCCAGATGCTCAGAACCCATCCGATGAGCCATATGTTTGTATTCTGGAGAATTTGCAAAATACTCACGCTCTTTTCGCCGAGCAGCTATCATGTCAACACTTTTGTTAATGTCAGCTTGAGAACGATTGACAACTCCAAACCATGGAAATTGCAGCTTGTATGATTTTCCTTCCAATATCTATAAACCAAAGAAGGATGTTAGAGAGAATCATTAATATAAATCTAAAATTTCATGCAGAAAGTGATAAATTTAAGCATCCTAATAGGGTTAAAAATAAATTTAATATTGATGTTTTGTCCAATGCATTAATAACATATTATGGGCACATGTATGCATATCAGGTGATATGTCTAGAATTCAAAATGAACAACTCGCTTATTTAGGATAGATATGTCTTTACAAATACGAAAACAAATATCTTTGCACTACTCAAAATATGGCAAACCTAACAGACAAATGCAAAAGTATACATTAAGAATCACATGTCCTTGAAATTGAAATAGGATTCCAGCGTTTATCAGAGAACAAGAACCAACTTTCAATTGTTTAATATTTCCATTGTAGTGGTATCTAAAGAAAGAAGTCAACTCACATCAACTGCATCAGTACCCCTGTCCATGAGATCAATCTTTGTAAGCACGCCAAATGTTCTCTCTCCTGAAAATTGCAATCAGATGAACCGAAACGTTCAAAATTTGTTTAATAAAACCTGTGACACTCATCTTTTGTTTCCAATAAAAAAATGTGACTCAATATTCCAAAGGTATGTTCTATATCAATATGAATGATATATATACATATATATATACATGTGTGTGTTTGTGTATAATGTACATACATATATGCAGTGTATGAAATGTGGCCACATGTAAGTTTGGCCACACATACCGCCCGTGCAGCACGCACATGTGCTCCGCACGTGCGCCAAATGGCTAGAAAAATAGCCATTGGATGAGATGGTTTTTGGAGGATTTTTGGGTTTTTCCCATATATATGGGTTCATTTGGTCCCGTATGCTTACCAAAACACTCTCCAAGCTCTCATTTCTCCCAAATCTCTCGAATCTCTCTATAATTCTCAAATATAGCTTACTTTAAAAACTGCATGTGTGTGTGTTTACATTTGTGTGTGTGTGTGTGTGTGTGTGTGTAGAGACTAGGAGAGCATCTAGCAGTAATGAAATAACAATAGATTCAATACAGATATTTCCAAGCAGCAAGTTGATCCATCCACAACCACATTAATGCAATACATATCTTTCAGAGCAATCCTCAACATGAAACCAGATTGAGAAATTCCATTCGCAAGAATCACAATATTTTGGATAAATAGGCAATTTAGTGGATAATTGTATCAGCAGCATTCATAGGCTGAACTAAGGTAGTAAAATGATGGAGCATTCATAGGCTGAACTGTTAAGTGTTAACTAGATCACCAACATAAGGCTTATTATAAAACTAGACGAATTTTCAGAGTATTTCAATACACTGAATAATGAAGATGTTGTTTTCTTCGTTGACTAAATTAAAAAAAAAAAAAGCACAATGAATAACAAAAAATATATTGCAGCATGACACCTGAAATAAGTCAATCTTACCAATACACCTAAATATATCTTTAACCACTTGCGGATACAGGCATGGTTCAATTTAACAATTGCTGAACACTAAAATGATGATTTCTATGCAACTTTTTAAACCATTTAAAAAATTTAAATGGCAGGTTCAGTAGAATCATAAATCTCCTACAAGGACTTGCCTTTGGGGTCAACTTCCCGAGAGATCTTAATTGCATCAGATGTCGCAAGATCTTGATTGGCAGGTGAAATTGCAAGAATTATGCAATTGGGCTGCAAGTCAGGGGAAAAAGTTAAGATACTATACATTCCCTTTCTGAATAATCTCCTACTAAAAAAAACAATGCATTTGTAATATAATAAAAAAATAAAAAAATAAAAACATATATAACATGAATACAAAAAATTTGGCATAAATGGCATCAACAACAATATATGACCAACAAACCATCATCTACCAATATATAACTAACAGAATAGATATACAAAAAGGGCAGCAATATGCAAATATCACTTTTTTTTTGGACGGGCAGTCACCTTTTCAATGAACGAACGAACCATGTTCTCAATCTCTGCCACGATGCTGTCCGGCTGACCCTCTACAAACCATTTTAATTGGTCAATAATGTTATGAATAAGCAGAATGAAATGAAATTCTATTTTTGTGAAACCAAAAAGAAATAGTCTTGTAATGTAACTTACCAACAGCAACCTTTGTGAGTCCAGGAAGATCAACCAGGGTCAAGTTTACAACTGTGAAGGATCAAAGTGTGAGAAGGCAACCAAAAGAGTATAGAACTAACAATGACTTCAACATATATATCTTCTTTTTTTTTTGAGATAATAAATGATTAATGGATTTTCACTGCCGGAACTTGGAACCCAGGTCTCTCATGTGCGTGTTTTTGGGTTAAGCCCACGAGAAGTCCCCCCCCCCCTACCACCACCACCACAAAAGCGGGGAGTTGGGGTACCCCTTGGGGCCCTTCAACATATATATCTTGTGTCAAGTGGTTCGATAACTGTTCCTCATTTGTCATTTACCTATATATGATCACAATTTGATATTGCCTCTATTGAGAATATTTAAGAAACATTTAATCATCATAAAAGCATGCACTATGCAATAACATTAGAGACTGTTTGGACTGTATTCCGTACACATGAATTTCAGAAACCCAAATTGAAATCCATTGGATCAGAAGTATCTCTAACTCATCCATCGGATGTTCATTTGGATTTCATAACAAATCTGAATTTCAAAGCCAGACAGTGGTGTAGTTGTTATCGTGAAATTTCTAATAAAAAGGTTCCGGAAAAAAACTTGAAAACCTCCACATTAGTGGATTTGCCTTTTTCTTTAAGGAATCCCAGATTCAGGTAGAATGTTTTAATCTAAACAGGCACCAGGAAAATGTTTGCTGGAAAATCCATTTTCACATCTGAATATAAATGGAAATTTGAGGCAACACAGTGAGAATTATATTTTAGGAACATGGTATCATAAAAACAAGTTCATTTATCTATTTTCCTCTGGAAAAAAAAAACTTTAAGATTGAAGATTCTGTCAACAGAAATAGAACTATGCTCTCAAAATATAAAAAAAAAGGAAACAGGACTATGCTAATTCAGGGATTTATATTAACTATGGCATTATCAAGGACAGCATAGAATAAATATTTCAGTACAAGCTTCTTTTCCATGAGAGGTGGGAGCACATCACCTAGGATGACATGGTTAAAATTTTAGTACATGTTTTATTTTTCAGATGAGAATTTAAAGCACACCACCTATAAATTTATTAAAACTAAGAGATGAGAACTGAAAAAGGAAACGGGACAGTATGCCTAACTTCCAAAAAAAATGGAGATAAGGCATCTCCTTAGGACAAAATAAAACAAAATCAGAAAACATATAATGACACCCCGAAGCCTCCCTAAGCAGGTTAGCTTATTTTTGGAACACCCATCCTTGTTGATCACCAGGACTGATGGGCTACAATGTATCTTCTTACGCTATTAATCAACCAAGAATGCCATCCCAGGTGTTTTGCACGTACCTTGTCTCCCATGAAAGATACACTCACTCCTTGTCAACTACAAATCCCTACTTATAGCATGTGAGCATAAGCATTATTTATTGACACACTCTTTATCATGGTTTCTTGTATTAGCTACATTAAAACATCAACAAAAGGCAGATTAATGGCTGCAGTCGAACCGGATCATCAAGCATTGGCATTCCAAGGCAGCAATCAAAAGGTTTCATGCTAGCATTTCATTGCAGAGCAAGCAATGTGGCCTTGTATGTATCCATTCATATAACATGCCAACCCGTGGACTCAAAAAGAGTAACTCAATTAAGATGTGCCTTGATCAAAACTAGAACTTATTGAAGTAGAGAGTGGGAGAATGAAAGAATATGATAAACTATAAATGTATAGATTAAGATTACAACAAGGATGAACACATGAAAAGAAAAGCAAGAATAATAACAAGAACACATCAGGGATCCCCGTATGGTTTCATCCTCAATGTGGCTAAAGCCCTCAACTCATACTTGGTTCTGTGAGTCCTTTAGAGCAGAATTAGTTCTTAAATAGTCACCTTCACCATTTATGGAGAGTCGACGGTGTTAGCATAAATTTGTTTGATGGTTTCCAAAAGTAACATATTTCATTGAACATATTAGAGAACACAGGCTGCCTCACCATTAGGAGAATAAATACTAAGATGGATGGGCACACTGGATATTTGTTTAGAGCGGCCCGTCTCCCTATCAGTCTCATCGGAGATCTCCTTCCTCACAAGAGCTGCATGAGTGCAATCACAATTTGCATGTAAGACGACAAAGTAATAGTTGATAAAAAGAGATATCTAAAGTGAGATATTATGCATCCAGTATCAAACAAGTAGCAAGCAAGGACAATATAACAAAACATGAAGAGACATTTAAATCAATGAAAAATTATTGATGACCAATGTAAAGACACTTCATGGTTTCAAGTATACAGTACCAGATACAGATTTTGGACACGAAAAACCTTCATATCCTTTCTACTCTCCGCGATTCCAAAAAGGCATTCACCACGGTTCATAGAAAGCATAGACACAACCAAGCAGTTTGAAATCAATTTTGAGGGAGTTCCCTGGAAAATATAGGAAACCCCAATTTAAGTGCAGGCACTGATGTCTTTCAAGAAAACATAAACTTGCTTTTTCATTGAATTCCTCAGTCTGCTTGACTCCAACAAACAAATGTGATGACACTCATCAAGGTCCCTCCAGATTTTTGGCAACAAAAAGGACACATTTTTCCCAGTCAAGATGACTGGTTGGCTGGTTCAAAGGAACTCCAATGCTTTCATTGTCAAGCACAAAGGATTCAAAATCTTCAATGGAATTTGACAAAATATTATCATAGAAATCCAAGTAACAACTTCAGTGGTGGGTGAAAACTGAAAAGTTCCAGCACATGCATGGCTTAGGCAATGAATTGGCTGATGATTAAGTTCAGAAGAAGGTGAGTCAAGTCATTCTACGTCATTAATTATATGCATATTCAAAATCATCCTCCTGATATAATTGTTTTCTATAATATACACATAAAAAAATTGAACTCGAACAGATGCAGAATTATCTATCACATCACTAGAAAAAGGTCGTAACGACATAAAAAATGTGCACAAGGCCTTGCTAATGTGTAGCACACCAACAGTCCAACACACAGATCACGTTCAGGTTATGAAGGAAACGAATAGTCAGCTATTATCTTCACATAGGATGAACAGAAAGGAAGCAAACATTATAATGAAAAAGTTACTCGATAGAATTTAATAAATGCAAACGAAAATTTGTTTGCATACAAAAGAGAATTACCAAAATCTGTGAATCTCTTTCTTGGGAGATGAAGAAATTCTGCGTACTCTCTCCTTTCATCAATCTTGTGGAGTTGCAGAACAAGTGGCCGCCGAGTAACAATACCTACAACCAACAAATCCACAAAACCAATACCATGATATATGAACGTTCATGGGATCACCAAATATACACATGTGATCAAGATTACCAGATCCACGTGGCAGGAAATCCTTTCCAACGATACTCTCCAACACTGAGGACTTTCCTGAGCTCTGAAAACCCCCCAAAAGATGGCAATAAGGAATCCAAAGTATTGCAATAATAAAGATACATGAGAAATGCCAAAAGGAATGGCAATCATCTGCAGGCCGCTTCAATTGAATAACACCCATTTAAGAAAATTCAACAACTCCAATAAAAGAACAATAAATTAGTATATAATTAACTTCTACGCATTACAAAATATGAGATGTCTGATTCAAATTAATGTTATTCATTGGAGGAACGCATATTATGGAACGCCACTGCCTCATCAACCTTCAATTCAAGATAACAATTCACTTCAACGAATCCAATAAAAAGCAACAAAAACGTATCCACAATAGCAATCAACGGATTCAAAGATGTAAACACAGAAGCAGATCACAGAAATAGCAATCAGAAAATAAACGAAAAACGTCTAAGGTGAGCTCACTCACATCTCCACCACACAAAAAAAAACACAGAAACCAAACCGAATCAACCAAATCTCACACGAATCAATCCACAAACGCAAATCCAAGCTTGTCAAACCAATACCAAAAAAAATAAACACAGATGAGACCTGCAACAACGAACCTGTCCTCCGACGACGGCGATGGAGGGGAGGGAGTCCCAGAGGGTCGGGAGGGCGCTCTCTTCGCCGTGGTCGCCGAGGGCGGTGCACGCCCTCTGAAGCTTGTTCACCAGAGTGATCAGGTTCTCCATCTCTCTCTCTCTCTCTGAGAACTGTTTGTAGAGGTCGGAGGGCTTTAGATCTCCGACGAGCTCCGGCAATTCGATCCGCAAAAAAGATTTGTGGTTTCCGCGTCGGACGACTTCGCCAATTTTGAAAGAGACTTCCTTCCACTCGATGACTCAGTAAAATGTTACGGAGAGATACGTTATCTTAAGGTGCTCTGCGGATATGAACGTGCGACGTGAATAAAACGCATGACCGACACGGAATTCAAAGTGGTTGGGGAAGTGCGCTCACTCTGCACCTTCGTTTTTTTTTTTGGGTGGGGCTATAGCCACCCCACAAGTTATCCTACCCACCCCATAAAAAAATTAATTTATTTCATATCTAACCCACCCCATGTTCAACATAGATGACGTCTTCTGTGTTTAATATTGTTCGACATAGACGATGTCTTCTGTGTTTAAAATTGTTCGATCGACATGATCTATGTCGAACAATCTTAAACACAGAAGACATCGTCTATGTCGAACTCGTGGGGTGGATTAGATATGAAATAAATTAATTTTTTATGGGGTGGGTAGGATAACATGTGGGGTGGCTCTAGCCGCGCCCTTTTTTTTTCCCGGGGCGGGGGGAGGGGTTAAAATGTCTACGTCCCTGAAAACATGGTTAATCACGTATAAGTCATTATCAAAGTTGGAGCAGTTGTATAAATCCCTAAAAACGCGTAAAAATCTAATTATTATTCCTGAATAAAATTTCATTCAAATTTGATAGAATATTTCCAAAATATTTGATAACCATATGATTAAATAGACATTACAATTCATATAAACAATCATAAAGAAAGACAAATTAATTCTTAAAAAAGACCAAATTCCTCCTATAGAACTTTTATATTTAATCATTCAGATAGTGGAATTGTTTGGAGGAGTAAAAAAGTTGGGGATATTATAGTCATTTCATGGTACATGTTAGGATTAACTAGGGTAATTTGGGTAAAGGTTAATATCTGCTAATAGCATAGATGTATATGTATTTTTTTAAGTTTTTAAAGTCTTATACGTCTGCCTCAACTTTAACAAATACTTATATGGGATTACCCATGTTTACAGGGACGTGAGTAACTTTAACCCTTTTATTATATGAGTTTTTATAAAGGCTTATTAATTTTTCATAATTTTAGAAACTATTTATAAATAGTTAATTTTTACATTATATATATGTAATTATATGACAATTTTCAATTGAATTTAATTATAATTTTTTATAAATTCAAAAATACCCTCCTTAAATATTTTTAAAAATGAAATAATAATTCCTAAAGGTTATGATATTTTTAAATCATAACATTTTTTAGAGGTATTTGTATGAAATTTTTTAATAATTGTGTAGAGCATTTTTTCCTTGACTTTTTTTATTAAAAAAAATCATTTGTAATATGTTTCTTCTAACATTTAAGTTTAATAAAATAAAATGTTATCTTATTTTATAATTTTGGAATATATATTTTTTAATTTTTTATACATTATTAAAGGGTATTTTTGGGTTTATACAAGTATTGAATAACTTAAAATGGATGGTGTAATCACAATTATTATAAAAATCAAGTGTTTTTAGATGATTTCTAAAAATAAAGATCTTTAATAATCAGAAGTTAGAACAATCTTGAACAAAACCCGTTTCAATTTGGAGTTGCTTTGTGGGGTTGGTTAGTGGAAGAGGTGAGCTTAAGTTTTTGGGAAATTCCAAATAATCCCTTGTAAATTGCTTGAAATCCGTATAACCCTCTAACTTTCCCGAAGTCTATATAACCTTTGAAAACCCCTCTGTAAATCCAAATAACTCTCTGAGTTAAATTTCTATTGATAGATGATGAATATTATGTGAGTATTCTGTTTTGTTAATCCTGACTGAAAACACAATATACCCCTCTATAATGTTTTCAATCAGGGTTAATCAAATAGAATATTCACAAAATATCTATCATCTGTCAACTAAAATTTAGCTCAGGGGGCTATTTGGATTTACATAGGTGTTTTTTGGGGGTTATATGAACTTGAAGAAATGTTAGGTGGTTATATGGATTTTAGATAGTTTACCGGGGTTATATGAATATTTCCCTAAGTTTTATTATTACGGGTGATGATATTCTGGGAGGGCTGTCGGTTGATATTGACCGTCCAGCTGGTGTGGTTTTCGGACAAGCAATGGAATCTCGGAGTGGATTCTGGTTTAACGGTATTGTGATAACAAAATAACAATACCGTCTCCCAAATAAAAGGGTCTCTTGGGGCTGGTTAGGCAAGGAATAAGCGGTGGGATGATGGATAATTGTAAGAATAAGTGGAGTGAAAACAACTTATCTTATTTGATATAAAAAATAATCAAGATGATGTGCGGATAATTGTCATGATTTTGAAATGAAAATGAAGATTTTTTATTTCACGTGAAGGTTGGAATAACATTTATCCTCATTTTTCATTTCAATTTTGACAAATGTAAATAATGACAAAATTGATGAACTTTTTATCCCCTACAATTAAAACAATTTATCCTTAAAATCTTAACTCATTAATAAATTAGAATATAGTGTAGGAGGGTATAATGGATACAACGCACTCTATTTTTATTATTAAGCAAATTTTTGCAGAAGGGTATATATTGCATAAGAGATTTCACTTCTTCTCTAACCCCACCTCCTCCATCACTTCTCCCTATCCACCCGGCTCAAAAATTTAGTTCTTACAAAAATCATAATTAATACAAACTCGTTTCCAAAATAACGATTGGAGCTTTGGTTAAAATTAAAAAAGGGGGAATGAATTCCAGGTCCTTCGAGAAACCCCTAAATTATTATTAGTTCCTTAAAATATCTAGATTTATTTTTAAATCCCCAGGCCACATTGTATATTATATTTGGATCCTCTTGCCTGGACATCATTGTTAAGTCTACCGTTATATTTTTCATTTTTACCCTTTCTTCTTCAACGTCTATGTACATTGTATGTTAACAAATATGTGTGCAATGTTAAGCCTTCAATCTCACAAAACTACACTTCAGCTTTAAGTTGAGATCATTGTAAAAGCTCTACCTGTATAAAGGTTATTTTTTAAAAGCTTCAAGTTGAGAAAGCTTTAAAAAGGTTATTTTAAACTAGTAAAAGCTTTATGTTTAGTTCAGCTTTTATTTATCAATCTCACAAAACCACACTTCCAACAAGGTTATTTTTAGAAGCAAAAAAACTCCTTTAAATGAAAAGTCGTTTCTCAACCCATTTCCAAATGATATCCAAGGCTTGCTCAACACCTTCAAGTCACAAAATCACAACTTCCTTTTAAAAAAGATCACTCATCATATTCAACATTTAAGCTTAATGAATCATTTAAATATGGCAAATATTACAAGAGACTTATGAAACAAGAAGACTGACCTCTCTTTTTGCCCTCTTAAATGAGGAATAATATATGGCACACAAGGGTAGTTCACAGCTTCATGAATGCATTATTCTCTTGGTCAGCAATGGCAGTGATGGCCTCATTTAGACCCCATTTGATCATTGCCCTGATATTTCAAAGTTCACCTGGAGATGCTCCACCAAAATGCTACCTCTGATTTCTGCCTGATGTTTATGCTCTCCCCAAAAAATTGAAAACAAAGAAGCAATGCCACCTATTGTCCGGTGAAGAAAGGGCTGTGAGTTTTAGTTTTTGGAACAGTTTCATTGGCTAATTAAAGATAAGTACACATGCAAACATGATTATATAGAAATACCGATCATGTAATAATTGGGTAATCAAAAGAAGTGCATGTTGCTGCTTACATCAATCCTTAGCCCTCAATCTGGGCAATAGAATGAAGATGATGGACCACCTAGATATGTTCAGGTGACACTGGCCGAGAACTGAGAAGCCTTTCCACCTCGTCATTAGCTTCAGCTTGTATTCTCCACCGCTATATAATGGATGATGGAAATCGGAATTATTGACACCGATGATCTCAAATTTGATAGCTGAATAAAAATAATGAGAGTATTAAATGTTTACCTCTTCAAGGTTTTCTATCTCCATTATTTGTTCTATCTGTTCTGCAATACTTTCCTGGGTATATACACAATGCTAATGGATCAGAGAAACCATAAGATACAAAAAGAAAGAAGTGTCATCACAATCATATAAATCTAAAAGAAAACCACATGAATGGTTACTCACTGCATTGCTTACTGCCTCAGCAGCTAGAACATCAGAGTCCATTTCCACTTCAATTTCAATCATTGAAGAAATCTAGACAATCAATGGATCACATTACGTCAATGAAGAATAACAATTTACTTAATAAAATGAGAACTAGTGCTCAAACTATTGTTACACCAAAATAACCTACTTTCGCATAGCTTTCTATGAGTTCAAGCCTTGCCAAGATCGAACTTTCCAAGCTTTCGCGCACACTCATGACTCTGCTTCTTCGAGCACTGAAATAAAGAAGGCATCTGAGTTCAGAGTTCAAACCAGAAAGTACTTCTTATTTGATTTGGTAGCCTGCAAGCAACCGAAAGAAAAGACCACTATTCAAGGGATTTTACCGATAAGATGGCTCCCCAACTGCTACAATTTTGTTCTCCAACTGGCACATGCGAGCCAACATCCAAACCTTAAAAGAATGTAGCGGTATTTATTAAGACAATTCATTGCTGTGCTATGCAGGGGAAGTTCATCCTAGAGATAATTTATGGGGGTTGATGTTTTATGATAAAATATAGCTCAAATCAATGGGTGAAAGCTGGAGAATATTACAGACATTGTTGAAGGATACCTCTTTTTCTGCAGCTTGGCTTAGGTCTTTGATGCGCATCTGCAGCATGTCATACTGAGACAAAAGCTGCTGCTTTAGAGCAACTATGTCTACCGTCCTCTGAGGAAGCTGAGTGCATACAGTAAATCAATTATATACTGTGGCTTCATTTTGGGAAAAGAAAACACACGCATACACTGCATAATATCTTCTGCAGTTACATTTGACAGGAAACAGACTCTCCTGGTAAAAATACAAGTTCATTAGCCATTAATAAGATGGTACAGATTTAATAGGATTTGACCAAACTGGATTTTAAAGAAGCTGCACTTGATATGTCCTAATTGGCAGACAATATGCCTGATTAAACAATGTTATATTCCAGCTCAAATGTGGTAAAAAAAATCAGAGATGTCTATCTTCAACCTTGCACTCTGTATATCATAAACATGTTTCCCACATTGATGAACAGATATATGAAAATGAAAATGAGTTACCTGATTCAACCGTGGCAAAACCACACGATTCACTGTAGTTCCTATAGCAACGGATGCAATAGCAGCAGCTGAAATGATTCTGGGTAAGCTGGGATCAATCATTCCTGACGCTGCATCTCCAGTAGCCAGCAAAGCAAGAAATGGAAAAAGGACAGAAGGGTTAAGTAAAAAAGAGCTGCCATTCTTTGAAGGTGCTCTAAGCAACTGTGACTCCTGGCCACTTATGTGGTTTGTCAGAGACATGGGCTCTCCTGAGTCAAATCCAGGAACTCTTGTATTAACATTTGAGGGAGCTGATGATGAGACAGTCACTCTTTCTCCTTCTTGAGCAGGAACCTCAACTGTTTTAGTGGCAAATCTGTGCGTACGAGCAATCCCATTGGGAGTTCGGACCTACAAAGTAGAAGCAAACAAGATCAATCAATAGAGTTAAGCAAATGAATTCAAGATGGCAAATAGGATAATGAAGGAATGGTGCTCAAACAGAAGAGGAATTAAAGATTACAGGACATTGTCCAGTGATTTCCTAACTTGAACTGTGAAATAAAATTAAAACAATCGATGATGGACTAAAACATGACTATAAACCTTTTACTTCTCGTGTGATGCTCACAGTAGCATGAACTATTATTGCTGTATCAATAATAAATAATATGACAAGCATCCTGCCAAAAAGATGGTCATACTTGTAAACCAAATGACACATTAGCAAAGAGGTACGTGATAACTAGCAGGGGACAGTCGACATACAGGTCCTTACCCCATGTACCCCATGAAAGCTTACATGATCAGATTCTTGGTTTAGAACTTTACCTCTTTTTTTCGTTTTAGGAGAGAACTTTACATCTTTTGAGTGGGATACATAAAATTATACTATCAATTTGTCAATAGAGGACACCACATCTTGAAAATGCCCGTTAAGATGAAGGAGATCAAGACTTATGGAGATCAGCTTAAGACTCTGGTCCAAGTCCAACCTATGCAGTAGTCAGTTATGTGCCTGGATCAAGATTCAAGTCACCTCTTTTGTTATCTAAACCACAATTACCTAATTTGGATTTTAAATGCCAAGTTCCTAATTGTTATGAACCCAAACAATCACAGTATGTTTGTTCTTATCCAAAAAAGGTGAATTGTATCCACCATTGGTAGAAAAGTGTGTAGGGGGCTAGACTAATTGTAAAAATCTGTTTCAAGGATTCATTCAAACAAGGATTTTCAAGATTAATTTAACCATTCAACAATTAATACATTTTACTGTGTACCTATTGTCACTTTGTCAGCAATTAGAGCTTCAAAACTATCTAATACATTAAATCTAATAAAATGCAGACATAAATCCTATCTATATATCAGTAAAATTCAACAGCTACGAACCGGGTTCTTGAGAAATGGGGCAACCGACCAACCATCAAATCCATTCCAGGGACCGTGTTAGTGGTGGAAATCCTGAACCAGCATATTTTCAACCAAGCTCATCATTTGATCCACTAATTAGGCAACCTCAGTCAGCCTCAGGATCAAATTCTGATTTTAGTTGCAAGGAATAGGTCTAGACAATAGAAATTCTTATCATAGAATTTGGATAGTTGTACAAGTTAAACTTTGGGTGACAAGCATTGGTGGATGAAGGATATCATATAGATGGCACAGATCTGTTTTTATATTAATTCTACAACTTAATCTTTTCCAGAATTGTGAGCAATTCATTATATAAAGATCAATATCCATATATACGATGACAGGAATTGCATCGTGTGTGTGTGTACGGCACAATTACGAATTACTGCCTATATTTATATGTTGCAGTTAACACAAGCAATATACAAAACATGCCCATGCATAATTTTGGTGAAATGTGTACCACAATGGAGTGGACAGCAGCAGGAATACTATTCTTCACTATTTGCAGAAACCTCAGCCCCTTTTCCCATGCTGAAATATCCATGCTGCGTTCGGTAGGAGGAGATCCTTAGAGAAAGTGAATATCCCAGAATTAACATCATTTTCAAATATTCCAAATTGAAATTTTCCGTTAATGTTCTCCAAGCATTTAACAGGACACTAACTACTGGGGAAAAAAAGCCACTCGCATACTTGAACAAATCATTGCCAGAATTTGTCAACAATGAAAAAACACCATATATTAGGAATCATCAAAATTTTGAAATGGTGAATAATATTGACTAATGGATGCCACTATCATCCCAGCATAATGCTCATGCAATGGGAATAATGTCTTCCCAATCTCACTTTTGTTGGAGTGCAAGAGTTATTTTTCTGTATTTTTTTCAGAGATACTGGATATATCATCTCATTTTATTAAAAACAAATTTGCATAGTCAAAATTAGTCTTCATCCATGCACGATGTGCATGTAAATAAAAAATATTGGGTTGGTTAGCTATTAAAAGATATTTATGAATATTAGAGATTCTTAAAAATAAAAAAAATAAAAAAAACCTATTCACAGAAACTGTCAATATGAGATGAAATGAATCACGGAAATGCACAAGGCATGTTGCAATATACCATTGCATGATATAAAAAAGTGTACCAACCTGATTTCTTCCGAAAGAATGCTTACTATGTCCCCAGAAACAAGTTCATACTGATAGCGACACTTTGAACAGGACGCAACCTGTAAAATATATTAGAAATGAACAATAAGTCAACATATAATATATCAATAGTGAAACGAATTTAGGTTAATCTATTTTCTTTTTCATTTTTCCTAATTATTCTCATTTTATAGTTTTCGAAGAATATTAGATTTCAGCATGACATGTGATCCTTGCAATAACATATTATTAGAATCTAGTGAAAATTAGTGGAGAAGGATTGAAGCAATGGTTCTTGTGATCAGGAACAATTGTAACTCCCAAAGACTCCTTTATTGCCCATTTATTTGACAGCCAATGAATAAAATCAGTAGGATTCATCCTACTATATGTTTCCAAGCTCTGGAGTCTCTGTTATATATTCCTAAATTTGCATATGCAAATAAAGAATTTGATCAATGATCAAAGAATACAAAAAATTTTGTTCAATATCCTCACTGTAGTACTATAATGTTTATTATGATAAGATTGAACGATCACTAATCATTGACAGCCGTATCCATTCCTTCTGAAATTGAGATTCACTTTCTCTACACACACCCACACTAGAGTTATTAAAGGACATCATGGAAGGAAGAAAAATGACAGAAAAAATAACTTGTTGATAAGATAAATATAACTGTTTAATACTATATAATTCAGTTTAAACTAACAGCGTTACACCAATCCATAAATTTTTTTCACTCAACATAAGAAAGATAATATATATTGAGTCCTGAGGCAACATATATCTCCACAAGTCTATGAATGGGCAAATACCCATTAATATAACCAAATTCTATTCTGCCATGTGCAAGATTCATTAATTTGTGTAGTGGTATAATATGTTGTAATATAAAGTGAAGTTTTTATCAAAGCTCTTGTACATTTTAATGAACAATGAAATAGATCCAGTTTAACCAACAATCTCTTGGTTAAACATAATCTTTTCTATATATATATAAATAAAAAAAACTTTTCATAGGACAGAGGAAAGCCAAAACAATCAGCCGAAGCCATACTTGAATACCCTGTTGTGGTTGTGCAACAGCAATGGCTATCGTACAAGTGGGGCATCTCACTATCTTCCCAAAAGGTACCTGGAACATCCAATGCCTTTCATAAAAACTTTGCCTCCAGAAACAAGTAGCATAATAGTAAGCCAGGGCATCAATGTTGGCAGTAATATTTTTATAAGCAATAAAACTGAATTAGAAACAGTAGCACAAACTTCAGGCATAGAAATACGAAATGTTTCAGATATTACATATGGTAAATTTTATATTATGCATCTCATTCCAACCATTAATCTCTATAAAGTGCCAAATCAGATTTAGGACACATACAAAAGTTCAATTCTTTAGAGAGAGAGGGGAAGGGGATTGTAATATAGAGGTTCTTCTGTCAGATCATAAGGCAGAAACATACCTCCTCTCCCAAGGCAACTCCCATACGAGAAACATACTTGATCATTCTAATTGCATCTGATACCCGCAATGAGGATGCAAGCCTCTGAACCAGCAACGCATAAGTCTGAATATCTGGCCTGGCCCATTTAAGGGTCGATTCCTTTTCAACACCACCTGCTCAAATATAAGTTACCCCCAATATCAAAATATTTTATTTAGAAAGAAGCATAGACTAATATGAATGCAGTAAACAGGCCTTGCTCTAGCACTATGTATAGTGATAATCTTGTGATGTATCTTCCAGATCAGCTCAGTAGACAGAACTATACGAAATAGCAGCCAATAGAAAGGTAATTTTGCCTTCGGGGGATAACAAAGGAGCTTATGTCTGTACATGTCACAGAAGGCACATATGCTTGAATCAAGGACATGCCATCCTATAAAATTCTTGAAAATGAACATAAATGACATTTTATGGAAGGTCTTTACCCATTATCTATGTAAAATAGTTTTTCCCAAGGCCAGAATTATATAGTTCACACATCATAGTCACAGAGTTTGTGTACAATAAATATTTGTCAAGGGTTCTGTTTAGTATGGTAAATGTACATTCGCAGATGATGTGAGAGTTTGGTAAATGTACAGAGATAATTATAAACTGTTTTCTAGATGTATTCTAATTATTAGTATGAGAAAAAAAAATGTAAAAACTTCTATATTGAGTGTGAAGCAGCAAGGAAAATTAGTAGTGGTTCTTAAATTACGAAGAATGTGTTAAATCATCCAAACTAAATGGATATCTAAACCCTGAAGATACTATATGCATAGTTTGGCGAAAAGAAGTAGTTTGTCTGAGTGATAGGCATGAGAGGTATCCAATCATTGAATTTCTCTGAACATTGGGATAAATCCGGAGTATTTAGTGACTATTCACACAATGTCGATACCAGAATCTGAATCCACCAACTTCTCTCGCAAAATCACACAATCCGAATTGCAGAAAATCTACCAATCTTCTTCTTCAAACTCAACAACATGAAACTTGCGCGTTATGGCACAATTAAATACATACACTTTTAGCAGAGAAATCCTCCTCGCCACCCAAAAAATAATAATATGTATACAGTTCTACTCAATAAGCATAAAAAATCAATCTTGCAACACCCATTACTGAACTGACATATTGTTAAATATATTTATATGCTTTAATTCAACAACTGCCATCGATATACACCTCCGCTTCTCCAAATATCCACTTCATAAAGAAATACCAATCTCAAAATAAATAAATAAATAAATAACTCCATTTACTTATCTGTAATATTCAACATACACCAAAAAAACACAAATGAATCATAAAAGTTCACTTCAAGAAACAGAGAGAGAGAGAGACAGCATTACCGCTACTAAACCCGGAACGCATAGCATCGAAGACCGAAAGCGCCAGCTCCACATTATTCCGAGCGAACGCTCCATCGATAATCGAACGGCAATCCTCGGCCGCGACAACAACCCCTCCGCCACGTCTCTCCAGTATCATCTCCAGCGCCTCGTTGGCGTCCTTCGCCGCCGAGACCAGTCTCAGGAGCTCCTCGTCGAGGATTCCACCAGGGGAAGAAGAAGAGGAGGAGGTGGAGGAGCTCTTCCCGTCGTCCGAAGAGGCTCTGGCGACGGCGCCGCCCTTCGAGAGGGGGCAGGGAGGGGAGGAGAGGTGGATCAAGAGAGAGCCGTTGTGGTTGTTTGGGGTCCTGAAGGGGGGGTGACATGGACGGTTGTGATGGTGGCGGGAGAGGTTGGAATTCCAGAGAGAGACCATCAGCGAAGCCATGGTCGCTCCTTTTTTCGGGGATTTAGTGTTTTGAAGATCAGATACGAGAGGTTGGAGGGAGAGCTGTGAAGAACCGTGTTTATGGTTTTCCGCGGGTAGAGGATAAAATTAATTTTCCTCCGCGGATGTGGTCACGGTTTGGGTTTATTCGGTTGGGTTATCGGGTTTAATTTTTTTTTAAAATGTGTAATTTTAACTATTAAAACTTTGGGTCTGTCCGTTTTCATGTAAACTTTTCAGAAAAATCAATTATAAATTTCTGTTCAGGTGCATTTAAAAATAAAGTTAGCAGAAATGAGAATCTCTAATTATCCCAAAATCCCGATTTTGTGATAAAAAGGGAGGAAAGGATGGGTACGTCATTTTCTTTGTATCTAAAAATCTTTACTTGTATCTAAAAATCCTTAAAAGCTCTCAGCTCTCTATCTCCTCCATTTTTTTACCAGTGTCATTTTGTTTTTCATTTGCATTAGTGCATAAAAAAAGGTACATCATTCCTCTTTTTTATTTATTTTTTCACATGTTAGTTTTTATTATATATTAAAAATCAACAAAATAGTTGAGAATATTTTTTTCTTTTCAAAATCAATATCAAGCTATGCCACTCCATGGTCCTACCCATCGGTTGAACGAAAGCCATGCTACTTACTCGGGGCAGCCCGCGTGCTCAAATCTAGTAATATAAAAAGATTGTTTTTGCACACTTTTTTTTTTAATTTGTATATGTGAAAAATTACCCCCTTATTTTCACCATTATATAAAATTTTCTTTAAATTTTTTATAAGCCGTGCAAATTTGACCATGAGGTTGGTGTCCGTGAGAATTGATTAGAATTTTTATGTTAGTCACCGTTAGTCACATGTAAATAATCTAAAACAACCTCTCTCTCTATTTGCAATAAAAGAAGAGCGAGAATGAAACAGAGAGAGGAAGAGGAAGAGCAAGAATGAAACAGAGATCCGCTTTGGTGTGGTCGACTTGGTTAACCGCAATCTGGTTATTTCAAGAGTCAAAGACCTGGGAGCTTGCCAAGAGTCTCATCCTTGATTGGGGTAATTTATTTTCAAGATGATAGATTTGTAATAGCTTAGAGGTTTAATGCCTTTGGTTTGTGGGCGCGGGTTGATACCTCTTCTATCGTGCTCCCATGAGACTTTTTTTTGTTGATGTTATTGTTAGACCCTTAATATATTAAGATAAGTGTCTATCATTCAATAAAAATAAAGAAGAAGAAGAATGAATCAGAGAGAGAAAAATCACGTAGGCTTGGGTGGTTTAAGTGAGAGATAAATTGGTCATTATTTCATGGGGTAGGGTTAAAAGAATTTAAACATGGTTCGGTCTGCGTTCCTGATGTCTCAAATTTGTACAATTTTTAAAATTTGAAGAATATTCATGTAATTGTGAAAATAAGTGGAACAATTACACAAAGGGAACAGATACACCCACCACCTAGTTCACTGCACCCACTACCTTGCTCAACCCACTACCTGCATATTTTTATATTTCTAAACTCACTACCTTATAAATATAAATGATATGAAACATCAATCCCACTACCTCATCTCTCTTTCTTACCTTTCTTTTTTCATTTCTCTCCATCGACATTGCGGCACACTCGCTCCACCGACACCGGCACACCACCACTCCCTCCACTCGCTGCCGCCGCACACCACTACCTCCTCCCTCGCCGTCATTGCACACGACTACTTCCTCCACTTGTTGCCGTCCCAAACCACCACCACCTACACTTATTGCGGCCCCCAACCACCACCACCTCCACTTGCTGGCCGCCCAAATCACCACAACCACCCCTCAATTACTCACTACCGGTTCTCCACCACAGCCACCACCTTGCCACCACAAAGTCGCACGATCGCCTCCACCACAGTCACCGCCTTGCCCAAATGCCGACTTGGTTCTTGATTCTTCTGGAATCACGGTTTCAATCAAAACCCACATTGTAAAGAGGTTTCTGGATATCAACTTCGACAATCAGTCCGTCGTTCGCATGGATTTCGTTCTCCTGTTGTGTAATAGATCGACTGTATGGTGGTCGACCTTGTTAAAAGTGGTTGACGGCGACCCTGTCGAATCGTTTGCCTTCCAAAGTTTTTTTTTTTGGCGTTCGACGGGTTAGTGTCGACTATTTAAACATGTTGTCGACGGAGGTTTGGTCGAAAAGGGCGGTGGATCAAATGCATTTCAAAGTTAATAATAAATTGGGATTTTTTGCATTTTATGGTGGTTAATTTAATAAACAGGGTGGTGGGAATAACCGCACCCTTACACAAATACGGGTTTTAAATAAAACCACGTTGCCGCCCGGTTCGGGTTTCAACCGCTCTCGTCGCCGGTTGAAATCCCAAAACAAAAGAAAAAAAAAACCCTAAAAATTGAACTCGTCGCCGAAGCGCCCCCCACCATCAGGAAATCGAATAAGTTGGTTCTCAATTGTTCGATCGACGCCCGTCGCCGGACCGTGCCCCCCATGGCGAATTCTTACGGACCGAGCTCCCTCCGATCGAGGTACTCCGAGAACCCGCTCTCTGTCTTTCGCTTTTGATTTTCGTTGATTTTGTCCTTGATTTGTTTTTCGTTTGGAAGAGAGGGCGTGAACGCGAGATCAGGCACGAATTCCGATGAGATCCAGCTGAGGATCGATCCGATGCACGCCGATCTGGACGAGGAGATCAACGGCCTCTACGGCAAGGTCCACCAACTGAGAAATGTAAGTCGTTTTCATTTTCGTTTCGAGAGTGGATGTTCATGACTGTTCGTATTGTTAAAGTTTGATCTAATCGGCTCTGAAACTCGAGTTTGAGAAGTTTTGAATTGATTAAAATTCATTCATATTCGTGTACTCGTCTATTTTGAGATAATTTAATATTCTTTTCTTGCGTAATGGTCGTTCGTTTTATAATGGTCGGGGAAAATGCAGGTTGCTCAAGAGATAGAGACGGAAGCAAAGGTTCAGAAGGACTTCGTGAGCGAATTGGTGAGGTTGAGCAACTTCTATATATCTGCACATTCTTTGTCTTTGGAATAAAGTTAGGTATTCTTATTTGATGAAACACTGTGGGCTAAACATGGAACTTAGTTGCAACAGGTGTATATTTATCTAATACACGTTTGTAATATCACTTTCGGTTGCATAATTATAAATCATAAGGGTTGCATTTCCAATTCTTCTTGTCCCTCATATAGCTGTATTTTTTAAAGCTTCACTGGGGGTTATCCTGCTTGTGTTATGCTAGTTGCGGTCCGGTTTGCCACTATTGAGCATTGAATTGGAAGCAGTACCTTGTGATTTTTTTTTCCAATGGAAAAATTATGGTACCTGATTTTGGTAGATTAGGACTTGTTCTGTTGTTGGCTGCACGTTTATATAGGTATTGTTTGGAAATACATTTTAAAAAATAGCTTTTAATCAAAATCTAGTTTTAATGTACCTTTAGGAGCATTGAATCTAGTGTTGTTTAGAAAGGTTAGTGAGATTTGGAACTAATGGTGAAAATTAGTGATGCATGTTTTGTAAGAAACGCTGAGGTCCAAACTCAAATTACTAAATTACCATTTACACATGTTTTTCAAATTGATCACCTTTCGACCTCCCTTTCTTTTCCCTATGTTCTTTGATAAAAGTATACATCTCAAAATCGTTGAAATCATTTCTAAAAGAATCCCTGTAATCTCATAATCCTAAAAATATTGTAGTAACATTGCAATTTGGACACTGATCCTACTGGTGGCCTTTAATCTCACAACTGTATCGAACCAAACTGGTTGATATCATTGTGTTGAAGTGAGTTTGAACTCAATCAAAACCCAGTTGTAAGATGAAACACTAAAGTTGATGAATTTAATAAAAAAAATGAGAGAAACCAAGTGAATGCTATGATTCAAATGAATAAATGATCAAGATCATCATTTGCACTCTATCATGTGTAGTGATTCAAATGCGGCCCACACATGTCGGCATTGGCGGCTGCATGTATTGTTTTAACCCCCCCCCCCCCCTCCCCGCACATGATATGCCATGTACCTCGCACGAATTAATATGCCTTGTGTGCGACGCATGTGGCTCTTTTTTTTGCGGTTTTACGTACGGCCGTTCGAACAGTTTCGCAGGGACAGTGAGTCCGAATGGTTCGTTTGGACCATTAAAAAAAAAACTAGTTGTTACTAGCCGTTTTTTTACCATTTATAGCTGTTATTACCCGTTTTTGTCATATAAAATAGGATTCAAAGCATATTCATTCACACATTTACATTACAACTCATCTATTCACTCAAAAATCTCATATTCCTTTCTCTTGCAAGTGGTGGTTTTGTTTTGAAAAGTCTTGTTTGATTTCTTGAAGTGGTTCTCGAAGATTTGAAGGCTTGTAGAGTATATTCAATTTTTGGTGAAAGCCTTTGGAATTATTTGGAATCTACTTGAAGGCTCTAGGTTCTATAGTTTGCATCCTCTCACTCTTTTTTCTTGTTTATTAGCCTAGTAGTTTTTATTGTGTTAATTAATTATCATATCATCATGCATTCAAGGCAAAAGGCCTGTTGTAGCATATGGATTTTATTTCTTTATAATTTATTTATTTATTTATTTGGGAGGGGGGGGGGGGGGGTTGCCTGATGATGTAGGAAATCCACCAATAATGAAGTGTCTGGTTCGATGGTGAGCATCTTTACAAGTCAAAGACGAGTGGGTGGTGGTTGTAGTTCTTTGAGGAGCATTGAGACTTGATCTTATGGGGATGAGACTGCCCCATACAAGCAACTGCTTAGCTGAGAGCAGGTCACACCGCATCTTGGTGCAAGTTGGTTTTGGCATACATTTGAAGCACCTGAAATACAATGCACTTCACATGTTGCATCAAAGCTTATTCATGGATAAATAGATATGGCTAATGTTTTTCATGCTCAATGAGAACTGGCTCCTCTTGTTGGGGCATATTGACTATCCTCTTATAGATCTTCATTGCCACCTCTGTTGGATGATGCACACGAGTGGAACCTTTTCATTAACCCATGCACGTGGGTTCATGAATCCTTGACATCCCATTTTCTGCAAGATGTATGTGTGAAAAATGATTTATGTTGCCTGATTTTATTTTATTTTATCTTATCATTGGCTAGTCTTCTTTTTTCGAAGTGATGGATGGAGAAATAGCCTCAGGGAATTCCAGTGTTAGACTAAAACTTCTGCCTCTCCGACCTTCTCTAGTGGCTGCACTCTAAAACAATTATTGCAGATGTTCATGTTGTAGAATTGTTCAACAATCTGAGATGTTGCTTATTCCATAGGTGTGGCTTTCAGTAAGGTTATAGACGGTTTTCATGTTTTGGATGTGGGTATGTAGAAAGAAATATATGCTTTTTTTAGAAAGTAATCAAAGTATGGCTTTGATTGAACTCCTAATTTTCTTTTTTTGAACCAAGAAAGATTTTGGTGAATATACTATTTTGACAATAGGCCTTGATCTGTTTGATTTTTCATGTGCAAGTTTTTGTTGGATTATGTGATGGTCTTGGAAAATCAATATAATGATGGTGTCAGGCAGCCCCTAGTCAGAGAAGTGAATTGGAAAAGGAATTGGCATATATGTCTTTCATACTTTATTCCAATATGGTAATGGCTATAATAAATACTAATTGTACTTTCCAACATTTTTTCTGAATTTGTCTTCTAACAGCAAATGACGCTAATCAAAGCTCAAGCTGGGATGAAGAACAATATGAGAAGGTTGAACAGGAGTATCATTCGACAGGGATCCAACCATGTCACTCATGTGGTTTTATTTGCGTTGTTCTGTTTCTTCATGGTCTATCTCTGGTCGAAGTTTGCCAGAAGGTGAGCAAGGGTGATATCACTGAGAGGGATTAGAAAATTGGAGTCTCCTGAGGATTTTGTACTCTCAATGCTTTGCAGTGTATAGCCTTTTGAATTATGAATAGAGTTTGGTCTAAAATGAATGCATCTCCGGATTAGTATACATGGGACGCTCATGTTTCAGATGTGAATCAATATTCCAATTGATTATTGTTATGTGTTGTATATGATGATTTCATGGGTGATTTTAATTTTGTTGTCTGATACAGTGTTATGAAATGTCAATTATTTACAACAGGAATATGTGCTTTATCATAAGTTAGGCCAGGATTACCAAGTCCACAGAAGATCACTGTTAGGAAAATTTTGTGAAGAAATAAAGTTCATCAAAAACAATTTGAGACAATGCCATTTGCTCCTTTTTTTTTTAGAAAACTTCTAGTGATTATGTGTGTAAGCCTCTCAAATATATCTGAAAAAAATATCTGAATTTTTATCTGGAAAATCGGAAATTATCCAATTTTCATGTATCAAGTTTTTACCCCAAAAAAAATCTGACTGCAATAGATATTATAAAATCATGTGTATTCATATTATATATTGTTTATTTGTATGATGAATCATATCTTTAAAAACCATTACCTTCTCTTTTACGTTATCTACAAAAGATGAAAAATCTGATTTTCTGATTTTTTTATAGTTTAAACAGCGCTATATTAAAATGAAGAGAAAGCCCAATAGAGAAATATAAAAACGCCATAAAGAAACAGAAGAAGAACATAAAAACGCCATAAAGAAACAGAAGAAGTAAACCCAAATGAGGGAAACAGTATCTGAATAAACAATATAGAAGAGAAACCTAGGGAATCACTCTATGATTACAAATCTTCCCTGAACGAGCCCGACCGCACTTATAGTATCACCATTCATTTCTAATATGTCATCTAATCACCAAAACATGTCTATTTAGGTCATGTTTGGAATCAATTGTTAAACGGATTTTGCTTTTGCAAAATTAGGTTTTTAATAATCGGTTCCAAACATTTATCTTTGAACTTCAGTTTTTAGTTTCATATTTTGGTGTTTATGTTGTAAAAGTACGAAAAAAAGAGAGCAGTTTTTTAAGAGAATCATTTTAATCAATTTGAAACATAAGCTGTTTATGAAAATAGATTCTTTTCCGACCATTGACAATATTATATATAATATTCTATTTGCTCTAAATCCAAAATTTATTGAATTCAAATGTCAATATTTGTACTTGGAACGATTTAGAGCAGACATGAATATTAAGGTACTGAACCATATTTGATCTGATGACAGGTTTATGTATCGTATGTACACTTGCACTGAAACACTGACATAATTCTCTCCATTTTTATCAGGTGATGGCATTTTCCCCTGATCTTGATGACTCATTATGAGGACTGACCCACAGGGACCCCCGGGTACCACAATTGATGCCATCACTGTTCAGGAAGACTAGCTTTTTTTCTTGTCTACTGGATAACATATATCATTATATTGGTCTATTGGGATTCATGTAGGATTAGGAGGCATCAGGCATCTCATATTCTTCATGTTGAATTGGATCCAGGTTAGCATGTTTTCGGTGAACTTTCTTTTCTTACATTGCCTGTAAAACGAACCAGAAGTTTCACATTGATCATTTGCCAGATTCTGAATGTGTTGGCATGTTCATATTCACATTCATATGCACTGTTTGACATTGTATATCAACTCTTTGTAAAGGTAATAAATTCTTTTTAAGTCTTACTGTGTATATTTATTAAATGAATTTAATTACTTTAGCTCTCGTTTGTTTTAGAATAAACAAATGGTATAGAATAGATCTAATCCTAAGAAAGTATGTTTGTTATAAGTTGGAATAAATTTGATAACTTTACCTAGGGCAGATCTTCATACAAATTTCTGACCATAATCTAATAGAACAACACAAAAGTCTAAAAACAAATATATATAAAAATATAGAAAGAACAGTAACCTAAAACAAAAAAGGTGACCCCCCCGTCCATTTGTTTCATGGACATCTTATTAGACTATAGTTAGAGATTTTGGATCTCTACACCATCTGCAGATTTCTTTAACCCACAAAACACAAGTTCGAATTGCAAAAGCATTGTTTTCATTACATCATCATAAACAACATTTTCTCCCACCTTCTATTAATTTAAGAATGTTTATTTTGGTAGACAAACAAAATAAAAAATTAATATACATGCAGTTGAGAGAACTCATCATTCTAAAACAACAGACCAATATGCAAAACTGTTTGCTTTCCTGTGGAATCAGTTCAATAGGTGGCCTTTTGTCACTTTTACTACATCATGAACCAACAACCATCCCCCACTGGTATTAACCTCATTTGATCTCTGTTAAACAACTCCTGATTTGACTTAAAAGTATTGGAGGGGTCAATTTTCCTATCAGATCATGTTCTTGTCTTGACTATAATACCAATAATCTTTCCATGTGGTGGGGTTGATCGAGTGGATCAGTTTGATGGGTCAGTATTGTCCATCCAACTTTAGGTAAGTTGAGGAAGAAAAAATACCCCTTTGATTCACCTTTTTAAGAATGCTCGCTCATCAAGGAAAAGTTTTGACCCAAATGCAGTCCACACCTTTTTTATATATTTTTTAAAGATAGTGTATCTAATGGTATCTGTATTTAAAAAAAAAAAGAAAAATGATTTTTTTTTAGGAAGATAGGCATTGTCATTTAGATGAAATGAATCAAATAACAATGATTGAATGGTGGTGAGGAGAATAAGAGCAAAATACAAAATTAGCGAAAGTAACAAAAAAACAAAAACCAATTCCTGTGGGGAAATTGAGAAAGCAACCTGGTGGACGATAGGTCACCTGGCTCGAAGCACTCGCTGCCTGCTTACTCCTCCGTATGGAGCCGACCACCCTCGAAGCGCACCTGGCTAGCATCTGCCAACTGGGTGCCCCAGTCCACGATGAGCTGGGCTGTCATGTGCTACACATTATCGTAATAGAACCAGCTTGCCTTGAAAATGACATCGTTTCTTGTGAGCTATATAGCCCAAGCACCCATAAGAATTATGGACTTGAGGACTCTGTCAGGGAGACTTATCCTTCTTACTCCGTGGGTCATCTAGATTCTGAATGCCAACCAATTGGGGAGAGATTGCCGCAAATCTAGTCTAAGTTTGTCAATGGAGCAGATACGGATTGAATAGGCTCATATCTGTATTAGTATCCAAATTAAATATCTGAAAAAATATCCGTATTCGATATTCGACAGATATTTAAAAGAAGTATCTGTATCCAATCCAAAAATCCGGATTTGGATTTGGATTATTATCCAAAACATTCAAAAAATTTAAATGTATAAGAATATGATTTAAATATATGAAAATCTAATATCCGAAAGTAAAAATTATATATCTAATATTGAAATGTGTCAAAAAAATCTAACAATTTCCTAATATAAGACAAAAATGTAAGTACACACACAAAACATTATATATTTTAATGTAAAAAAAAACTCATACACTAAAATATAAATATATTAATATAATAAATACTATTATAATATTATTTGAGATACAGATATTTTCGGATCAAATACCATCATATCCGTATCTGAAATATTTTGGATACAGATATTTTATTTCTGATGTGGATACAAATTTTTGGATATTGATCATTTTTAAAATTTTAGAATACAGATATTTTTTGAATAATTGACAAGTTTAATTTAGTCTAGATGAAAACCGCGATTGGGTAAGTGCAAATAAATCCTCAATAATTTCCACTTTTTGCATCCAAAATTCCAAATGGACAACCCAAGTGTGTTTCCAATGAACTATATACACTCATTTATAGAATATTTATAATGAGATATATATATACAATGAGTGCAAGTGACTCACAAGGTATATGAGATTGTAAATGAAGCTACAAAACAGGCTAAATGTAACAACGCTCATTGTTTAAACCTATAGGTTGGCTTTGAACCTGACTTGTGAGATATTTTTGTCATTCATTATATATTTTTATATTGATTTTATTTATTTGATAATATAATTTTATGTTGGAGTTTATTTCAAGGGTAAATTGCTCAAATGTCCCTAGACCAACAACTCTATTTTTCTTCTGTCCCTATACTTTTTTAAAAATTTTTTGTTGTCCCATTATTTTTTTACCCATGACTTTTCCATAATAAATGAATTATCCCTTGCATAGAGAGTTATAAAAATACAGAAATATAATGTGATACATACATGAATTATATACATAGTTACATATATTTAATAGTTACATACATATTATAATCAACGTACACAAAGATGATTAAACACAAAATAGTTATAGATATATTCCTAGTGTCATTACAATAGATTCATGATGGTAAGTCAAGTCATTATCATATGTGATTCTGTAATTGCATTCAATGTACACAAAATGATTATAGATACATTCCTAAAATGTCATTAAAATAGATACACAAATTATTTGAATTACAATGTTGCCTTCATATCCTAATGAAATCAGCTTTTAATGTTCTCTTGAGTGAATTTGAATCCACTTGAAATATAATTATAACTTATAAAAATATACCTTCAATTATAAAAATGTAATTACAACTTAAAGAAATATATTTATCAATTATAAAAACTAGAATATTACAAAACCAATTACTGCCATTTATAAAACATAAATGTGATACCATACATGGAATTAGACTAAGGTATGGGAGAAAGAAACGTCAGGGAGAGAGGATATTTGTGGGGGTCGTCAGGGAGAGTGATTTGGGGGAAGAAATGGTGTCTTGGAGGGGAGGTGGGGGAGGACTTAATTGGGGGGAGGGGGAGGGGGGGGGGGGTTTTGTTATGGGAGAGGCAAATAAGTGGGATAGTTTAGGTATCAAATAATGAGGTGGTTGGTTGTACAGGAATAATAAAAAATAAGGAACAAATTTTAAAAATACAGAAAAAATAAAAAAAATTCAAGGAAAAAAAATGCTGTTTCAGAAGCATTTGGACAATTCACCATATTTTAAATGTCGATAATACTATCTTACACTGAATTCATTAATGAACCGTGACTGCCACATGTCTTTACTCACGGAGTTTTTTTTTTGGTATACAAGGCCCTGTAACCAGGGCATTCAGTACATCTAATTTTTATACATCAAAATTCTATATAGGAGTTATACATCCCCGAGGTCCTATTCCACCTTGGATCACCTCGGGCACTAACGATAACACTATCTACACATAGTTGGATATTGACTCTATGACGTCTAATTACATCTTGTGCAATTTTCGATTACATATCTATATAGAGATAACGCCATTGGTAATAACGAGCCTCTTCAGCCAGTTGGTCTGCAGCTTTAACTTGATAACGCTCCACCTTCACCCAACTTATGATCAACCCATGTTCCTTTAATTTTTCCACCTGCTGTTTGATGGATTGTAATGCCGGAGGACCCGGACACTGCGTATTGAATAATTGTACTAATGATTGGGAGTCTGTACAAACACATACATTCCTATACCCCAACTCCCAAGCACATTGAATTCCCAACTGGGCAGCTCCCGCCTCTGCCAAGAGTGGAGAGGCCCATGGCCAACTCTCTGCTCCCATTGCTATAACTCGTAATGGACAGGGTAAAACTAGTAAGTATGCTGCTCCTGCCATACGATATTGCTCATAGACACTAGCGTCCGTGATTAGGATCATAGTCTCCATTTTCAGATTCGTAAAAGATTTTAATTGAGCAGTTGATGAGTACCTTTTGATGTATCTATTTAGTACCCCACCTGAGATACTCTCCCCTAGCCAAATCTCTTTGAATAAGGCTTCCACTCTAAGTACCACCTCCAATGGGGACATAGTCACCTCTTTGAATACACATTGGTTTCGAGCCAGCCATATCATCCATAGCATGATGAATAACCACACTCGCCATTCACGCGCCTTACTACTTCCATCTTTTTTCCAAATTGAAGGTTGCAGAATAAATTTCCAATCAAAATTAGACCATACCTGGAGTGGTGGACGTTTACTCCCATCAACTAGTCTCCAACATTGTGCTGTATATTGGCATTCAACAAATAAGTGGAAGCTAGTTTCCTTTGCCTCTTGACATAATGGGCAATGCTGTTCCACGTGCAAACCAAGTCTGTTGAGGCAACATCTGGTGGGTAGTCTATCCCATATCAATTGCCATATAAATGTCTTCATCTTAGGTAATATTGGCAGCCTCCACACCATCTTCCATGGAAGCCCATCCTTTATCAAATTCTTTGGGCATGTTAGAGTATACAGGGATCGAAGAGTCGGAAGACCTGTTACCATATCTTCCCATGACCATTCCAAATTACAAGCTCCAACTCTTAAATTTGGATTAAATCTAGTAATTTGCATTACCCAATAATCTGGGAAGATATCTGACAAAAGTTGTACATCCCAAATGCCATTTCTCCAAACATCTGATAGACAATAGTTCAATTGACAATTCTCCATATTTAATAATGTGGGTATTCTAGAAAAAGGAATGGGCATCAGCCAAGGATCCCTTATTAGGTCAATGTGTGTCACATCCCCAATAGTTCGGCGTGTATAAAATCTTACCATTTCCATACCTGATGAGATCGCACGAAAAGCAGGGGATGACTGCACCCTATGAGGCACCTCCCATACATTTTCATTCCATTTATACTTAAAGCTTAAATGCCACTTGAGGAGGGAATTAGAATTGAGTACCCGGAATGCCATCTTTGCAAATACTGCCTTTCTAAGCCTTGACAAACATCGAATACCCAGTCCACCCTCTGTCATGTCTCTTGTAACTACTTCCCAACTAACATATTTCATTGAGCGCATTTTACGTCCACCACTCCATAGGAAGTGCCGAACAAGTTTATTAATTTCTTTCGTTACCCAATCTGGGAGAACAGCCGCCTGCATCAAGTGGAGCTGTGCAGATTGGATTATAGACCGTATGAGAACAATACGTCCAGCCATTGTTAGATACGATGCTTGCCATGATTCCAGTTTTTTTCGCATCTCCTCCACCACCGGGCACCAATATGCTCGCATTAATCGAGTCCCTGCAAGAGGAGCACCAAGGTATCGCCATTCTGACTGGTTCAGTGGAACTTTTAATATTCGTGCCATCCACCGCGTAAATCTCGATGGTACACTGGGTGAGAAACGGATAGAGCTCTTGCTCCAGTTGACTGTAAACCCAGTCATTTCCTTAACCTCCTCCAAAATATTCAACACCCCTTGGCATTGTCTCGGTGTAGCTTCTCCACATACTAGTAAATCGTCAGCATATAATAAGTGGGTTAATCCCCTTCTAGTTGGGTCCCTACCAAGCCTCGCATCAGGAAAATAGCCACGGATATGATTTTGTTGTTGAGCTATTCGGAATTGAGCACTTATCACCTCAGCTACTAAAACAAAAAGATAAGGGGATAAAGGATCTCCCTGTCGCAGTCCTCGCCCCATTGGGAACCACGGTGTGGGTGATCCATTTACAATAACTGACATACGTACCTGAGTGATGCATTCCTTAATCCAGGAGATCCAAATTCTTGGGAAGCCCATTAGCTCCAATATTTTCCAAATCGAAGGCCATTCAATTGAGTCATAAGCAGAGGCCAAATCTATTTTTGCAGCAAACATAGCCTGGGAGCCCTTCCGATTATGTAGAGAGTGAACTATTTCCTGAGCAAGTAAAAGATGCTCATGAATTGACCTCCCTGGGACAAATGCACCCTGTTCCTTGCTCACCAACCATGGGAGTATTTTCTTTAATCGTGTCACCAGAACCTTAGCCAATATTTTGTATTTGACATCGCAAACACTAATAGGACGGTATTGACGCAAAGTTTGCGGATGCTCTATTTTTGGGATCAGAACAACATGTGTTGACCCCCAAGACCGCGGGAGCTTGGCAGACCATTGGAATTGTCTAATGGCTTTCACCATATCCTCCCTTATTATTGGCCAATAGGATCTATAAAACTCTGCAGGATATCCATCTGGGCCTGGAGCTTTATTGCGGCCTAATGTAAATACAGCCTTTTCAATTTCCTGCACGGTAAGAGGAGCAGTCAGATCCACCATTTGTTCAGGTGTGACTCTATTCAGCATATAGTTGTCTGCATTCACCAATTTAGGTGTGAGTTTGGAACTCCAGTGGGCCTCAAAGTACTTATGTATATATTCAGCAATTTCAGCACCCTTTGTTAACTCCAAACCTTGCTCACGGAGTTAGCATTTTTGTTTTTTAGTCTCTCTACAATTAATTAAAGTTATACTTTACATGTTTTACAAAAAGATATACATCTATGTCATGTTAAAAACGAAACAAAAAAGTCAAAAATATAAACATATCATGTACTATGCACACAAAGATACCTCAAAATATCTCATTATGATATTATTATATATTGTGTGTTGATACTGTATATGTTGGTTGAAAGGGAAAAATGGGTACCACGATAATGAAGGCTCAGTGGACAAAAACTTTGCACTCCCATCACGTGCATGATGACACGTGTCCATGGAAAGTTTTTCTGTCCCACCAGCGGGTCCATTTCTCCGGTCCAGTCCTGTGAGACCGGGCGTTTTCTTGAAGCTTTTGTCGTCTTCCGGTCTTGCCAGGACTTTACAACTTTCTCGTCTCGTGAGATTATCGTTGGATGAGATATTGAGTACCGAATACAGACGTCTCTGTTTTCACTTTCAAAGAATTGTTTTCACTTTATATTAAATTTTTAAAAAAGTTGCACATATATTATTTAATTTTTTATGTACACGTTTTTATAGATCATAACATGGGAGTCGTCTGGATCTTCTGTGTGTTCACACATTTTTTTTTTTTAATATTGTTCTGGTTTTATTGATATTTATCATAATATCATACATACACACCATTAAAAAGCTGGCTTGTACCGAATGCAGACGTCTCTGTTTTCACTTTCAAGGAATTGTTTTCACTTTACATTAAATTTTAAAAAAAGTTGTAAAAGTTGCACATATACTATTTAATTTTTGCTGTACACGTTTTTGTAGATCATGACATGGGAAGAGTCGGGATCTTCTGTGTATTCACACATTTTTTTTTTAATATTGTCCTGGTTTTATTGATATTTATCAAAATATCATGCATACACACCATTAAAAAGATGGTTTGACAACGGATTAAAGTTTTAAAAATAAATTATTTTAATTTTAAGAAATAACAATTCTGTCATTATTCACATTTGTTAAATAACAATTCTGTCATTATTCACATTTGTTAAATAAGGATAGAAGATGGAGATAACTGTAATTCTAGTTTTTAGGTGGAATAAAAATATCATCATGTTCATTTCTCAAGACAATTATTTGCACTTTATCCATTTTCACCACTTATCTCCACAGTTATCCCCTTTTACCACTTATCCATTTGTTAAACTAGCGTTATTAATTATTTAACATTGTTGGTAACACAGGAGATTCAAACACGATAAGAACTTTTTTGTCTCTAATACAACAACCCATCCACCCCACAAAGGGACATCTAAGACATGGGATTTTGTGATAGTTTTAATCATCCTAATATAGTAATCCATAATTTTTTGATGTCCGTGTTAATTTTTAATCAGACACAAAAAATCGGTATCTTTTTGACGCAGTGACATCTTTTGGTTTATATTTTAGCAAATATATATATCAATAATATGAATAAAAATCCCAACAAGAAAACACGTGGATATATGTGGTTCGATAAAATTTACAAAGTCTCTCCACCAATTCTTTTCTTTTTAACACTGTCTCTTTCTCTAAAAAAATCATGTACATGGTTACCTCGTAAAGAAAGAGTTGGAGATCTATGTTGTAGCCCCGCCATGGCTCTCTCTACCACAAAGGTGGAATACATGGTTGGTTCTGTAGCTTCTAGGTCTTGGTGGTGATTTTGCTTTCTCTCGTGAGAAGATTGACACCTACTATGATAATTGAAATGCTATTCATTTAGCAAAGATCTCAATTTACCATGTCTGGACCAAGCACATCGACAGAAGATATCACTTTATACGTGGAGTTATCGAAGAAATGACTTTTTTTTCTTGTTTGAAGAATGTGTCTTTAAATAATAATATAGCAGATATGATGATTTAGAGATGATATTTTGCTTGGTATGCATCATGAATATATCCAAGAATTATAGGATTGCAAAACTAACCTTATTTCTTACTCTTCTGTGCATGAATGAAAATTATATGGTAACTTGCATAAGACATTGGAGATCCTCAATATATGCAATCTTGTTTTATTCTCTTTCTTGTTAGATTGCAGGGTCATTCCTAAAGATTAAGAATTATAGATGGGTCCTAGGCTAATTTATAAAATGAGACTCCTATGTATTTATACTAAAATAATTTGAGTGCCTAAAATTGTTTGTTTCCATAATAGTCATAAAACATGAAGGCTAAAACAAAACAAAAAAAAACAGACAATTTTTTGTTTAAATCATGGAAGTTGTTTGTATTTATTGATTTGTTAAAGGTAAGATCATTTCCTCTATAAAAAAAAAAATCCTTATAAATAGGATAAGATAAAAATATAGCAAATAAAACCAAAAGGGAAAAAAGACACCGATTTTTTTTAAAAAAATCATTTTTTAAAAATTTTGCAATAAAGTCTAAAGATGTCAACTAAATTATATTTTCAATGAAATAAAAATTATAAATTGAAAATTTTAAAATAAATGGGAGGATATGTTCAAGTTTTTATAAATTAATTTTAATATAAAAAGCTTAATATTTTTTTTTTCGGATTTGGGAGCCCTCTTTGGAGAGGGGTCCTATGTCTAGGCCATCTATATCTAAGGCTGGCACCGGCTTCCATGTAACACGAAATTTTAAAAATATTTTCTATCATATGGACATAAATTTTATAATAAAAAAATATTTTTCATTAGTCAAATATATACTTAAAATAAATAAGGTGTTCATAAAAAAAAACAAAAAAAAAGTATTGAGTATTAACATTTTTCTTTAGGCTGACCTGTACATGCTTTTCACTAGGTTGCCCATTATAAATAATGTCCCACAGATAATTCACACATATTTAGATTTTTAAAAATAGTAAACTTTATCAAATGAGATATATGATTTCATGAAAAATATATATAGCTCCATAATGATTTAAATGGACCTAAATTTAATAAATTTAAAAAAACTTAACAAGAATATATATCATCTAAGGAGATATACTCCTCGTTGGATGATTATGGAAGGGAGTGTCCGCGTTTAGTGCTTGTTTTATTTATTGTAACAAAGCTCTTTTCAAACGTACGTCAAAATCAGTTTTGACAAAGAAAATCGATTTTTGAAAAACGTTGTTGTTTATTTTTATTTTATTTTATTTTATTTTGTAAAGAAATTGATTTCCACATGCTTCCATACAAACAAAAAAAAACCCAAAAAAACCCAAAATTAAAAACATTATTTGATGCAGTTTTTTTTGGTAAGATTTATTCGAACACAAAAGGTAAAACTGGATGCTAGTTGATGAAGATCATTTATTTCATAAAACCAAATAATTTCAGTGGATCAATTTCATCACATCAATCATATTATTTTGATTTATTCTACAATTATAATAGAGATCCTCCACTATTATATATATATATAAAATGGTACAATTAAATTTGGTAACCCAATCATGGTGCATATTACACTTGAAAAAGAAAATATTTATAAAGAAATAAATTAATAAATTACAATTTGAAAGAAAGAAAAAAGTAATTAAATTAGTTTACACTTATGTCATATCTCCCTCTTCAAAGTGTGCAAGAGCATACATCTGCATCCACAGCTAGTTAAACATTGGATTCTAATTCTGATTTTGAACTGACGTATTAAGGACATGCACAAGTTTTGGTGTAATTTGTCATGTAAGACTTATTAACATCATCATTTCAATTATTGAATAGACATGATCTCCAATAGTTCAAACCTTGGCCTCAATCACCTAACATCCTCATCATTGTCAATGTTGTACTTTGTGATAATGGTCACATCACCAGTTCTTACTGCACTTCTAGTCTTCTTTCCTCTTTTTTTAGTGGAAAATTTGTCTCCACTTATTTAGTCTACCCCTTCTCCATAACATGCAATGAATTTATTAGTTACACGGGAAGCACAATCAATCCAAAAGGAGGTGCTAATGGGGGTCCACAATCATGAAAGCTACTCATACATTTTACAGTTCTTTTTTTATGGCTAGTTTGTTGCATAGGTTCAGCACTAGTAGACAATCAAGTCCAGCTGGTATGGAATATTAATCTCATCCTATCTTTGTCCCCAACCCTATGCATACTATATATCGCATACTATATATCAATTTTTTTTTGTGTGTTGATCATGTAGGTTAAAGTGGTGGGGCTGCTTCTCCTTCCCCAAAGAAACATATTGTAAGATTGGCCCCTTATTAGGGATCAATAGAGTGCTCTTGCAGAAAGATTCCATTTATCAAGTGACATGGAACTTAAAAAATAAGTATTAATGTCTAGAGAGTGTGTATTGTTCCACAATTGTTTGATCACTTGATAGGAGACATCACTCCATGTCTGATCAAGGCTAACTCAGACCCTAGGCAGGCTTGACGGTCATCTTACGTACCTCATATAAAAAGAAATCTTTTATTTTATATAAAAAATTGTTTGAATTTTTAAAATATTTTTTATATTTAATATATGTGTGTCTTACTTTTAGAAGATAGTCTAAGTTACAGTCCTATCTAAAATCAAAATCCATTTTGACGAAAAATTTTGCCCCAATAAGATATTATCAAGTAAAAAAGTATATATGATAATTATATTGATAAATTTAAAAAAATTGTCCTTATTTACATAATGTATAATCCAACGAACAATTTGTAGATCCTATATAAACAAAAATATCACAACAGGAGTTCCTTACCACCTCTTCTCAAAAGCTCCACCGACTGTAATAGTGCATGAAATCATCACAAAAAAATAGTTTGTGTATGTTACATGACTAAAATTACATGAGTCAGTTACACGTTCATTTTCATTCTTATTCTCATTTTACCAAAACACCCAAGTCCTCCATTCCTATGGTCATTCTTAAAAATTCAAGTAATATTATTTTCATTTCTCCTTTCCACATAATTTATCTGAACTGAATTTTTGAAAATGAATGATTCTCATTCGGAAGAGAATTACCAAACTAATTGACCTAAAGTCTAACCTCCATTATTTTCTTAAACTGCTGCATAAATATCCATGACAAAGGAGTTAGGAGGAAGAGACAAGTATCATCATGAGAAATTGATATTTAGTCCTTAGTAAATCTAAAAATCTGAGTGTTCTGAGATGACACCAATGACAGACATGTGTATTATAATGTTTCCGGGTCCATGGTTGTACCTTCCAATTGATGTTTATCCTAATACAGCAAATCCTCCGAAATAAACATCAACATTAGTGCACACACAATATACAAATGTCAATATACAAATGTCATGTCCTTAGGTCATGGTCTCTTGTCTCCTACTCAACTATATAAACTTCATATATTTCCAAGTGAAACCAAAATAATAGAAAAACGACACAATCTAGTACAACCAAAACCTAGGGATTAATCGGTTTAGTTTATCTTAATAAGTCACATTAGCTGTCCACGTCAAAGCTATTGTGTGCTTTAGGTTAACTTCAGACAGTCATTAGTGTGCAAATAATAAGAGAGTGATCTAGGTTTATTTAATAGGATGACACCATATGTTGATTAGGGTCACTGTATTTAAAAATCAACACACGTGGCTTGTACTAACAAATAGTTATATCTATATTATATTATTGTAAGAAAATATCTTTTTTTTTTCCTCAAAGATACTGTGGAGGGAAAATCATTATCCAGTGAATTCTTTGACACGTGTCCTCTATTAGTGATTGTATAAGATGAACTCAGATAGGATCTTGATATTGTCAGATCTAATCAGTTTTGAACAGTTTTTAACAAGGGATTAACACATACAAGTCACTTTACATATATAACATGTGAAGTTTTCTATGAATTTTTAAACACGTGTCATCTCCTCATTAGATTAGACAAACACTAATGACATTCACAACCAATTGGATATTTGGACCTCATCTTAGATGAACAATTGGATGGAAGGTGCTTGTTTGCCAATGGACTTATAACTTGGAGTTTTATTGTTTTATGCTGTTTAATTATGTTTGCCAATGGACTTATAACTTGGAGTTTTATTGTTTTATGCTGTTTAATTGACAGAGGTTTCTTCACAAGTATAGAAACTTTTTATTGTTGGACGGAAATAGTGGCTTATACTCATAATTCTATATAAATGAAATGTTACACTCGAACCATCATTTGCAAGTTACACGTGTTTTAATTTTTTAAAAGTATATATAATTGGCGACTAAAATATATTCTTTTATCAAACAAATAAAATATATATTTGTATGAATTGAATGCATATAATTTTCATATCAAAACATATAAAATATATATTACATTAGAAAACAAAGATGTCAAACAGACCGTCTATATCATAAAAGATACAATGGATATTTCATCCCAAATATGGCTAAACACAAAGTGGACTAAAAACAAAAAACATACAAGTTGGGATGTTTAAATAGATAGCCTAGTAGGCTTGGGATATTTAAAAAGATAGCCTAGTAGGCTATGTTTTATTTTTCATTTCCCCCTTTTGAGTGGAGGGGGTTTCTGGGAGATGGAATTTGAATATGAGTAACAAATAAATGGTGGACAGAATCAGGACCCCTCCTTCTCCCAATTTGTCTTTTAGTCCCCGTTTGGGTATACAATTATTTAGTTATAAATGGATATAAATAAAGATAAAATGATTTTATGTTTGATTATATTTTAAATTTGATCGTATTTTAAATTATTCTCGTTAGAAAATATAATGATAAAATTTTTATTGTTTTGGTAAAATGTGAATAACGTGTGGATAAATATTTATAAAAAGTGAAAAATGATAATAGTTGATTTGACATATGATTTATAAGGGGGTGATGATAGTTAATTTGACAGTGGACCCACATATTCTTTGAGTAGAATAACCTAGACTAACTTTGAATCCTTATACCACTTTATACCGGTTTGTTTTGACATAGGTTATACTGAACTGAAGTATTCCCTGCATTCAAATAAAAAAAAACATATTCTACTTTATTCTCTCTTAGTCCTTATACTATATTCCATATTCAAATCGAGGCTTAAAATATAAATATTTTTTCACTTAATCAGTGCTGACACAATCACTATTCCCTCTCTTTTATTAAACAAATATATTTTGACCTGTAGATGCCTATAAATTGACTAGAATGATATAAAACAAGAAATAATTGATGGTATAAATTGGGAACGAATCCATGTGGAGATGCGGGCTTACGTCTCTCCTGACGTTACTTTGTATTTATATATTATCATCAGCCATGGTCCCCCCGTTTATTTGTCTAATGTTTCATCAAATCTTGTTTCAACCATATTTTTATTATTTTATTTGAGTTTTGTTTTTATCCCCCATTCGGTTTGGTTGGAAAATAGGGTCACACTTAAGCTAGTCAATTATTTAAAAAAATATCCGTATCTAATTCAAATTCGTATCTGAAAATGTAGAAAATATCCGATATTCAAAAATTTGTATCCGTATCCGAACCAAATTATCCGTATTCAACAAATTTTGGATCGGATCGAATATTGGCTATATCCGTATCTGAACTGTTATCTTATTTATATATGTTAGAATTAGTTTCAACCACTAGATGAAAATTAAATGGCTCATGATCTAGGATAAAACACAAACTTATTTAACCATGTTGGATATTTGTTTAACTATATTAGGATTTGTATTTTTATGTCTTTGGTGGATACCTATTTAACCATGTTAGAACTTAAGATTTTATAAATTCTTTAAAAAAAATTCTGGTTCGGATATTTCGGATATTATCCGAATCCGTATCCGGATTTTTGGATCGGATACGGATATGTATTTTGGAATATCCATCGGATTTCAGATACAGATATTTTTTTGAATATTCAATTCGGATACGGATACGGATATGGGTCTATCCGATCCATATCCGTCCGATTGACATGCCTAGTTACAGTAAGTGAAAATTTGTTAAAATAGTTTTAAAATAAATGTTTGAAATGTTAGAATAAATGAGAATTTGTATGTCATAATTAACTTTTATAAAATAGTATATAGATTGAAATTAAGCTATTCCAGGTTATTCAATTCAAAAGAATATGTGAATCCACTGTTAAATCAACTATCATCACCTCTGATTAATCACATGTCAAATCAACTATCATTATTTTTTTTATATTTAGTCACACCTTATTCACATTTTATTTAAATAACAAAAACTTTATTATAATGTTTTTCAACGAGAATAATTCAAAACACAATCAAATAAAAATCATTATTTCCTTATTTATACTAGAATAATACTAAAGCTCAGAATAACTTAATTCTTTACCCAAATGGGACAGCTTTATTATATTGAACATTTTACAGTCTCAAAAACAATCAATGGCGAAGTCAGGATTTTTATAAAGGGGGGCCTAATATAACTTATGTAAATATTTTTTAAAATTATATCATTATATATATATATATTTTAATTTCAATAGCATAGATTAAAAATTGAATATATATATGATGAACTAAAGACATTCACATAAACACGTATCGCTGAATAATTTTAAAAGATAATTATCATATTTAAAAATAATATGTCAAATTTTAAATCAATCATTCACAAAAAAAAAAATATCAAAACATGAATTTAATAAGCAATACATACATTTAAATTTGACCTCGACGAGGTTCCATATTCTGAAAATGTTGAATGATTTTATCATTATCAATCCAATAATCTCTATTAATAAATAAGATACCCGATGATTTGCATTTAAGGTACTAATTTATATCTTGAATTTTTTTTATATGTTAGCGTATCAACAAATCATTTGTTTATTTTTTTCACTGTTGAACCGTTGGGTTTTGGTGGTATTGGGAGAGTCTCACTCTCTTTCCATCATATTTATCATCTGTTTATTCGTGTAGTGGTTGATAAAATAAATGTTTGATTGATATGGAGAGCTTGTATGGATTTTTATTGTGATTATTTATAGAGATTTCATCTTCATAAAAAAGAAGGGGGGGGGGGGGGGGGGTTCCTATGATTTTCTAATATTCTAGATACATAAAAAGTAGGCTGTTACTGTTAGTATTGAGTTGTGGGGCTCATGACCTATGGTACATAGGCTTGTGGGCCCTAATAAAAAATACATTTAGTCCGTTTTGCAGCATCATATACTATAATAAGTAGTATATATTACACTATCATAGTGTATACCGTAAAAAAATTTATCATTTTTTCAATGTGAAAAAAATACATTAGTATATCTTAGTATATACTTCATTTCATATAACTCTATGTACTTCAATTGGAGAGTGTATGATTTTAAAAAAATCGATGTGGACTACAATCAGGGTTGGACATATCATTTTTTTTAAAAAAATACCGGGGGGTGGGGGGGATGGGACCCCATGGGCCTAAGGTGGCTCCACCACTAAATACAATCCTATATACATCTAATTTGCCCCCATTCACTTTTGGGGACGGTTATTTCAACCCCTCTGGTTATGAAGCCCACCCCGTTATCCACCCCACCAAACAACTTTTTGATTTTTCACATATTCACCCCTCCATTTATACTTAGTTATGCACTAATGTTACCCACCTCAATCATTTCTCTTTTTCCTCTCTCCATCGTCTTCTTCCTCTCTCCCCCCTTGTCGTCCCGCCATCCAAACCATCGGCGCCCTCAAGTACTACTCCGACCTCTCCCCGGCCCACCAATTCGCCATTCTCATTGCCAATCAAGCTGTGCTTGAGACACTTGATCCGACCCCTCCGTCCATCTCATCGACTTCGACCTTGAATCGGACGGCCACTGGGCCTTCTACCTCCAAGAGGTTCACACCAGGTGCAGGTCACCCAGGTCTTCTCTGCCCTTCACATCGCCATCTCCAACAGAGTCAAGGAAGAAGAAGGTTCACTTGAGACCATCCTTGCCGTAGAGAACCTCCTTGACTTCGCGTGGAATCTACCTTTTCGTCAAGTTCGGCCATGAGGGGCGGTGCTTGTGATGGTGTGTTGGGAGGATAGGGGCGGAGGGGGAGGAGATGGAGATGTGGGAGGAGACGTGATGCGTGCTCTGTTTTTGTTGCAGAGCTGCTGGTCGTGGGTTGCTTTCCTTCCAAAAATAAAATATTCATTTTTTAAAGGGGTGGTGAAGATAACTGCTAGGGTGGAAATAACAGCTCCCTTCACTTTTTGTATTGAGGTACGTCTCTTGTTAGAATTTTTTTATTTTATCTATAAATGATAATCATTCAATTCATTTAAGTATATATTTCATTATTTTAAGTACATATATCATTAGATGAGGTATGTGATTTTGAAAAAATAAAAACATGTGCTATTTGTGTTTGAGATTGTAAAATGGACTGAGAGTAACATTTTTCTTTCATTTTTAGTTGTTTCATCAACTCTTATTTTAACCATTATTTTATTTATAATGTCTCCTATAGACTCACATGCATATATACATATAAAGTTAAACTAAACAAGTAATTTTTTATTTGATGTACAAATGAGTTAATACATGGAATATATATATTTTTTAAATCAAAATAATGTGATGAGTGCACGTGGGTTATAATTGGAAGATTATAATAAAAATAATGAAAAGTATTACATACTCTTTTTTTATTATATTATTATTGAAGGTAAACAATTGTTATCTCGATTTTATAATCAAAACCGAAGTTAATTATAAGAGCCCAAATGAAGGGGGTAAGAAACAAAAAAAAAACAAAGAAAAAAAAGGAAGGGGAAGCACCTCCGGGCACAAGAGAATTCTAGCTCCGAACCACTGGCTTCGGATCGTCTGTGGGATGCCACAGACGACTCTATGTGGCAGCCACACAAAAGAGGCCACGTGTAAGGGAAAAAAAAATCACTCTCCCTAAAATCCCATACTTACTCATCTTTCTAAAAAGACCCCCAAAACAATAATATTTTCACAATACTCCTCAATTCACCATACCAAAACAGTAGTTCCGCCCACAATTTTTTTTTATTTTTATTGTTCATTAGAGATGTTTGGTTTATATTATTTATTTATTTAGTTAGATTTACATTTTTATGTTTGTTTTATTAAAAATTATCATTTTCTATCTTATTTGAACTACAAATAGACTAATATATTATCTTCTTTTTTTAAAATAATTTTAAAAGATACAATTAACATTTATTTTATTTTATTATTTTTGATCCCCAGTGGTCATAGCACAACGTTTCAGGGCTTACCTGTGTTAAGAGTAGATCTTAGGTTCGAGTTTTGGTGTTGTGTCATACCTCATGTTTGTTAAGTGAAATTCTGTGGGACCAGAAACAAACAGGCGAAGGTAATCTATCAGTTTGACCGTAAGGTTGGTCACGGAAAACCCCTTCGTCATATAAAAAAAAACATTTTTTTTACATATTTTTTTAGATTTTAAAAATAAATCTTTTGCGAACCAAACTTTAATTAGTTGACTATAACTTACCATCTCTATGTAGGATGTCAGGATTGCCCTAAGCCTTCGTTTGTTTCTGGTATAAGACATCGGATAACCCCAGATAAAAATTTTCAAGTGTTTGTTTATCCCGGATAACCCCTGATAAAGTATGTCATAATAAATCCTGATAAAGTGGTATATGGATTCTAATCAATCCTTGTAATTAAAATTATCCCAGGTTATTCCACCCAAAGAATATGTGGGTCCACTGTCAAATCAACTGTCATCACCTCTTATAAATCATCTGTTAAATAAACTATCATTACTTTTTTACCTTTTATAAATCTTTATTCATACTTTATTGACATTTTACTCAAACAATAAAACATTTATTCTTATGTTTACCAACGAAAATAATTCAAAACACAACCAAACACGAAATCATTTTATTCTTATTTATACTCATGTATATTTAGATAAATGTATACCCTAAAATAAAATTTATCCTCGTTTCAAACGGGGGGTAAGAAACCACCTTTTTTTTTACAAAAGATAAATTTTAATAAAACAAACATTAATCTAACTAAACAAATAGAAAATATAAATCAAACATCCAATGAACAATAAAAATAAAATCCACCAAAAAAACAAAAACAATAAAAATAAAAATAAAAATAAAATAATAATTGTTGGCGGAACTATCACTGTTTTGACATAGTAAATGGGGGAGTATTGTGCAAATATTATTGTTTTGGGGGTCTTTTTAAAAAGATGAGTAAGTATTGGATTTTGGGGCGAGTGATTTTTTTTTTCCCTTACACGTGGCCTCTTTTGTGTGGACTGCCACAGAGAGCACAGACGATCCGAACCTCCGAACCCCGAACCACTCCCCAGTTATCCAAAGGTTTTCAAAATAAAATATCTGAGAACGAAAGACCACCGCGTTCTAAGAGAGTCAGATGGAACATTATTTTTTCCAGATATGTGTAACACTAAATTGATATTTAGAACATTCATTTTTTTTTATATAAAAAAGTACGTATTACATATTTTATATCATAATAAATAATATAGGTAGCAATACTAAAAATAGATCAAATAGAATGAAAGCAACGTGTACAAATCTAGGCAAGAAATTAAAGGTTCACAGTGTACACTGTTTTTGGATATTTCTTGGATAATAATACACACTCCATCCAATGTACCAGTGAGAACATTGATCCAGAGTTGATGTGACGCGTCTGTGTTTTATATTTTTAGTTAAACCCAATAATGATCTTTGAAAATTTTATCAGATAAACCCCAATTATTTATAAAATTTTGAAAAAATTAATTTTAAGTTTTTTTTCAACACATCTTTATTTATTTATTTTTAAAAAAAAACGTGAACATCTTCACTTCAATAATAAGAGATAAAAAGAAACATATTAAAGAAAATACAATAAAATACAAATAATGTTGGAGACACAAGATGGTGGGTGCAATCGTAAAGCAAGCAGAAATTTTTTTTACCATTTCGATCAATTTGACCGTTGTGATATGTCAAAATTGACAAGATTTCTTTATTTAACAACATATTACTTCTCTAAGGTTATTACCCCAATCTTTGATGCTTTGGCGCGACATCTCTCAAATTTTTTCAACATACAACAACATTTCACATGAACCATTATATATTTTTGGCCATCATTATGCTTCTTCATGTGCATTGCTAATTCATATATTGATATTCATCTCCAATACATTGTTATGTCAATCTTGTATATTGTTATGTATCATATGGACATTGTAGAATTTATTAGGGGTATTTGATAAATTTAGTTGATGATGGGACATTTGAGACTCATTTCTTATTACATGGAGATCAAATGAGATATGGGGATTGCAAACCTTCAATTTAGAGTCCCCTAGAATTAGACAACCTACATATCTTGGATTTACGCGTGCTGGTTGGAGGTGCTCTGAAAGGACCTAAAATTTATAATTATTATCATGTATTAGATTATATATGTTATGTTAGGTTATATGCGTGCACATATATATATATATATATATATATATATATATAGTCGAGTGATAGCGTGCGGTCGTCCGCACGGTGCGGATTCGACTACGGACCGTCGATCACGGGTCCATCGCATCCGACGGTCGAAGTGAATCGCACCCGACCGTCCGATGCGATGGACCCCGTGATCGACGGCCCGTAATCGAATCCGCACCGACCGCAATCCGCACGTAATCACGAGTCTATATATATATATATAACATTTATATACGTGACAATATGAAATATTTTGATGATATGTTAAAAAGTGGAGACATGAAAATTCCCTAATTTTTTTTTAAAACCATATTTATTTTCTGATTCAGTCACATCACATTGACCTGTTTGTTGGGTCCATCAATTCAGTACAATGAATGAAAGGACGTGATGCAACAAGCCAACAATATATTCATCTGATTTCTATACCACTAGATATTTTTTACTTTTATTTTTTTTATCTTAATAAATTACGAAAATATGTGTTTTTTTAGGTCATGTTTCACAACAACATCAAAAGTAGCTTTTAGCTTTTGGGGTTACATCAAATCAAATCTCATAATCATTTAAAAGTTAAAAGCTAAAAGCTGCTACTAAACAAATCAACTTAAATACATCATCATTACTAGATTTTATCGCTAAACTGTACCTCGAAATCTGTGTTTTATAAAGCAGCCATCATTATTACACTATCAAATCATCATCATTATACCCTCAAAAGGTGTGCATAAAGTTGCAAAAGCTAAAAACTGATTTTCAAACTGTGTTTCCAAACATGCACTTAGTAAGGCTCAACAGAGATGGATAGATCACGGAACACAAAGTCCACAACCCAACATTTATAAAAAAAAGTACACTTACCCTTCAACAACTTAAATAACACACACATTAATTTATGTAGAGAAAAACTTGCATCCTCTCCTAGGGTGACACATGTTAGAAGACAAACGAGTGCAAACCACTGCGCCTGAATAACGATGACCTAATAAAAGCAGGAATGAACAAGTAGCAATTAGGAACTCCTGAATAGGTGAAGCACGATTAGACTAGTCTCCCAACGAGGTGATTCATGTTTGAGCGGTATAACTTTACACATCGAGGGCGAATCCCACCTTGCATCCTGAGCAGGACCCCGAAACCCGACTTAACAAAGACAATGGGCGGAACCTCTAAAATGGTCAAACGCCCAATCTATTAATAACCATTAGGATGGTGATTAAGGCTTGTTATTCGTTTAACTGCAATAAAGCAGAGCAGTTGCCATAAAACTCACTCATTAACAACCATTAAAGGGACAACGATTGCATTGGCTACAAAGGGAATTGAATCTATAAAAAGGGAAAAAATTCAATAAATGGTATTTTTTTTGTGTGAGACAAGTAACATTTGAGAGCACAATTATCCTAGAATTCCCTTACTGACTCAAACATTGGAGTCTCTTTGACTAGCACCACATCAGTGCCCCCCCTTGCCTTTTTGTAAGTGTATGATTCATAGATAGTCGGGTTCAAATCCGATAAAGAGACTCCACCCGCTTACTATGGAAAGGGGATTGGGTGGGGGGGGGGGGGGGGGGTGGGAGAATCAACCTCTTCAATTTATAACAATTTTGGGTAAGACTACTGTAAGATTCAAGAACTTGTTTGATTTTTATTTTTCAATTTGTATATGTTATTAAAATATCAATTTTTAAATTTTTTCAAAAATGAGAGGGTGATTGATGCAATTATTTATTGATATTTTATATAAAAATATCTACTTTACCAATACGAATGGATGTGAATGAAATGTGATGTTTAAGAATAACTTTTTGTTTTATGAAATACACACTAAGCCCACGTTTATTTCTAGTATAAGACACCAGATAAGCCCATATTAGAATTTTCAAGTGTTTTTTTATCTTAAAAAACCTCTGATAAAGTATGTCAGAATAAACTCTGATAAAGTGGTATATGGATTCTAATCAATAACTAAAATTAAAATTATTTTAGGTTATTCCACCTAAAGAATATCTGGGCCCATTATCAAATCAACTGTCATCACCTTTTATAAATCACATGTCAAATCAACTATCATTACTTTTTACATTTTATAAATATTTAATTATACTTTATTCACATTTTACCCAAACAATAAAACATTTATTATTACGTTTACCAATGAGAATAATTCAAAACACAACCAAATACTAAATCATCCAAGTTGAATAACTGTTAGTTTCTAATTGCACGAAACACATGGTTTTCCCGAGGCATCCATGTTTTTTATTTTATTTTTTAAATCATAAATTTCATATATAATTTTATAAGAGATGAAAGATATACATTAATAAATTGAATGTATCATTTTTAGAAAACATGAAATTTTTTTTTAATAAGATATGTACCTCTTTGAGTGAGAGGGGACTAATGAAATATATGAGACTGTTTTGCATTTGGGAGTATAAAAGAAATGTTAGATTTAATCATTTTTACCGTCCAAACACATAGACCACGTGTTTTTATTTTCTAAAAAATAGTAAACAACAATGATGTTAAAAGCTTTAATAAAAAGTATATATCACTCAATTTCAATTTAAATGAATTCATTTTTGATAAATGCAAAAAAAAAAAGTTTAACGATGTATATGTTTTACTGGATTTTTAATCATACATATAGAATTGTATTTTAGACAGTAAAAAGAACTGAGCGCAATAGCCCACAAAAAAATTGAGTATAATAGAAGAAAAATGATACGTTCAACACCTCTATTGTGACCCTAATTGCAGTCTACATTTTTTTTATATATTTTAAATCATACATTCTCATATTAAAGTGTATGTTGATAAATTTATACACTATTATAACGTAATATATATTATAATGTCTTAAAACTCTAAAAAATCTTATAAAATTAACTGAGTGTATCATTGAATTTAACAGAACTCAACCAGTAACAGTAACAAAAGAACCCTGCTTATTCTCCCCCTTCCCCAACCAAAGCTTCGTCACAAACATACAAAAGACACCCAGAAATTAAACAGAGCAACTCTGAGACAACAATAAATACAAAAACAGAGACTGGACCATACAGTGCATGTCATTGAAAGGACTCCCCAAAAAAAAATAAAAATAAATAAAAATTTAAAATTCAAAAGAGAAGGTGATGTATGATTTGTCGGCTAATGGTGCCTCTCTTTCCAATGCAACTGGTGAAAAGTACATGCAATATATAAGGGAGAACCCCCCCCTCCACAATTCATAGAATATATAAAACAGAGACAGTGGTATTCCTTTGTTGATCTTTCTCTCTTTCTTTTTCTTTCTTTTGCTTTGCTTTTGTTATGCTGTTTCGGCGGCGGCCACTCCTCGAAGAAACCCATATCAACAATAGTTAAAGAGAGAGAGAGAATGTATGCAGAGGAGAGGATGTACTGCGCGTACATATCGAGCTTCTCTCATGACATGCAGGACTACTGTAGGATCAGCGAATCCAATGCAAGGGTATTCTCGTCTTTTCACACCTTCTTCCTCCTCCACTGCCTCTTCTTCTTCTTCCTTTCGTTGATTCGATTTTGGGTTTTTTTAAGTTACTTTGTTTTTGTGGTTTGGCATTAGAGGGGTAGTTTGGGAAATTTGTATGATTCGGGGAGGTGTTTCTGGTTTTGGAATGACGGAGAGTGGAGGGTTTGACGCGTGAAATTGTATGTTTTGACTAAAATGCCCACGTGTTTTGACTGAATTTTCTTCTTCTTTTTTTTATTTGGGTTTTCTGGTTGTCTTTGACAGAGTTTTGAAGGACAATATAAGCTTGGTTTTTTGATTGGGGTGGAATTTTAGAAGAACAGGAACATATGCGGATTTAATGATTGTGTAAACACAAAAAAAAACAAAGAAAAAAAAGATTTTGTGTTTGGTTAAAATTATCTCATATGATGGCTTCACAAATTTTTTTTTCTTCTAATAATATGTGACTACCATGAAAGGAAATGATTATTTGTTTTCCTCACCAGATTTGAATATATATACCCAATAATTTATTTTTCAATCTCCTATAAAAAAAAATTTCTATTTGTCACTTTGTTGTTATAGCTGATTGTTGTCCTGCTCTTCTGTTGCTCCATCAAGGACAGAAATCCTTCCATCTTCATTTTTGTTATATTTTTTTGGTTCTATAATTTTATCTCTAGTCCCCAGCAAATACATAAAAATATGTCTGCAATAATCACTATACGAGTTTCTCTTGAAATGAATCTCATAGAAATATCTGTTATTCTTGAATCAAATTTGAAGATGAACATTAGCATGTAATGCTAATGATTTGGCCCCCTTTCATAACCAATTATCAAACTGATTCTGTTTCTGCAAAATCAGTATTCAGATAATCGGTTCTAAACATATTTTCCTAAACTTTCGCTTTTGATCTGGGTTTTTTTATTTTCGTGTTAAAAGTCAACAAAAACTTTCATGAAAAAACAAGAACTTTTACACACAAACACAAAAAAATTGTTTTTTTGAAAATTGGTTGGCCAAAGAAAATGGAGCGAAAACAACCTTGAAGATGCTGTGGAAGATGTTCTCTCTAACATATGTTTTGAAATCCTTGGCTTCTCTTCCATAGAACACATTGATGCAGTCATCCACCGTGTCTGACTATGACTTGGGAGGTGAAGGGGACCTATTCAAAGCTCCAGAGCCCATCATAGAAGAACTACTGCTGAGCCTGGATCCCATGTGTGCTGCCTTTTCATTCATCTCTAACGGCGAAGACTTAACATCTGGAGAAACCATCAAAGTCGCAGATATCGGATCCATGCAGAATGGTCCTCTGTTGAGTGAGGTCTTTTATGAGTGCAAGAAAGACCTATTGGCGAAGTCGTCTGCGATCGAAGAAGAATCGCTTGGGGATGTACCAGAGGTAAAATTGCCTGTCGTGACTGTGAAGGATGATTTGTTAGAAGACTTGTTGGAAAAATGCATGGTAGAGGAAGTACAACTGGAGATCGATGCCCCTTGTGTTCGAGTGGGGGAGGATCGAAGTGCGGTGAAAGATGGGTTGTTTCTTGATGGAGCAATACAGAAGAGTGTTAGTGCTGGATGCTTGAGCTCAATGGATTGGTTGAATGGCTCGGGTGGTAGACCGAGCTTTCTTGATTTCCAGGGTGTGGATCTTGGAGCTTCTCTTGGGTTGAGGAGGGCACACAGTGAGAATGATATTCAGGTAAGGATTCTTTCATCTTTTATGCTTTTATGGTGCATGCCAACATTGGAATTGAAAGGAACATGCTTATTGATCTCCTTTAACTTATAGCATAAATTGTTGTTCCTACTTCTTTCTATTTGATTGGAACTTATAGCTTGAGTTTGTGTGTGTTTGGGCTTAACATTCTTGTTAGTAAATGATTAATCCTTTATGGATGGCGATTACATGGCTTTCTGCAATTTCTCTTATCATGTACGGTTTTAAATGCAATTCTTTGTATTGTTCTCATATGTATTGATTTTGTTTGAAGTTGTCAATTTTAAGTTCCCTTTAAAAAAAGATGTATATGCTCCAAAGAATTGTGTATGCTCCCTAACACATATAGCATATACATAATTAGTGAAATATGAGTGCACACAGGATTACATATAAGGTTTACATGAAACAACACCATACTCTTAAGCTTAGTTTATCCTTCAAAGGGGCAAAATGGAATGCTAAGAAGATGAGCAATGAATGATCAATAATACAATTATGGGCTCATTCAATTGTTTCAATCCTCATTAATACAACACAAACCCCTGGAAATTCTCTGTGTTACACACACAGAACTCATTTTGCCTTCTAGAAAAAAAAAGGAAAAGAAAAAAAGATAGCACTTATGGTGGCACTGTTATGAAGAAGGGTTGATCTCTGCACCTGTATTTCTTAAGAAAAATTATTTTCTAAATCCTTCCCAAGTAGTTGTCTTAGAATTCTAGAACAATTAATTTTTATATTTATTTTCATAGGGGCATGTAAAGTATCCTTTTCAAAAGGATAAGGATATCAGTACTTGGTATTGTGATATTGCATCAAGATTCTCCATTAGATTATTACCAGATGGTATATGCTAATAAATTGGTGCTTTCTGTCCTGTATGATAGCATACAAACTAAGAGATGTTTAGATGTCTGGCCGTTTTCACAGGATGTTGGAGGTCATTGATTTTCAGTTTTTCTAACAGACTCTTGGGATTAATAACGCAAACTTCGTTCAACCATCTTTCGACCATCATCGGTTGCTAAGCATTGGGAGTTACGCGATCGAAGAGCGCAAGCAAAAGCTCTCCAGGTACAGGAAGAAGAAGAGCAAGAGGAACTTCGGCAGGAAGATCAAGGTAATGATAATTATTAAGTTTTTCTGTTTTGTTCTAAGACAACGTTTGAAAAAGAGTTTGAATATTTTTTTGGGGTTTTGCTTTTGCAGGAATCATATTTAATACAAACTCATTTCTAAATGTCCCAATAGTCCCAACTTTTTCAGAAAGCAAAACAATTTTTAGTTATAAAAAAAGCTTTAAGGAATTCAATAAAAATATGTTTCTAGAAAAACTATTTTCAAAAACCGCTTTTACGTGAAAAGTTGTATTTCAAACTCATTTCCATACACAGCCTAAATAAGATTTAATCGGTGGATTGTGCGAGGTTCATTTGTTTGCAAAAAGAAAAAAACTGTTGATTTTGCAAGATATTGGTTGGTCCTAAGGCTAGTCATTCCTGCAGTCAATAATCAATACAAGAAAAATCTATTGAAGTACATAACATGTTAGGTGAGTAATACACTCGATTAATGACAAGAGAATCGATTGTCGCCAACATTTCTTTATGCTTTAACATTTTTTTTTCTTGGTTGATTTTGCAGTATGCCTGCAGGAAAGCTTTGGCAGATAGTCAGCCAAGGGTAAGGGGAAGGTTTGCGAAAACTGAAGAAAGTGAGGTACCAAAACTGCAGATGTAGAGATGTAAGCTTAGCAGCCCAGCCTCTCAGGTTGTGCAAGCATTCCTTAGAATGTTAGCAATCAAATAAAAAACTATGACAACCAAGTATTTCATTTCGTACCACCCTTGCACCAAAAAAAAGAAAAAAGAAAAAAAAAGACCCTACTAGTACCTTTAGACCTTCATCCCTGTAATAATCTTCTGTTCAGATGGGTGCAGGACAGAGCCTCTGTAAAAATGATAAATGAAAGTAAATGCATGGTTGGAGTAGACATGCCATGGGAGTAAAATATTGGGGAAGGCTAGGCATCTTTTCGCCCTTTCTGGTCCTCTGTTTCAATGAAGTATATATTTTTATATAAAGTGAAGTATATATTTTAATAAATTGAATGATATCATTTATAAAAAAATATAAAACTTTTTCAATGAGATGTATATTTTGGTACAGTATTACATGTATATCAAATGACCACACTTGAATAGATTTTGCGATACCTAGAAATTGTGTTACAAAAACCAGTATTATCAAATCCAAAATTAATAAGACCAGAAATCCACTCATTCACCATGCATGTTCTATGTGAAATAAAATGAGTTATTCTGAGAACCAAGAATTTTCTAAAGTCATAATGGTTCTTGCATTTAATAGATAGATAGAAATTACACAACTAAAAATACACTCTTAAAGAGTTTATAAAAAAAATTGTTAGGGACAACTCAATCCTGTAGTTTCACATGTACAAGTCTATCTTTTGCACATGTACAAGTCTATCCATAACTATTTGGTCTTTTAGAAAGAAAAATAAAGTGGAATGAACCAAACCACTGCAATTAGTCTTACAATTGAAAAATTGAAATCTCCAACCAGTCCTATGTGCGAATGCAAGCAAAACCATAATCCACAAACCATGGCATTGCATCATCTACGTCATTTCTTCTACTGAACAAAGTTGCCAAACTGACGGCCAAAAGCAGATCCATCTCTGCCCGCCCGTCGCTGCCGCTGCCGCTGCGGCTGCCTCTGGGAGTTGCTGTTGCAGCTAGTGCCTCGACCAGCACCAACATTTGCACGGATACGCTCTGCTATGAATTTCATCCTCTGCTCTTTCATGCCGGCAAATAGAGCATCCATAGTTTGTGGTGGTGCAGCCTCCTGGTTCATCTGCCACCATCACAAAACATGACTGCGATGACTCTTTCATCAAAATAGTCGACAGGAGTTCAAATAAAAAATAAAATAAAATTCTGATTCCAAACCTAAAACACAATCAAAGAGGTCCAAATTGTGATAATGATTTCTCAATGGCCTGATATGTGGATAACGTCGTGTGTTAACAAAATAACATATAAATAAACCCATGCTCTGTCATCATATATTCATTTTCCCCGCCAAATCAGATGCAACAGAAGTGAGACTCTAGGGAACAAACAAACTTTTGATTAAGTTGCAATGACAGCTATGTTATGGCTTGAAACGAATGACCACTGTCTCACCTAGATATCGGAATAAATGACGTGATAAAATTTTTAACATTGATTTCCTCAGCTTGGACAATAGCTAGAGTGTCAGATTGGCTATGAGATCTTCTGAAAGTGTACTTACTGCAGAAAATTTGAATTGATTAATACAAATAAGGATTATTTTTAGTTGCAACAAAAAATCAGCAATCAGATTAGCCTACTGCTAAGTAAGGTACACCATCAAAAACCCAAAATATACAGGGATCATTTTGTGAATTATATGAGATACTGAGAAAAAAACAACTCAGTTTTCCAGGCATCCAATTAAGCATGTTTAAGAAAGACTAAATCCAAGACTTGAGCCGATGTCTTTAAATTCATGATTAGCACATAATATACATATCAAAGCATAATCAATGTTATTTGAAGCAGTAGAAGCACACTCAACTAGCGAAAAAGAGGGTGAAATTGAATCTACCTTCCCGAAGAAGCCATCCGTAGAACCCACCTCGCGTACAGGCAGAGCCATGATCCTGCACCAACAAAAAATGTCATGGGATAAAGGGATATATGAAACAATCTCAGAACATTTGCCAATTCCATCGATAAGGAATTAAAATACCAGGACCCAAAAAAATTCCCAATATCATCTATCTATCAAGGTATACCTTGGCCTGTTCCTATTGACCACTTTTTTCTGAACAGGGGCAGCAGCAGCCTTCCCTGCAAATTCTGTTATCAAGGGCAACTGAGTCCCATTAAGATTCATCCTTCTCTGAGCAAGCCCGTCCTGCAGATAATACAAGTATATAAAGGGAAGAACAATAGGTTCTTTTTTTTTGTAAATTAAAACCTAATCACACTAATGCAGATCATCAACAGTGAAAAAAAGAGCATATACTCAGATATACCTGTCTAACAGACGACCTGGTGTTCATGAACCGTTGCATCTTAAAGGAATTCCCTCTGGAAGGACCCTCATTAGCAAAACCTCGGCTTTTGATCTGTAAAAGAAGCAAATACTGTAAAACGGTGTTCAAATAATATGCTCATGATTTGGAATAAAGACAGTTGGGGAAGTATTATACCGAGGCCCTGGGGAGCTTTTTCCCTTTTGATGAGCTCTTCTTAGACATTTTGATGATATCATCTGCATCCAGAAAAAAAGGTTTTATTAATAAGTATCTGCAGGAACAACATGTACAAATAGAATTTTCAAGACCATGAAACCCACTAATGTATACCTAAAGTCATGTCCATTTTTTTCTCCGTGAGAGCAATTGCTTTAGAAGTCAGTGGCTTCATCGCCATCTGTAATGTAGATTGGGTCCAAAGCTAACTGAGATATGGAATCACAAGATAAATAATACTACTTAATAATAAATTCTTGAGGTAATAATAGAAAACAAATTAGATAAAAATTAAGGGAAAAATCCAAATAACCCCCTGAAAACCGCCTAAAATCCATATAACCCTTGGTTTTTCCAAAAGTCCATATAACCCCGTGAAAACACCTATGTAAATCCAAATATAACATTTTGTTGACAAATGAAAAATATTATATGAATATTTCATTTTGTTAATCTTGACACAAAAAAACCCCTACAATTTGTTAAAAATGTAGAAAACCTTATATATATGATGATTTTGCTCCTGGATATATTATAAAACCCTATCTAGATGGGTAAAATCGTCATTCATAAATGATCTTTCGTATTTTTAACACATTATAGGGTTTTTTTCATGCCGTGTTTAGATGTGAGGTTGAAACGCTAAGATTTTTTAAATCCTGTGTTCAAACTCGGCTTTTAAAAAACTATGTTTCAACCGCAAAATTTTTTGGCCTAAAAAGAGAAGAAGATGATTTGAAAAGCTAAAAGCTAAAAATGTGTTTGGATCTAAGTTTAAGAATTTTTTTCTTTTCAAACATATAATTTGCTTAAACTCATATCCAAACGAAGCCTTAGTATACTATATTTTCAACCAAGGTTAATTAAACATAATAATAGAATATTAACAAAATAATCCTAATATGTCAACAAAAATTTAACTCAGGGGGTTATTTGGATTTTCATATATGTTTTTAGGGGGTTATATGGACTTTAAGAAAAGTCAGGGGGTTATATGGATTTCGGACAATTTACATGGATTATTTAGACTTTTCCCAAAATTTAAACAATGATTAAAAGGGAATTATTATCATTTTTTATGATTTAGCTATAGTATCACCAAATCCAGCAATTCTATATTGTTATAACCCACAAATTTTGGTACAGTAAATGAAAAATCACATTGATATAGTGATTCTAAATAGTTTTGATCACTGATATGTAGTCAATTTAACTAACAATAAAATCAAGCTTTTGATTATGAAGATATCTAATCACAATGATAAAGATCTAATCCATTTTAATATACAAATGGTTTACATAGTTCTAAACAAATTTAATGGTATAGACAACAAAAAAAAAAACGTTGTTGGGTGATTCATGCTATCAAAATAAGGTAGCGTTCTTTATGCTAAAGCAAACCAAATTCTTTTCTTTTTTTTTTTAAAAAAAAATCCAAAGTAGCACATAATGTACATAAGGTAGAATAACAAGCTGTTAAAAACGATTAATTCAATGAAAGATAAAAGAAAAAAACAAAGAAATAATACTGCCTCCATGTCACAACAAACATGTAAGCATAACATATCCAAAAAAGAAAAAAAATCATAATTTACAGAGAGAACCAAAACATAATAACAGATATCATGCGCAAAAGCAATAGAGAACAAGAACTAAACTACAAATCAATGCAACACATATTTCCAAAGTTAACAAGCAAAGAAATTATACGAATCACATGAAGAGATCCCAAGCGTAACAAGAACAGCAAATCGGAATCACAAATAAGAATAATCCAATATTTACAATGTGAGAACTACAGATTACATGAAAACAAAAAGCAGATCTTAATCAGTGACATCGTACGCACCGATTGAATGCAGAAATCGATCTTCAAACATCGAAGTGCAAAATTAGGGTTTCGAGAGATTCGAAGAAAAATTCGGAACACAAAAGAAACGATGAAAAACAAACTTTCCGCGAATTAGTTCGTTGTGTAACCATCGATATTTATAGCTCAATTTTCGGGACCGAGAAATCATTAAACGAATCGGAGAGGGATTTTTGGGCCCGCGATTTAGGACCGTCGGATCCCGATTCGTGTGAGGTAGAGTTTCGTCCGGGTATATCACACGTGAAAAGTATTCTGAACCGTTGGATCGAAGTTTTCATCACAACGAAACCATTACTAAAAAACCCTTTTTATTTAAAGTCACATTAAATATAAAAATTGACTTTTTTTTTTGAAACCATTACTATAAAAAACCCTTCTTTATTTATCTCTTGTAAGTTTAACCCCCGCAAACCATTAAATATAAAAATTGATAACCCAAAAAACAGTAATATTAGTATGGTTGTCAAACTATGGTTTAGATGAGAAATATTCTAAATAAAAAAAATCTGGTGTGTTTAGAGGGGGTTATATGAATATATTGATATTATTTAATAACAAGAAGATTATAGGGGGTTTATAGTTTCCCTTATTTTATCTTATGTATTTTATGTTATTATAAAATATAAAAATGTTTTTCCCTCCTCGTTGGTGTGGATGCATAGAAAATGAGTGTAAAATTTTTTCGCCCTTTTATTTGAGATCACTTTTAATCATACGTACATTTTTTTTAATATAATTTTTTTGATATATATCTTTTTTAGTATAATTTTTTTGGTACCACTGTAGAAGGATGTCATTAAAATACTTTTTTTAATATTAATTAAGGTTGAAAGTTACAAATTTTTTTTTTTTTTACATACTATTAAAAAGATGCGATCATCATGAATCCAAAAATTGTGAAGCATAAACCTATTAAAAAAGAGATTTTTTTTTTATATATAGGAAAAAATAGATCTGGCTATTGACACTTTCAATAAAAAGTGAGACTACAAGTTTGGAGTTGGGTGAGGGGAATGGAGAAACAAGGAAAATGTGAAGAACACTAAAAAATAGGATTACACCGGAGGTGTTGATAAGAGGACAATCAATTGGTCTCGAGAGACGAAGAACCCCTTGCCACGGATAGGCCGCACCCCACTTCATAATATTTGAAAAAGTTATACATCTAATTTTTAAGCCCGTTTTGTAGACTCATGCGTTATGATAATGTAGTATAGAATTGTGTTATCATAGTGTATGAAGTTTTATTATAATATATGACGCAAATTTTTTAATATTTTTTTAATTTGAAAAAAAACAATAATATATCTCAGTATATATATTATTTTATATAACTCGTACACTTCAATTGAGGAGGTATGATTTTTTCTAAAAACAGAAAATCGGTGTGGATTGCAATTAGGGCTGCAATGGGGCTAGATGTATCATTTTTCAATAAATATACATGTGATTTGCTATTCCGTAACTCATACGTCGTAGGACCCAATTAACAATATAAAAAATTACCTTTAAAGCCACTGTGCAAAAATTAAGATAATGTTAAATTATTAAGCATACACATAACCATATCCACTAGAGTTCAATTTCATTTTTCAGCAACAGAATCACACTTTTTCTAACAAAGGGACAGGATAATTAGGATTATATCATATTTCATTTTTGTTTATTATAACAGTATTCTTAATCTCTATTTGATGTTACAAGTTTTATTTATGGCTTCAAGCTTTTCTTGTAACAACAAAACTAATCATCAATGAAAGTGGATGGAATGCTTTTGTCTGGCCAAACTATGTTCATTTATAAGTACAAATGATACACTTGAAATTCATATAACCCATTGATATTTCATAAAGTCTATATAACCATGTGAAAGCTCGTATGTAAATTCAAATAATCGTCTGAGTTAAAAATTTTGTGACAAATTAGAATTATTCTGTAAATATTCTATATGGTTAACCCTAGTTGAAAATATAGTATACTAAAAATCTCCTACAATGTGTCAAAAACGTAAAAAATCTTCTGTAAATGACAATTTTATCTCTCTAGATAGGGTTTTATAATCTATCTGGAGAGTCAAAATAGTTATGTACATAAGGTTTTTTCATGTTTAACAAATTGTAGGAGATTTTTGATATATTGTGTTTTCATTCAGAGTTAACAAAGCATAATATTCTTCATCTGTCAATGAAAGTTTAATTCAGAGGGATTATTGGATTTACATAGCTGTTTTCAGAGGGCTATATGTACTTTAGGAAAAGTCGGGGGTTATATGGATTTCAAATAGTTCACATGGGGTTATTTGGATTTTCCCTGTCTTATAATTCAGAACTTGTCATTCCTTTTTTACGTCTCTTAATTTACTTTCTTTTCCGTTTGAAAACACAGATTGAAAAGTAGCTTTTGGAATAAAACTGTTTTTTAAGATGATTTTAGACTTTAACTTTTTTGTGATGTTTTTTTTTTTAAATTTAGGAATCAATATTTGGAAAGAGTTTAATGTTTGGTAGAGAAAGTTGTTTTTCTATTCAAAAAATCGATTCCGACAAAAAATCGTTATTTTTTAGTTTTTTAAAACACGGATTTCGAGAGAGAAATTAAAAGGAATCCAGCTTTTGATTCCCCCGGAATCCACCCCGTTTGGCTGTACGATTTTAGAATTTTAACTTTTCAAAAAGTGGAATCTGCCTAAACCTTGTTGCCAAACGGAGCCTTAATGTAATATGCACAAACACTAAAGTTGGATATAGTGTTTCAGTTTCCTCCTTTCACAAACCTCTCAATTTCTCAAGCAAAATGCGTGCACTGCATTAGTAAACAGAGTCAATAATGACGTACAAAAGTAAGAATCTATAATTAGTTTTACAAACCTCTACATAACATCCCATTCTCTATTAAAAACAGACACAATCTTACACCAGAAGTCAGCAAAGTATAAAAAGTAAAAGTGAGTTGGTATATTATCAGCTTTTGTGTCGTTTCACATTCCCTGCGTTTGACAACTTGATTGGAGTTGTTTTTAGCTTTTTTAAAAGCTAAAAACTTCAAGCAAGTTACCAAGCAAACCACTTAATTGAAAAGTTGTCATCACTATTACATAAAAAAAGGTCTCAAATACTTTGTTTATTCCCACAAAATCAATTTCTGTTATCAACAATAAATATTATGATTTCTTGATTAATTAAAAAACAGCAGTCATCATTACATTCTTAAAAAACGTGTATAGAGTTTCAAACCATTTTTCAAACGATGTTTCCAAATGCACTCTTAGTTGGGAAAAAAAAATACTCCAAGGTTGTATGATGTTAAATTGAAAACTAATGGTCGAATAATATTTGATGTTACCTATGAATTTGTAGCCAAACAGACAATGTAGGTTCCCTAATAAAAATGAGGCACTTGATCATGAAGTACTCATGATAGTCATGGAAACTGTATTCCCTTCAACAATAAAAGCCCTGTTAGACAAATGTAGCTCTCTGGTGGCCACTTTGAAGAAATGAATAGCATTACAAAATAATAACATGAGAGTACCATGCCATAAAAAATCAAAATTAAAGATAAAACAAAACTCTCTTATTGCATGTCCAACAGCTCAAAAAGTTGCTGTCATAGAACAGCACGAATCGGGTATCAGTCTTATCTAACGATTCAATGGTGCTTTGTTATTAATAAATCCAAATAGATTTCACAAAACTTGACTGATCTGGTTATTCTAAAGTTTCTTTCCTATTTTAAGTGCTAGCCCATGAAGTATTTGGGAACCTCAGAAATCCACTTCACCTACAGAACCTGCACAGGAAATGATGGGAAAAAAATCAGACTACGGTAGGAGAAAACAGGAAAGGCATTTACTCGATGCAGCAATGATATTTCGCATCCTTGAAATAGCAGAATGTACACATGAAAAAGAGGAAACAAATTACGTGATTTCATGCTATTTGCAGCACATATGCACAAACCAGATCTTATGGTACTCTTTCTTTTGTTGGCAAGGCATAACCTACTGGCATGGACCAAAGGAAGGATGCACTTGGCAGGTGGTCAATTGCCATATTGCATGCAATGTTTATCAAACTATATCCAAAACTGAACAATACAGACACTACACCTCCAATTCTAGCCTTCAAAGCAAAACCTTTGAGGTAATTAGAATACTATCAAGCCATGTACATTTTTTGGAGGAAATTTATATAGTAATGGACATAGTCCATCTCCTAACATTTGGGGCTTAAATATTGGGCAATGCTAAACAAACTGTTCCATATACAGATTTCTGAGCAATTGATGAAATTGCACAATCACATCCATCCCATTAGATTCACTTAGAAAGTGAAGCATTTGATGGATGATGTGGTGGTGTGATGTCATCAGATGTTTGGAAATCTATTTCAAGACCTTTGATTAGCGTACAGTTATACCATATGCCAATCATACCAACTGGATGTTTTCAGTAGGTCTTGGATGTCTTCATTCTGAATCATAATTACATCTGAATGAAATTCCATATCTAAATGGATGGGATTCAAACAGTGGTAAATGATTAAGTCTAGGACTCATGAAGGTAAATGAATCAAACTCATATCCTATAAATTCATGGCTTTTAGATGCACAAATTCTGAACCGTGCCCCATGAGCTCACCTAAAAATCTAAAATGGCTAGTTAGATTTGATGCTTTCAATGCAATATTCTGTGATTATGATCATACTGTGTTAAAGGTCCAGCTGCTTTTCTGTACACACAAACAGGTGCAACTGAACATAGACAAAATTGCATGGTGCAGACCATGAGGGTAATGTCCCATCTCAAAGGGAATCTATGCAATTATTTGATAACTATTTGAGCATTTAATGACACTTGCCATTATGCTGAGCCATTCTCAAAACGGGGAAATAATTTAATGAAGGGTCAGTTTTGATACCTGAATACATAGAAATATGTCTCCTTGGTATAACTATATATGAAATTGGGTCTGAGCTCCTGATTGATACCTGCATAATTAAATTCCACAGGGTGATAAGTTATCATACCAGTTATAAGACTACATGGACATTGTGGTTCGTAAAATTACCAGAAGTAACTGTAGCTTCATATTCATGGATGCAAGATTTTATCAGTCGTCAATATGACAAGAATAAGCGAAATTGTTTTTAACTGAAAATGATGTTTACATGAAACTAGGTAAAACCATCCCAAGTTTCAGGGAAATTCATTGATGCATAGTAACTTCTTTTGGGGATGTAGGATTAAGTACAAGTGGTCCAATGTTAACATGTATGGGTAACACATGAATGTGATTTCCAATTTTGAGGTCTTGTCTTCAATAATGTTTGTAACAATAGGATTTGAATTGTATTGGCCCTTATGGCCTTATCCAAGTAAATTTCTTCAGTTCTTCATAACAAAATTTATAAACTATAATGTACTTCAAAACTACAGTGAAAATAGGAAAGATGGATCATAGAAATCAAAGTAATGGTGCAAAAATATGGATATGATGAAAAGCTTTCAACATCGATATCAACATCTCCTGATATTTGTTATCAGCTTTATCAATCCTACTACACACAACATTTTCCCCTTCCTCTAGTAGGTCAATTATCTCACATGCCCTCTCAAAGCACCTCTATCTAATGCTTGTTAGGGCTCCCCGTCTCTCTCTTCCCACCACCATCAACCCTCGTTTGTTCCCCATTGCCTAGAGGATGAAGTTTTAAATGTCCAGTTGTACACACAGGCCACCAAACATGGTGTTCAGTGTTCACTTCAATGTCCTTTAACAATACATAATCTAACAAGACATGTTGACTTAGTGACATTACACAACATGGTTCTCTAGTTGTTCTCTTATATAATTTACTGCTTCCAGTTATCTACCAATGCAAAATGGTTTGAAAATCAATGTTTAAAGACCGGTTTAGAAATCAAGAAATTAGCAAGAGTATGAGATAATAATATGCAATGAGTGACTACATTATCAACATATTCAGTTCCGCTTGTGTTTCCCAACATGAGATCATGGGAAATTTGTGCAGGTCATTGTAGGGGAAAGTTAAATAGCATGTGCTCTGTTGATCAAGTGCCATTGAAGAATTCTGGTCTGATGGGACTATTACTTTTCTATCCAAAAGATAATGCAAACCATAACAAATGAGCTTAAATACGAAGTTCACTGACCTGTATAATTTCTGCAAGCTCGGATGAACAAGATAGTTTGTGATATATCAGTTGATGCAATAATGCCACTACTATTGGTGACCACGAAAACCACATTTTCAAGGAAAAGTTAATAAAGGAACTTTTGCATTTTTTCCATTGCTCTTCTGCAAACCAAATAAACATGCCTATGCCACTGTGGTGTCTTCCCTTGCTGAATTATGGGCAGGTTTGGGAGCATCACTCCCTCTGACTACTCTGTTATAAATCATCTTAAATGACTGTGACCCATATGGCTTACTGAGCAGACTTATAGGCATTCTGAGAGTTTGTTTTCGGTTTCTTTTCCCTCTTATCAATATACTGAAGGTTCCCTCTTCCTCCATTGTCTTACTGTTAATTGGTGCATGTTTCTTGTCATCGCTCTCTGAGTTTTCTGTGGAAGCGATCTCATATTTTAGCTCACTTTTGACTGTTTCATTTCTGCAGGAACCAGAGTCTTCATTTTCTTGCTGCACTTCTAACAACTTCTCAGATGTCACATTTGCCTCTTCTTTCTTAGTTTCTTCCCCATCTGTACCCAATAGAGTGTTCAGATTTATGTCTGGAAGTTTATCAGAGAGCCCTTTTGAATCTACAGTGGGTTCAGAAATGGGATGGACAACAGGCGGCATGATGGTGAAATCTACAGGATGACAGCCAGGCCACACTGTCCCTGGCATAAATTCTGATGCGTTTGGATTCATATTACACCATGCCATGTGATTAGGGTGATACATGTTGCTGTTTAATGCAAAAGCACTGGTTGGCACTGGCTGCGGCTGGCTGTAAGGGGGGTACATGAAAGGCATAGGTAGGATGTTGGGAGGCCGAGGGGATAGAGGATAAGAGTGATGTGGGGAGGTGCATATGGGTGTAACTGTAGGCATGACAGGTGAAGGTCCCAGGTGAAGGGGAATATTGAGAGGCCAAGGAGCAACAGCTACAGGGCCGCGCACAATAGTGGGGGTTGGGTTAAATGGTGCAGCTGATGCAGACAACTTTTTGTTGGGCATATCCCGCTCATCTCCAGACATGAGCGATAATGTCTCTTTTGGACTCCCATTTTCATCAGTATCATCCTTATTAAGTTGTTCTCCATGTGCAGCAGAAATTGAAGTACTCTCAGCCTCCACAGTGCTCAATGCAGCATTCTCAAAATGGTCTCCATTGGGTAAATTGCAGCTAATGTGTTCATTTTCTCTTTGACCAGAACTGGATAAAACAGTACTGTTGCCCAATTGCTTTTCAAGTATATCAACAGATTCTGCATTCTTACCTGTCCAGTTATTGGATAACAGTTGGCCTTGATCATCTTCAAGAGAATTATAGCCTTGTTTAGCCACATCCAAGATACCAGATGCAGTCACTTCCATAGCTGGAGATTCTATGTCAGAATGGTAATCCTCTCTTTCATTTTTCTGTTTTTCTTCTTGCTTCTCAACAGCTTCGACATTCTCATTTACATGACTGAGGTCATGAACATCATCCTGGCTACCTGGAGCAACAAAGATTTCTGGCTCCCCATGAGCAGCCACATCTTCCAGATAACTCTTAGGCATGACTGATTCCTTTGCTTCATTTCCACAATTTTCATTTGACATCTCTCTACTCACTGGTACATACTCCTTTAATATCCTGATCTGTGATTTGGAAATTGTGCCAGGTGGTGCCAATGCAACATCTTTGTAAGATGGAGATTTTCCAAGAGTGACAATCGGTTTGCTCTTTGGACTTTCACATGCAGCAGGGATTTGATTATTTCTTGCTGGGTGATCAGTTGCTTCAGAAGTTCCTTGAGGCTCTGCAGAAACATTTGAGAATTCACCTCGATTTTTAGGACTGTCCACCGGTATAGAGCTGTTTGATGATGGCACGGACTTGATCCGGTAGATCTTACGGCCAAATTTGCTAGAGGGGGAAACTTTCGTAGGATTTTGTTCTGCATGATTCCCAGGAGTTGTAACTCGTTTCCTTACCAAGTAATAATGGCTGTTCGAATAGTAATGGCCTGCTTTAGATTGATCTGTTTCAGTAGTAGTATCTTTCTTCTGAAAATTAACAATTTTTCCAATATTCGCATGTCTCTGCTTTCGCCTTTGACTGGATTGGCCACCTGATCTTGGTCTTTGAACATGTTGCCACCCATCTTCTGTTTCTATGTTGACCTCTTTTGGTATTTCATCAAAAAGACCAATTTGCTGCTCAATTTTGACTTCATCATGTTTGCATTCAACCACCAGACTGTTAGCTTTGTCATCTTCTTGGCTCTGTCTAGGTTCATTGACTTGTTTATCTTCATCAGATACTGTTGCAGGTGAATCTTCTTGAGAGCCATCAGAATCTGCCAAAGTGGTATTTTGGATAGAATTTTCCTTAATCTGCAAGATGAAGTTTAAATTTTACCATATCAATACATAAAAAAATAATGAAATGAGCATCAATTAAATTTAGAATGCCTATAGCAGGAGTGCCTTGGGTTCCCAAGGTAAGGATCCAATGATTCAAAACTTACCATGGGCACACTAAACTAAAATTGTACATGAACATCATGATTCAAGCACATGTCCAGTGGCAAAGAAACCGTAAACTAATACTTCTCACTCATTTGGTGCATAAATAAGAAAGAAAAGAAAAGAACATCCATAAAAAAGAATAAAAAAAATAGTCCTAGTCTACATCACCCAAAAGATTAAAAAAAAAACCGTTTCAAACAGGGATATATAAGTATCTATATCCATGAACAACATCCTACATGGTCATCATCCAAGACAAGTGCATCAGGCATTCAATCCATCATGGGAAATAAACTAATCTTCAGTAATATATAAAATAAGCTGATAGCACAATGTAGTAATCAAGTTTCTTGAGAATCAAAAAATACATGCTTCCTTGGAGAAGAACAAGGAAAATACAGAGTTGTATATTGAAAGCTCAAAAATTTCAATTCCTTGTATGAATTTAAGAACATAAAAGAATGCTAAATCTCAGAAAAACAATAAAGTTATTCAAAACTTGAAAATCCATCTCAATTCTAACAAGGGAATCAATAGTGCAGATTTCTCATTCCAAACCTTTTTTTTTCTACGATATACTACAGCTTCTGACAATAAGCAGAATAAAGCAAAGTGTCAAAATCCAAAATTATGGTTGGAAAGCCCAGTTCAACTAGATTTGGTATAAGTTCAAATCTTAGGCGTTTTGAGATTTTAGTTTAATGGCCAAAATGTTCACTGCATTTTCACGACCAAAAATAAAAAATAAAAAAATTTCACGTGTCCGGTTGATCATGCATGTATATTAAACCCAGAATTATCCTGACAACTATGCACACATTCGATGGACTGCCTTGATTACACCAAGTTAGATTATGGAAGACCCAAGTTATACAAACCTTTGCTCGCAGATGTCTTCTTTTTGCAGCTTCTGCGTCTTTTCCTTTAGTCTCCTGATTGGGATTTATGTAATCCAGCAAATCTGAAACACTGGAGAGAAAAATATATAACTTGTCAAAGTGACTTCATACTGTTGAATCATCTAGAATGAATCGTGTGAAAGTAAATAGATAAAAAAGATGTCACACAGAGCAAATGTAAGCATGTCTGTTTCATGCATAAATATGGACATAGAAACACATAATGCAGTTCACATTCATGTGAGACAGATTCATAAGATTGGGTATGCTAAAATTACTGTTAGCCAGCCTGACTTGCCTATTAAATCCCAGTCAAAACTTTAAACAAAAATAAATAAATAAATAAAAAGAAATAGCATGCATGGGTCGATGATGGTGTGTCCAAGCATAAACATGCACCTTCATGTGCAAGCATGCATTGAGCTGACTAAGCAGATAATTATTAAATATTCATAGTAGAGAAGGGATGTAGATTGGATAGATGTATGAAGTGGCATAGATAGAGAAGTACCTCAAGTGGCCCTTGCTGGCAATGGATGCATCTGGCTTTGGAGTCCCATTTCTAGCAGCTTCTTGCTGTTCAAAAGCCTTGGATTCAAAATACTCCAGCCAAGCAGCAGCATCCTATGATATATTCAATAATGAGTTTTTTAAAAGAAAAGATACAGATAAATATTGAACCTATGATTTGATGGTATAAAAAGTAGGTGCAGATAGAAGGCAAAATTTCATTGACAATCAAACTAGTTATTTTTCTGTCATGTATAATGAAAAATCTGTAAGATGGGATGCTTGTGGTGGTTGCATGTTATCTGAGTGTGGGTAGGTGCTGGGTGATGGCACAGGGCAGGGTGGTGGTGCTGAATTGTTTCTATTGGGCTTTAACTCATGGAAACCATACCTGAGTACGCAGGTCATCTGGACCAAGTTTGGCTCGAAGAATCTGTAAGGTGGTCTGCTCGTGCTGAACACTCAATGGATATGCTTCCATCAATGACAGTGCAATAGCTATTGCATGGTAACTTGCTGCGGTCTGGATAATTGAAACAAATTGGTTAATAAAATTTGACATACTTTCTTCAATTGAAGAAACAAGCATTAGGATATTGAGCTCTGTCTCTAAGATTTATGCTTCTATCAAATGTTTATGGTTATTTTATTATATAGCTCCCCAAAACAGAGAAGTTACAAAATAATATCCTTTGTAGGAAGAAGTGTGCATCAATTGTGCAAAAAGAAAGGAATAAATATGCAACCGTAATGGAGAAAGACCTGAATATGGTCATGACCAAGCAATTTTTGGTTGCATTTTAGAGCCTTGTGGAGATATCTGAGAGCTACATGCACATTTCCTAGACCCTCCTCCATCATGGCTACATTGATATATGTGGCAGCTGTGTTAGGATGTGATGGCCCACACGTAAGGTGTAGAAGATACAGTGCTCTCTTCACATACCTGGTCACAAGTAGAAGCAAGTGAACATCTTCATGGAGAACAAAATAATGAGCATTTATACTTTTACATTATACAATACTATTATGGAAAGAATTTTCACATCAACAAGTTGACTTAGGTAGACAATTACTTAATATCATCAGACAATCTTTCCAGGACGCAACTTCAGGACGCCCAATGAAGGTGATTTTCTACTGATGTGATGTTCATTAATAAGATGTTCTAGGAGGATGAAGGATGATGAAAAACAATAATACTTGACGACGGCTTGTGATTTATTTTCCAATGCAATTGTTGAGTGTGTATGTTTTTTTAATTTAAGATTCCATCATATAGTTTAGGACCAAGACTTGAGATGTGTTAATTTTGTCAATTATGGCTTCCAAATCATTACAAGGGATGGATAAAAGTTTCCAAAATTTTTAATTGGCAAATCTCCTCCTAATTATAGTAATCTGCCACTAGATCCATGGACAGGGAATCCAGAAGTGCTATATCCACAGTGAAGGCAAAAAGTAGAAACCATTGACTTTATTGCATGAGTTTTGGAGATACACAGCCATATAAGAGATTCGCTTTTAATAAACCATGATATGGGGAAAGATCATGCCTCACTTTTACCAGATCATGCAGACACTTACTCAAAGAATCCTTTTGTAGTCTCTCATATTTATCATTCAAATGAAATGCATTTCTAGTGGAACGAAGGGGAGCTTATGAGGCATTATGCTTTCTTAGTGTTCTCCAATTCCCCATAACTAACATGCAGTTTTTCTGCTCATTTCCATACCTTTTCTATAAATACTTCTTATACACTACCTTATTACTGGCTCCTTTCCTATTTATAAGTTTTTTTTTTTCAGATTGTTAATATCAATTCTTTAACAACAGATCATAAAGTTGACGCAAGAATTGTTATTCATTGTATTTTTTAATGACACTAAAGAGATTGCGAGACCAATAAAATACTAGAACAATAGTTTTGTTTAACTGAATTATATATTTTTTTTTACTCAAACTCATAAGCATTGTATGTTTTTAAAGACATTAAAGAGATCACAATGTGCTATGATCCGCAGAAAAATTAGAAAGAGAACATCACATTAATATTTTATGATGACCCCCATGTGGAAACATGAAATAATATTGCGTAAAGAACCACTTACTTTAGAGCTAGCTCTGTATGCTGAAGCCGATAATAGAACACAGCAAGATCACCATAACTTTTCATTGTATCAGGATGATCAAGTCCGAGCTCCCTCTCATTAATATCCAATGCTTTTTGTTGATAAATTGTAGCCTGTGAATGGTGGTATCTTTTATATCAAACTTAGTGAGACAAATTTCTTTATCTAGAAATATAATTTCTGGGTCCTAGTCATACTGGTCACAAGTCCAAAACTTCACTTACAAGATTTGAATAATTTACCTCCGAATTATATAACAAGCTAAAAAGAAAATTATATTTTAACAGAAAAAGAATAGAAGAAATTCAATTTAAAACCTGGATCCTGCTTTCAAAATTCATATGGATTATAAAATTAGAATAATTATACAATGAATTAGATTTTATCATGAAGCAGAAAATCCAGACATCTAGACATCCAATTATTCTCATAAATTTTTCCCTTTCACTACATAAATCTCATATCTTCCATACAAAATCAAACAGTTAAGAAATTCAATTTAAAAACCCGGATCCATTATGCTTTCAAGTCCAAATTAAAAACTTTCTCAAAATTTAATATTATGACATCCTCTATGGATTATAAAATTCCACATATTGAATAATTATACAATGAATTATGTTGAATCATAGAGTTAGATGAAAGTTACAGATATAATTCCCCATTTTGAAAGCAATGAGAGATATTATTCATAAAAGAGGCATGACAAATATAAGTACATTTCCTCAAATATTAGGGAATTTCAGGGAATTAAAAATTCATTGTTCCATAGGAGTCAAATCATGCAAACTGCATGAAGTTTTCTTTCAGGTACCTAGTTTATTATCTACAAACATATTTTTAATAGAAACATCACCCATTACAAAACTTCCTTCAGACAAAATCCAGACATCATTTTGAAAATGAAAAAATGACTGATATATCTGGACAAGTTCTTTATATTGATTTATTTGATAGAATTATATTGCTGTCAAGTACACAAATGTATGATCGTGTTTCCGAAACATAGGATGGATATATATAAAATTTTGAATATAGCTGACTTTAAGAAATCATTTCTAACATGTGAGATGAATAACAATTTAATTTTTGCAAGTTACTAGAAAAATGCACAATCATTTGTCCAATATTGAACAGGCTATTATTGGCTTGCACATGTAATAGGAGTAGGAATGTAGGATCATGTCTCTCATCCTCATTTATGAACCAAAATCCACTTAAGCTTTCTAGGAATAGATCACAAGGATGCGTATGACAGAAGTGCCATAAAAAACTATGATTTGACCTGATTGAAGTCACCGGTATGGTAAAGAACTACAGCAAGAAGACTATAGGCTCCAGCTGTCATACGGTGGTATGGTCCACATACTGCTACCAGCTTTGCTAAAGCCTGTATTCATACATAAGACGTCAGACTAATTGGCAGAGTCCCCCAAAAAGCAACAATAATCAAGAAGAAGATGAAGTATAGGTATAATATAGAAAGGTAAAACAACTCCAAATTTATAACTCAAAGACAACTATATGAAATAGTTTCCCTTCCCAACATCATCTTGATATGAAGATTCACCCAAACTGCTTGACCCAGGTGTAACCCAGATTTTGATACCACCTTTCATTTATCAATGAAATTCCATTCTGAATTCGAGATACCTTTGTTCCATAATTGACTGCCTCTTCAAGTTTTCCCTTATCAAGAGCTGTTTTTGATGACTCCAATAGCTGACGCCCATCTGCGGATGAGCATGCTACTTGCTGCAAAGATAAAAGAATGAAGATAGGTCAGATCTTTAGTTAGTATTCCAGGTAAATAAAATCAGGAAATGAATTGATTGACGAAGGGAAGATTGATAATCTGAATATTCTCTACCTTATGCACAGGTACAAGGCTAATAATATCAGCTGCATGAAATGGGGTCGATGAATCCAAATTATAGTCCCTGGGAGCCAGTTCGATGCCCACCTGCATAACAAAGACAGTTTTAATGCCAATATTGTGATAACTAGCCCATGTCACCATACAGTTCTGTTATAGTCCCTGGGTTGAATTACCTTGTGGCATAGACCTCGCAGGATTGCAAATTTTCTTGTCTCCCGATAGTACACACAGCTAAGATCCCACTCGTACCTCTTTTTCAAGAATGTTACCAACCAATACAAGGGAATCAACATTAGCAGCACAAGAAGCTTCTTCCAACCATAAAGCCACAGTCGACACACCCCTTTAGTATCAACCACAGCACAAGCCCTCAAAATATGGAATCAACATTAGCAGCACATGTGAAAGCTTTTCCGAAGCTTCTACAGATACAGATACATCCCTAACAATGATACACAACAAAGGTGTCAGATGTTAGATATTCGAACATATTTTCATAGCTTTTAAGAGTTGTTTTGGAACTTTTCTCAGTAATTATTCATTTAAAGCATATTAGGGAAGTTTCTATTATTTATACAGATATCGACAATATTTATACAATTAATACACATATTTTTTATATCATATTTTAAAAAGAAATATAAATTTCAATATTTAAATTTAGTATCAGGTTATAAATTGGAGAAGGAATTAACAAAGATTCACTTTTAAAGATTCACCAGCAATAAAATCTTCAATCAATCACTGACATCTCCCTCAAAATCCAACAGATGCAATTACATCTCCAACTTGCATTAACAACTCAATCAAAAGCTCTTACTATCATACAAAGAGAGAGGAGGATTCATCAGCCAAGGAACACAGAGAGAATTTATTTTCAATTTTTGTTCTTTCTTGTTAGTTTTGAGTTTTTGTTTTTGTACTTTGATATTATGTGTATTTTCAATAAAAGCATCTTTTTATTTTATTTTCTTTTCTTATTTTTATTCGAATATCACCAACCAAAGCTTCAAGGAGAGGACCTAATTATTCTTTTCTTTGTGCAGATGTTTTCCGATTTGTTCTTCGAAGTTTCTTCAAAGCTTTTGATTATGGGTATATCTTCCGTTGTTCTCTTAGATGGGATATGGTTGAGCTTTATAAACCCTATTTTTAAATCGAGTAGAAATGAACTGTTTTTGTGTTTATTTTCATTAAATGCAAAAGAAAAAACATCCCGTGGGGTGGATTTAATCCTTGGTGGTCTTCTTCAATGATACACACTCTTGTTTTTTAAACGTTTTTATACAAGTTTACTTCAATAGGTGTCAGACACAAGAATAGTTTAGGGGTTTATATTTTGTTGGAAAAATCTGCCATCAACATCAAACACAATCCATTAATGCTAATCAGTATATTACTTCAAATACGATACTCACAACCCGGCCCAGAGAGCGCATTTGGAGGCCTCTAGTATGCATGAAATCTGTGAGAGTTCTGCCATCAACTGGAGAGAGTTCCAGAGAACCAAAATCTGCAACCTGAAATGCATGAAAGATAATTCATTATTCTCTCTTAATAAACGAAATATGAAACTTTTCACAGAGCTTATTATCAGCATACCAACTTAGGAAGAGCTACTTCATCATAGTATTTCCGTGACATCTCCTTCAACTCCTGCAAGGACTGATGAAAAACAAAGGATATCATTGAGTTTGCAGGAAAAATTTCTCGTAAGGAATACTAAAAACTTTGGGGAATGGATGTCAGACCACTTAATCTAGCAGAAACACAGACATTCCGTTGTACTTATAGAGAATCTATGTTTTCCTGCCTTGAATATTAAGAAGATAATATATCACTGTGTTGCTTCAACACAATACCAAAAAAATATTGAAAATATGATATTTATAATTTATTATGATCAAGTGTGCCCCATGCAAAATCCAGAGCACCTCAAAGATTTATTTACTGTATTTAAAAGTAAAATGCTAATGGACAACTAATGTGTAATGATCCTGAAATGAATTTGGTGTTTTCTCAGTCTCTTGCTTCAACAAATGCAAAACAGCAATTTCAATGATACAAAAGAAGGCTACACTTCTTGAACTAGAGAGAAAACCTACATATTGATATTCACACATAGATGTTGCATAGCAAGGGGGGACTAGAAATTGAATTTTCATGCACACAAACAATGGACAAGACACTAATATAAGATCCTCTGCTGTTTTGAACTGTGAGGTACGGAAAATCAGACCTTATCTTATGAAAATCTGGACTGTGAATTTAATGAATACCTTACAGTGAAGACCTGTTCCTGATTCTTTCAGATGCACAAATGCTGCATCAGGTAACAATTGCTTCAAAATTAATTCATTCTCTGTTGCTTTAGTTGCCCCTGGTGATTCCATGGAGGGAGATTTATCATCTTCACAACCCACTTCATGAGGAGATCTCCCATCTTCAGATACCATTTCACTGTTTTTGCCATTTGATTTAGCCTTTGCATTCTTGAGGATTCTAAGAGGCTTTCCGAGCCCCTCAACCTTGGAGTCATTTTTGATCTTCTGACCAGATTGCTTCTTCTCCTTGTCGCCTGACTGCTTCTTATCCTTTTCTGCTGTGCTCTGATCTTGTAGATGCTGGATCCAACATGCACCAAGTTCCCATCTAGTGAAGGCATCCTGGCTCGGTTCCTCTTTTTGAAGTTTTGAGAGACTCTCCTCCAATACTCTCTTCACAAAGCCTTCAGCTACTTCAATCTGTTCATGTTCTGAACCCTTGAAATTTGTTGCTTTACCATTTTCAGAGGTTGGGCCTTTGTGAAGTAGCATCCTTAAACTGAATCCATAACATTACATTAGCAATCCAAGATGGCAGAGAATCTAAAGATGTAAATTAAAATGCAATATCAAGTACCTATTCACATTAAGGGCGTTTGCTCCCCCTTCAGGTTGATCATCAATGTCTAGGGTTTGCAGTGGAGGAACAATATCACTTGCCCTGCTGCTCTCAACTTTCACAACAGCAATATAGCCACAGTGTCTCACATTTACCACACCCAGTGAGACAACATCCTACAATGCAAGCCCAGGTCTCATAATACACCAAGATAATTATAGGAATTATAATACCATATACAACAATATATATATTATACAGTCATTCAGTAACCATCTTGGCATAGTATTCCTTAAATATTTCCTTGTATAAGATACATAAATGAAGCAAGTACTAGTTCAAAGTACATGGAGTTGGGTGCTCAATACTACATTATAGATATATTAGAGGTATGCCTAAAGTTTTATGAATTACAGCGTTAATTTGATTCCATGATCTACCTAGAACAAAGGATTGTTCCTGCCACATGCATTGTAATTTCAAAAGCATCACATCATCTATAAAAAGGAGATGATTAAGAATACTTACATGTGCCGCCGTATTTTCATCCGCAGTTATTCCTTTCAACATATTCCTCTCTGCAAGACACTCAGACTCCATCTTCATTGTTCTCTTTCCATCAATTTTTGTATCCACCTTGTGACTAGCATCTGAGGTATCTTTGGTGACAGTGATGGTCAGGTCTCCATCCCTCTCAATGTGCAAAATCTCATCTTCCAAAACAACAGAACACGGCTTCCCCATGATGTGCTGAACAGCCTTGATGGCTCTGAAGATGGCAACATCCACAAACAGGCTGTGTAAAAGGAAAGCCTTTCTGTCACGGACCTGTCTCTCCTCTGCCGTCTTACATGGCATGGACTTGAGGAAGTGAAACTCGTCAGCCCAAGGCCGCCTATCGCTCTTCCCGTCTCTTCCCCAGCCGCCTCCATTACCACCCCAGGATTCATCCTCGGTTGGAAGGGGAGGGAATGAGGATGGAGACTGGGCAGCTAATGGGGGAACAAGCCATGTGTTTGCTCGAAACCCATATGGAAGGTTCCCAAACTGAAAAAAATGGAAAAACCCCAGTCATGAAATCTTAACAAATGCAAAAGACAGGTCCAACAAGTTCTAATTCCACTTCAATTGCAATTCATCAAAGTTGCCTGCAGATCTTAACAAATGGAAGAATTGGTGGACATTGATGGTTCTTATAGAGACAGAAATTGCTCTTACAAATGCCACAAATCATTCATTGTTTTTTTTAGCAGATATTTGATGCTGCTAGAAAATTAAATTACTGGTCATGTTAACCCATCTACCATCTTCCATCAGTATTACATTAAATTCAGCGGAGAAGTTACCACAACTATTAAACTTTAAATTGAAAATATGTTTTACCGCCACAGATTATCTTGAAACTCCAGACTTTTTATGGGAACAAATATGAATCATTTCCTTTGTCAGTTGGTTGAACTCATTGCATCATCATTCACAAAAGGGATAAATAATTCATTTTCTTTCATACAAGATTACAACATTTCTTTCGAGCATGAACTGACCTTATTGCGCTCGGAGAATGCTTTCATGAGATCTCCATAAGCCTGCAACAATATAAGAAAACATGACAAACATGAAAGTAAACCACAGAAACAACAGCATCCAAAGAAATAATATAAAAAAAAGACTTTGATGAGGCACTCACGCTGTCGAATGCACGACTGAGCTGTCGCAACAGATCGACCAGATTGTGGCAAAGGATCCTCTGCTTCCCAACGCTGTAGAACCCCTTCGCGCGAACCTCCACGAACACAAGCTTCCCGTTCGAGATCTTCACCTAATCAAGATCCAACAACAACAACAACGCATCGTAAATCGTGCACCCCAAAAGAAAACAAGATCTCACGAGCTGCCACTTACTTCAATAGAGAAGATGTGGTCGTCCGAGATCCTCTCTTCGTCGCCCCTCTGCTTCGTAGATCTCCTTATAACTGCCAAATGATTTCGTCAGAGTGAAATCGTCGAAAACCTAACGCAGAAGAGGAGGAGAGGTTCTCACACTGGAGGGGCGGAGGGACGTTGGAGAGGGAGAAGAACTCATAGAATCCGCCGATGCGGGAGGCGGCGCCGCCCATCTCCGCCTCCGCTTCCGCCGTCGCCGCCGTCTGCGACTTCCCCGCCGATCCGGACCCGGGCTTGACATCTTTGGTGGCCGGCGGCGCGGCGGCGGAGCCGAAGCTGGTGGTGCAGGCGACGATGTCCAGCAGTCGCCGCACGTGCGCCACCGCCCTCTCCTCGTCGTAGTCCTCTGCGTGGGACAGACCGGACGTGTGAGAAGAAAAACAAAAATGTCCCTCATTTTGAATATATTTACGGTACAGCCACCATTTGATATTACCTTCGACGAGGGTGAGTACGCATGGTTTCAGAGCAGAGACGTCGACGGAGTCCTTCAATCGGTGTCCTCGGACCTGTAATGGACGGACAGGATTGAAAGTTAGTTGGGGAGGTACACTGTTTCAGTGGTACTGATGTTGATAGGACTTCTGACCGTCCGATGATTTATTAATGGTGCATAATCTCTGAAGCACGTGCAGATCGACAGGATCACGAGATACGCGAAGAAAGGGACACAAAAGTTTGGCACGTGTCATCCATGTCAGAAGACATAGGACCACATTTGCTTCCTTTCCTTCCACTAACATAAATCATAAAAAAATGTGTGTGATGGTCGCGATTAAGTTTAAATCGCGGGTCCATCGCATCCAACGGTCGACGTGAATCGCACCCGACCGTCCGATGCGATCGTGATTGATCACCGCACCTAATCGGCTCCCTATATGGTCGCGATTACCATACGAGAATCGCATCCAACGGTCGACGTGAATTCCGATGCGATGGACCCGTGATCACGGCCCGTGATTAAACCGCACCTAATCGGCTGAGTCATATCGCGATTCACGATCAATCGCATCGGAATTCACGTCGTTGGATGCGATGGAATGTGAATATATTATATCTATATATATATAGATTAAAAATGTGAGAAAGGGAGATTCATTTCTAAAAATTTCAAATAATGTGGGTTTTTTCTTGTAGAAGCAAAGATTCTTAAATGATTGACTTATATTATGCATGTTTAAGATATATATATTTTTTAGTTACATTATATAATAAATATAATGATATTTAGAAAATGAAAATATTATTTTTATTTTTAATTCTTGTTGATGTTTTCTGTTTCACTGAAGATGACTAGAAAACTCACATTAACTCTTTTTTTTATCCAATGTAGAATTTACTTGAACATTTGTTTCTCATTGTCAGAACATTTGAGTTTATTTATAAAAAAAAGTTTCATTTTTCAACTTGGCTGTAGTTAAATAATTCTATGATAGTACTATTCATAAATTTTACTTTAGTGATCCAAACCGTTACTTAACAAAAAAAATTGATAAATTTATGACCAAATTGATTTTCCATCAGTTATAAAAATGCACATCTATATCAGTTATTCTAAGAGGTATTAATTATCATTATAGTATTGGTTACAGATTTTCTTAATATTTATTTTTAAGGAAACATAGCACATTATCTCTAAAATAATGAATTTTTTTTTAGATGATAATATCTTTAAAAAAAAGTTGATGCGATCCAATACTCATTAAGTGTTGAATTCCATCAAATACTTATCCGTCACAATGAGAGACTGACAAATGTTCATTTACATATCTAATGTACAAGAATGAGTGATTATTTCAACACTTATATCAATCCCTCATTGAGGACTGATTAGCATCAATAGCATCATCAACCCTTCCCAAAACAACCCATAACATGTGCATATATTATTTAAGAATAAACAAGGACCTATATATATCAAAATTTGGAAACAAATGGAAATGCAAGAGTACCTCGTGAGAGAGCGAGTAGTTTGTGATGTTGCATGTGTTCGTGTTCACACATAAAAGCCTCCTAACATCTATGATCCTGTCCGTTGATATTCCCTGCAAATTATTTATATATTGTATTGGAGTTAATTAAACACAAAAAGTGAAATTTATAATAGATAGCCTCAATAAAAGACTTCTAAGTTCCAACTCCAATAAAGAAATTATAATATGTTGGGGTTTATATGTAATAAAATAAAGGATAAGTTTAACATTCATAGAATAATAATATGATAAGATAATATGAATCATGATTATTACATTTGTGCTTACTTACATGTTGATTATTTTTAACTATATTCTACAAGACAAACACACACATACAAATAAATAAATAAATAAATAAATAGAAATCCCTATATAATATTTATATCCGAATAAGTTATCCACGAGCTAATCGTGAGCACGCAATTTAAAATCAATTATACATAAACACAAATTATTATCAAGATTAATTAAAATAGGCCATTATGGAAGGTCCAATGTGAAGCCAACTTCACTGTGAAGATTTTGATTCACTGGAGATTCACTTCTGGTTCTGGTAGGTCCCAGTTATGAAAGGCAAACCAAAAAAGGCAATACAAAATTTAATGCAGAAACTTCACAAACCTCACAGCACATTTTTGAGCGCACACACTTCATTTTTGTTAAGTTCTCAATATAAATAAAGAATATAATTAATAAATAAAACATTCAATTAAAGTGAGACACTCTCCATTACCACGAGGCATTGGTTATATTATATTTTCATAGAAAAAACTCATATTTTTTAGGCTATTTTTTTTATATATATTATTTTAATATTTTTCTTTAGCTAGGTAAACTTCATTCTATCAACATGAATAAGACAAGCTAAGCCCAAAATTTCCCAGCGACGAAAAATGCATCTACCAACCTTTTGTGACTTTATATTCACAACACATTGTTTCATTTTATTTTTATTTTTTCAAAATACTAGAACAACAAACTCATTCATCCTTACCACCAGTGTGTGTGTGGGTGTGGTGTGAAACAACAACATCCAAAAAGAAAAATCCAAACCTTTAGAACAACTTGAGATTCATCAGGGAGGTTCACAGTGATGTCCATCACCACTGGAAGAACTGCAAAAGAATAGATAAAAATCTCATATAAAGTAATAAAGAGAGAACTTTATATTGTCTGTGTTTATTCATACATACACCTTTTGAATGAAATCAGACCAAGAATAATAGAATTAAAAGTAAGACCGATTACAACCATATCTTTATATTTCCATGTTATAAAAGACAAGGCATAATAAGTCTTGAAAGATATGTAAAAATAGCTTACTCTTCTCCTCTTTCTTCTTCTTCTCACCCTTCGGCCTCCCTCGGCCGCTCCTCGGCGCCATTTATGAGCCTTGAATTCTATAAACAAGAGAGCCAATTATAAATTAAACAGACTTTAATTATAGTTCAGTTGAAGTACTCAATCACAATATTATTGAGAAGTCCATTAATACTACTGATGTCAAAACAGAAAGTTAGAGATTTTTAGAGGCAGTTCAAAACTTGAGAACTTTTTTTTCCATAAATAAAAAAAGCTCTATTTGGTCATCAAAAGATACTCAAAAGCATAAAAAATTATTCACAAGAAGATTCATTACCTGAAAAGAGCACGTAAAAGGGTTACCAAAGGAACCTCTAAAGCCAATAAAAGATTGGGTTCTTTTTTTCCTTTGTGAGAAGCTACAGTGGGATTTAAATAGGTTTGAAAGAGTTGGGCATTGAATTGAAGCTTTGAGAGATAGAGATAGAGATAGAGATAGATAGAGAGAGAGATGAAGAAGAAGAAAAAGAAGAAGAAGATATGGATGTGTGGGAGGGTGTGATAAGGAAGGAAGGGCTGAGATTGAATTTGAAGAGGGTTAGAGATATATTGGCCTCATGTGACAGCCCTCTCTGGCCCAAGACAGTATGTAATATGTAAAAACACAAAGAGCTTGTTATATAAATCCAGTCAATCAAAAAATGGAAGCCATACCAATCTGATCATGTGGGCCTAACCCATCCCACCCATTAAAAATTTCAGTCTTGTTCAAATCTAAGCCGTCGGATTGGAGGCAGTGTTTTTATTTTGCATAAATTGATTAAAATGACCTAGCTTGTTTTTAGTGAAGGAAAATAATATTAATTTAAACCTGAAATGCATTACAAAATTATGTGGGATTTTAGTTTTCACCTCCGGCCAGTAGAAAAAGTGGATTATGATTACCAATGTTTAGAAATGCAATATGTTGTTTGCGTGTGGTTAAAGTACTGCATAGAATATATACGATATGCTAGAGTATATACGATTTTATATTATTATTTAATAAAAAGATATATGATTATTTTCTATCAATAGATAATAAGATAAATATGTAGATCTATTAATAATTTATAACAAAGGTCCTTGATCACAAATTAGAGAAAATATTTGAATAATACAAGGAAGTATACATTAGCTTTTTAGGTTCAAATCTATAAAGCTTTCTAAACTATAAATCTAGGTATTTGATCAAATGTATAGTTAATAGTGGATTGAGAAAATGCACATATATCCCAAATGTTTAAAAAAAATAGAAAGTAAGGAAAAAAATAATGGAGCCAAACATTACTAATTATAAATCTTTCAAAGTAACCCCAACATCCTAAAGAAAGCATAAAACTATTCAAAAAACTATCATTTAATAAAATAAAGGCACCCCAAAAGTTTATAGACAAATCTTGTGAATTCTCAAAAAAAAATTGCTCGAACACATAAGCGGTCGCATATCCGCATAGAGACCGATTATGCGGGTGTTGCACGCATATGGGCGCTTTCTGACTTACACGGTGTGCAGTAGGCATTTTGAACCGCCTGTGCGGCCGCATATATGCGGGCCATACAGGCCGCTTTCCTGCACACTGGCAGTTACACACAATCCTTTTTACAGCTCTAAATACAGTCTTATATAACACGTTAGCTATTCAAGCGAAATATATACCTTATTAAAAATTTTATTTGCTAAAAATGAATTCATTCAATTTGAAATAGAGCTATATACATTTGTTATCAAAATATATCGATCATTAAACATGATTTACGATTTTTTTAAGAACTAAAAATTAAAATATGTTTGGACCTGCATTTGGGTTTTTTTTTAAATTAAAACATGTTAGGGCTGTAATTCGGGGAAGAACCTAAATTTATCCTCAAAAAATTGTACAAAAACTAAGTTGATTATTAACCCTTTCTAAAATTGGGGTCATTTATGGTTTTTTTTAATCATGTATGTTTTATTTAATCTTTTTCTATTTTTAGAGTTTGGTATCTGTTGTTTTATGAGATATCTTTTGACCTCCTTCATTTTATATTAAAAGACCATGTGCGGAATAAACTTAATTATAATAAAAGAAAATGCTAGCCACAAGCTTTTCAGCATTCCTACAAATGCATTTTGTAATTTTCAACGTAATTGAATGTATGTATTTTTTCAGACCTTCTATTTTTATAATTAAACATTATTATAAGTTTATATTTTTTTAGAAAATATAGTATATAATAGGTCAGCATGCCAATCGGACGGATACATCAGGATGTTAATTTTTGGATTCGGATATCTTTGATACAGATCGGATAATATCATTCAGATAATTAACATGTATATATATATATATATATATATATATTGATTTGGTATCATTACGAGATCGATCGCATATTTTCCGATGCAGATAATTAACCTAATGATATAATTGATTTAATATTAAACGGTTGAACTTAATTAAATGATATCTTAATCGATTAGAGATAAATGAAAATGAAAATTGAGATTTTAAGGTTTATTCTCTCTTTTACATGTCATACATTGAAAATTTAATAGTAATATAATATATTATGATTGTGATTAATAATACAAGATAACAAATATAAACAATATATATACAAATATATATATATTTTTCCAGATTGAATATACTAATATCCATATCCGTGAGACGGATTAGATTTGAATTTTTTTTGGGATAATTTACAGGCTTAATGATAGTTTAGGATTGCATGAACGGATGTAAAAATGAAAACCAAATATTTGGAGGGTTGAAATGGTAAATGTTGGTGTTCATCGTGATTGATCATCCTCGTCACTAGGTCCGCTCGGTGACAACACTGTAGCTTTCATGGGGGAGGGAGTGGCGTGGACTCAACAACACCCGTGCCTCACGTTCAATGGGATCATAATACGCTTTTGCCCTTCACCTTTTGTGGAAGGACAACATTAATACGGTTTAGACTGGCGGTGGTGGGAGGGCATAAGTGTCTTTTCGCTATCGACGAACTTCCTCCCTTGGAACTTGAGATCCTGACCCGACTGGGAATGAAATCACACGGCATTCATTGAACGATGCCTGCCTTAGATCTGCATTAGGTAGATGCATAACAATTGTATATTCATTTTTGAACACCTGTATATCAATATTTAAAATAATATGCGGTCCACGTATGTACAATCAAGGTTGAGACCGCATACGTGTGAGCTGTATATATTATATACGGGATCGCACATTAACCGTTTGAACAGACTCATAGAGCATTCATTCTTTTGAACGGCAGTAAAACAAATATTCTACTGTTCGAATGGAATTCTGAGTCTGTTTGAACGATCCAGTGCAAAGACCTGCACTTGTTATATCATGGGATTTCTAAAATGGCACGTGTGGCCACACATGTCGGCATGTGGCAGTCAGTCACATTTAAATCTATATTGTATACTTTTTTCGATACAGAAATGACACGGTCCCAACATACAGTGATATATTAAATATAGTACTCTTGCACCAACATGGTACCCATAACTGGCTTAGGGGGACTCTTTGCATTGAGGAGTAGGGTGTCATGGGGTTGGATTCAGGGGTTTTAGGTGGACAACTCCTCTACCTTACCCCTGGAATCAGGGCAAGTCTCCTATGTCCTGAGGTTGTGTTCACTTATTTTTTGGGTTTGTCTTTTTGTAAGCTTTGGACATTCATTTTTTTTAAAAAAAAATAAAATTAAGACCAAATGTTTATCTTTCTATAAACAAAAAAAGATGTGTCCGGGCAACGCTAAGGGCCTAAGGCAATATTAAGGCATATATATATATATGTGTGTTATTTTATACCGAACCTCCTTTTGATAGGATGGGAGATGTACCCCTCTTTAGTGAGAGGTCTTGGATTCAAGTCTTGCCACCTGTTGATAAAGGAAAATTTGACCAAGAAAAAAAGAAAAAAAAATTTACCCACAAAAAATAAAAGATGGATCCATAACTGATGGTGGGTCAAAACCCACTAGCTAGAAATCAACCATCATTCACTGTCTCAGGAATTGATCCAGGGATCCCGAAGAGTGGCAGTGTCCTTCTACCACAAGAGTGAAGGATCTGCAGCTACACATTGTTACACTTAATTGTAGCCATTGGCACACTCATTCATTCATTCCTGTAGTTTACATATTGATACATCTTTTTAGTTTCTAATTGGGCGCGTATGTTTTTCAAGTTATTGATATGTTTAAAATGAAAGTTAGTTCATGTGATAAGTTTATAACTAGAGATTCAGTAATGAAAATCAAATTTTCATTTTTCTCACTTTTTTTAGAGATCATACAACAGAGTATAATAGTTATTTAAATTTTAAAGATTATGATAAATAATGCACCAAGATTTCCAAATATCAAATAATTTTATCCTTTTGAGCTTCAGAAATGAACCGAATACAAATATTTTTCTTGGATAATTGGCATGCTTAGTGTAAGCCTGTCAACGGAGCGAATACGGAGCGGATATGGTCATATCCGAATCCGAATCCGAAAAAAATTTATGTATCCGTATCCGTATCCGATGGATATTTAAAAAGTGTATCCGTATCCGATCCGAAATTTCGGATACGGATTCGGATAATTATCCGAAATATCCGATATGAATAAATAATTAATTAAACATATAAAATATAAACAAATCAATGTGCTTGACAGATTTTGAACCACAGTCCACTGCATATATACCTAGCATTGATTTCTTCTTCAATCGGATCTGGACAGATTATGTAAAAAAAATGATGACCTAGCATTGATTTCTTCTTCAATCGGATCTGGAGTGGAGGGAGAGAGAGGAAGATGAGCATATATTCAAATCTGATCTGGAGTGGAGGATCGAAAGACGCGTCGATCAAATCAGATCTGGAGTGGAAAATCGGAATAGGAGAGAGTGGATGAGGCCATGAGTGGAAGTCGAGAGAGAGGAAGACGAGATCTGAAGTGGAGGATCTGAAGAAGGTGAAGGAGAAGATGACGGGGGATGTGGAAGCTAAGAAGGGTGAGGGCTGGTGAGGCATGAGACCGTGACGAACGGCAGGATTTTCAGTGAAGGAGAAGATGATGGAGGTGAAGGAGAAGATGATGGAGAGTTTTCATGTGGAAATGAAATGTTGTGACGGCAGGGATTTATGAGGAAAACCTAACTTTAGATCAAAACCCTCAAGTGAATGTGAGCCGTTAGATCAAAATCGAAGGGCCTATATTGAATACTAACATTAAAAAAAAATTATATGTCATCGGATACGGATAATTTTCGGATCGGATAGGGGCATATCCGTATCCGATCCGAAAATTTTCGGATACGGATTTTTTTTCGGATACGGATACGGATATTTCGGATATCGGATATTTTCAGAATTTTTGGATACGGATTCGGATCAGATACGGATATTTTTTCGGATAATTGACAGGCTTAGCTTAGTGTATAGTCAGTTAGGTGAGTAATATACTTTGATTAGGAAATAATACAAAAAAAATATGTTTATTTGTGCGATCTCAACATATTTTTTTGGGAAGGTATTTATTTCAATATACCTTTAAAAAATTCAAAATATACTAGGACCACAAAAATGACTACACAAATGATTGTTCAGAATATTTTTTAATTTTATATTGTGGTTCGGATTAAATATGATACTTATAAAAATAGAGTTCCAAAAAAAAAACTGAATTCCATTTCTTGACCTTTTTTTTAAGGATATGTATTCTTTCAGAAGGTCAAAATTTATTGGATTTTTTTGCATATATACCTCTCTTAAAAACCATTTTTGCATAATTACCCTCTTAAATCCTCGGGTGGCAAAAATATCCATGCAATACTTCAAAGTAGTGAAAATATATCCTTCCGTTAGTCACCATTTTAAATCTAGAGTGAACCATGGTCCGTTTTTAACCCTACCAGGTGAAATTAATAATTCACTCCCATTCAAACTCCTAAAAAATTTAATTTTTGCATAAATACCTCTGCTATATTCCGTTTTTAACAAAATACCCTTATAAAACCATCATTACATAAATACCCCTCAAAATTTCATTGTGCATCGGTGCCATTGCCCTATATCAGATAATTTTCATCTCTCTTTCCCCCATTTAAAGCAGATAAACCATAATTCTAAATCAACTACATCTCTCACTCTCTCTTGTCATAAACTTGAATCACCATTACCTTCATTTTCATCATTCCATGTTCAATATAACCTTAATCATTGTTTGAGAGATGAGATGCGTTCAGGGTGTAGATGCACAATATATTATTTTGGACGTTAAAGAAGAAGATGAAACAAGGGTATTTTAGACTTTTTAGCTGTTGTTAACAATTCAAATGAGATTTTGATGGTTACATTTACCCCAGCTCATGGAAGTTGACTATAGGAGCATCGATGCACAACTTGTGAAATTTTGAGGGGTATTTATGCAAGGATGATTTGAACAGGAGTATTTTGACAAAACGGAATATAACAGAGGTATACATATAAGGCATCTAGCAGTATATTTCAGACATTTCCTATGAGACCCAACTATGACTAACGGATTTTTCTTAACCAAACCTCACGACAACTAACTATAAGAGCATTGTTGTACTATTTGTAAATATTACAGAGGTATTTTTGCCATCGAGGATATAAGAGGGGTAATTCTGTAAAAATGAATTTTAAGAGGGGTATATATATAAAAACCCAAATTTATTCCCCTTGTGCCACGAGATTGTTCTAACTCATGGGAACAAGTCATTGCCTTTTTTTTTCTTATTTATTTAAAAAAAAAAAGATTTTGTGTTCATTGTCTACATGAAACCTGAAAGCTTTATTTTGTTTAATTAATGAAAGAAAAAGATGGAGCTATCTCGGACTTTAGGTGAAAGCAGATGATTTAAGTCCACACCGTCTACATCTCATGCTTTAGTGTGGATGAGGACTTTTTAGAGCTCTTTTTTTAAAAAAACAATTAAAGAAATATAGGTGAGTGAAGGTGTGGCAATGAAACATGCATGGTCCCAAAATCAAGAATGAAAAATATTAGATGTCACATTAAGATTTATAAGTCAGCTTCTGTAAACGGATTTTAATAGGTTTTGAAGATTCTATTTTTTGTAAGAATCATAATTAATACAATTTCATTATTAAACGCATCCGGTTGAGTCTCAATATTTGAAAAAAATGAAATGTATATATATTTTTTATGTAAAAAATAGGGTTAAGAACATCTAAGTCCCTACAAACATGGAAAAACTAATCTAAGTCCCTATTAAAATTGAAACAGACGTACGAGTCCCTGAAAACTTACAAAAACCCAATTATCTTCCCTGAGTTAAGTTTTCATCCAAACTTAACAGAATATTCCATCACATATAATTATGCAGATATTAAAGTCCTTATAAACAGTCATAAAGATAAATTAGTCCCTACAAAAGATAAAATTATTCTTGAAAAACTTTTACATTAAATTGTGTACATATTGCCGTCCCTATAAATAATCATAAAGATAAATTAGTCCGTGCAAAAGATAAAATTGCCCCTCAAAGACTTTTACATTTAATTAGATAGACGTTACAGTCTTTATAAATAATCGTAAATATCAATTGGTCCATGTAAGAGATAAAAATGCCCCTTAAGGACTTTTACATTTAATTGTGTTTCAGGGGTTATAATATTTGTCTTTATGATTGTTTATAAAGATTGCAATGTCTACACAATTAAATGTAAAAATCCTTCAGGGGCATTTTTATCTTTTACGGGGAACCAATCTGTCATTACGATTATTTATAAGTATTGTAATGTCTTTTAGGAGCAATTTTATCTTTTATATGGATTGATTTGTCTTTATGATTGTTTATAGGGACTGCAATGTGTATACAATTTAATGTAAAAGTTTTTCATGTGCAATTTTATCTTTTGTAGAGACTAATATGTCTTTATGACTGTTTATGGAGACTTCAATATCTACATAATTATATGTAATAGAATATTGTAAGAATATTCCGTTAAGTTTGGATAGAAACTTAACTGATGGATGATAATTGGGTTTTTGTGAGTTTTGAGGGACTTGTATGTCTGTTTAACTACATAGTTGATTATTTTATTTATTTTCATTAATTAAATATTTATATAAATATTTATAAAAAATTTATTTATTTTTATTATTGTGATATTGATAAAGAAATAAATTTTACAAGTATATATATAATAGTAAAGATATTTTAGACATTTAAATCAAATTCCTTATTATTTTCCACGTATGAACCAAACACTTGAAAATGATTTTTCAGGAGAAATCCACTTTTTTTTAAATTCTTCATCGACGTTGTTGTCATCGTCGACGTCAACGCTACTGTCATTCGTCGTCCCTGTCGCGCCGTCGTTGCTCGCACCACCCCTACCGCTCGCGGCGACCCTGCCTGCTGTCCACCGCCCTAGCCACATCGCATAGCCCTGCCTGCCACGCCCTGCCCTGCCAGGTGCCCTGTCGCGCCCTGTCACGCCCAGCCGAGTGCCCTGCCCTTCCATGCCAGGTGTCTTGCCGTGCCCTACCACGTGCCCAGGTGCCCAGCCGTGCCCTGCTACGCCCGGCCGAGCGCCCTGCCCTGCCAGGTGCCCAGCCGCGCTGTGTCACGCCCTGCCTTGCCAGGTGCCCAGCCGCGCATTGCCACGCCCTGCTGAGCGCCCTGCCCTGCCGAGCCCTACCCATGCGTTTTCCCAAACGCGCTCCTGGGTTTCCCGGGTACCAGCGTGATAGATCACGGATCTCCCGGAATCCTGTTCGGGACTCCTTCCCAACGAGCCCCAGTTCATCCCTGCTCGCCCTGCCAGTTCGCCCCTGCCATCTCGGAGCCACCCCCTGCTGCCTGTGCCCCCCACCACCTGCCGCCCTCCAACGACCTGAACCACCTTCCTCCACCGCCGGTGACCGCCGGCTGCCGTCCATTACCGCTGACCGCCCTTCGATGACCCCTGGCTGCCTCCGATTGCGCTCCAGTAGCCCTCGACAACCTCGGGCAGCCCTCTGCCGCCTTCGGTTGTGCTCCTGCTGCCTTCGACCACCTTAGGCAGCCATCCCGAGCCACCTTCCACCGCCTCCGGTCATGCTCCGGCCACCCTCGGCCACTCGGGTCGCTTTCCGCCACCTCCGGTCACGCTCCGGCCACTCTCGGCCATCTCGGGCAGCCATCCGCCGCCTCTGGTCGTGATCCGGCCGCCCTCGACCACCTCGGGTCGCCCTCCGCCACCTTGCACTCTTGCTGCCCTCGACCACCTCAAGCAACCCTCCATCGCCTCCAGTCGCGCTTTGGCTGCCCTCGGCCATCTTGAGCCACCCTCCGCCACCTCCGGTCACGCTCCGGCCACCCTCGGCCACCTCGGGCCACCCTCCGCTGCCTCTGGTCACGCTTCGGCCACCCTCGGCCACCTAGGGCAGCCCTCCGCCGCCTCTGATCGCGCTCCGGCCGCCTCGGCCACCTCGAACCTCCCTCCGGTCGCACTCCAGCCGCCCTCAACCACCTCGGGTTGCCCTCCGCCACCTTGCGCTCCTTCCGCCCTCGGCCACCTCAGGCAGCCTCCGCCACCTCTAGTCGAGCTTTCGCCGCCCTCGGTCATCTCGAGCCGCCCTCTGCCGCCTCCAGTCACACTTTGGCCGCCCTCGGCCATCTCGGACTGCCCTCCGCCACCTCCAGTCACGCGTCGGCCGCCCTCGGCCATCTCCGGCCGCCCTCGGTCACCTCGAGCCGCCCTCCAGTCACACTTCGGCCGCCCTCGATCTCCTCGGGTTGCCCTACGCCACCTTGCACTCCTGCCACACTCGGCCACCTCAGGCAACCCTCTGCCACCTCCAGTTGCGCTTTGGTCACCCTCGGCCATCTCGAGCCGCCCTCCGCCGCCTCCTGCGCTCCGGCCGCCCCGACCACCTCAAGCCGCCCTCTGGTTGCACTCCGGCCACCCTCATCCACCTCGTGTTGCCCTCCGCCGCCTCCAGCAACGTTTTGACTGCCCTCAGTCACCTCTAGCAGCACTCAATTGACGTCGGCCGCCAACTCAGGTTCTTAAAAACACTAAATCGGCCCTACTTCCCTATCCGGAGGTCTGAATAAGGTGTTCCAGGGGTCTGTTTCGATCAATTTTATGTCCCCGACATCATTGTTTATAAAAAATGTTTCTCCTCCGACACACAATTATTCTATGGTGTCTCGTCAGACTAATTCATTGTTTATCTATGAGGGTATCCTGGGGGCCACTCCTACTACGAAGCGCCATAAATCGAAAAGACGAAGACCTGCTAAGAAGCGTCCTAGACCGAAAAGCCAAGGACATCATCTTACTCATGTTGCAGAGACATTATCGCTTCCGCATATCTCCTCTGCTGAGCAGCTTGCTGATTTCTTTACGAAGTCACACCCAATTCCTTGATTTCAGTTTCTCATTCACAAACTCAACTTGTATGATCCATCGTGAGTTTGAGGGGGGCTGTTAGAATATATGTGTTATCTCATAATATGTGTAATGTATTACACGTGTAACTCCTAGACACTTGTATATAAATGGATTAAATCATAAATGAAATACAAGGATTCTCATTATTTTTCATTATCTGATTCTAACAGTTATAAAACAATTTTTCAATAATGTCAGAAAAAGTGTGATATGTGCAGTAGAAAACTGTTTTTAAAAGTTATTTTAAATTAAAGTTTCTTTTTATCTGCACAAAGAATTTAGACATCTCATTTTCAAATGGTATCCTCACATGATTCACATATGCCCATAGAGAACAATTTTCTTGGTACAAATTCATTTTGAAGATAATGTAGTTTGATGTAAGAAGCTTTTGTTAGTCATGTCATAAAATCTACTTTTTACATAGTAACGGTAGAGGGCTCAGTCTATTTCTTAAAATGTGTATACATTTATAGAAAATGATATGCTCAGCCCTTGTAGTCTCATTTATAGTTTAAACTGTTTTTTTTTAATATTATATACTCTCTCGTTTAAATACATGTTGTTATATAAAATGATATTTATACTGAGATAGAATGGTGTATTTAAAAAAAAAGAAGAGAAAAATACATTAGTCCATACACTGTGATAGAACTGTTAAAAAAACAGTGTACAAAATAGCATTAAAACTAAATAGAAGTGTATTAATTTGGAAAATATGTTCAGTAAAATGATGAATACCGATGCTAGAGTTGAACTCTATGTCTTTAAGATTTTATTCGCCCCACACTAATGCTCACCTGTCTCCGGTAACAATCTTCCAAGATACAATGATCAGATCATCCTCAGACAACATCACTTCAAATCAATGAACCAACGAACTCATTGTGTTGATCGAACTCTCTCTTTCTTGAATACAATACATACTCGAATGCAGACTCTCAAATAACTAGCATGTCATATGTTTTATTGAAATATATATATTTTATATTATTCTTTAGATAAATTCATAGGAACAAATTTACAATACTGATTGTCCTATCACTTGTGTGTTTTTATTAGCCAAAATCACATGATAAAAGGACAACATAAAACCCAGTGGCTTAACAAATTGTTTGCATATTCCAACTAATATTTAATGCAAAATGTCTTCAACCTGACACAGCCTGTAATTTTTTTTCCGAATGAACAACTTGATTGGCATAGCCTAGAAGGTCTGAGAAACATATTGGCAGACCATGGATCAACAAAACTGAATCCCTCTTTATTTGTGTTGTCGGTTCTCATTTTATTTAGTGGCCCATATCAATGTGAAGTGTGACTTTATTTGCTTCTCTCAAATATGTAAGTAAGCTCCTCTTCCTTTTAAACCCCTCAAATTTTAAACAAATAATTTACAAGCCCGGTATATTTAAACTCAAATTTAGATTTTTATTCATGTTCCATTGACATCTCATCAAAGGCCCTCTCCCTCTCCCATGTCGAAATCATTCTCTCCCCCGAAGTTTCTGTTCATCCCTATAAATAAGAGAATTTTTTTCTTCTTCAATGGATGAATCTCCTTCTCCTTCTACTCTTCCAACCTGTGTGATTGTGTGCGTGGAAATTTCAATACGATTTTGCTTGTTTAATTGTAATTCATACGATTTTGCTTCATGGGACGGATGAAGAGAATTTTTTTTCTTTTTTTTGAAAAAGGTAGATGTTTACTACTCAATTTCATTACTGAATTCGAATTACAAATTATAAAAGGTGAAAGAACATATGACAAAAATTAAAGTAAAGAACAGTACAACAAGCGTCGACTTGGATTAGAAGAGATATTAAACCGAAGCAACGGCGCGCACACCTCCACGCTCATCCCACGATCCGCAACCCCCCCTTGCGAAATTAGACCTCATTTGCCTTGGCTATAAACCGTCTACAATCCCACATGCACCCACTAAACATGTCTCACATGTTCTCTTAATACACTTGCGCCCTGTTGATGATGATGTTGTTTCTCGTCCTCCAAATCGTCCATGCCCCGCCGGGACTATGGATTGAAGAGAAGATTCTTGGCCTTCACAATCGATATATTCGAGTTCCAAATCAAGTTTCATGTTTATGATTGTGTTGGTAATTTTAACATATGTTTTTTCTCTCAAAAAAACATATGATTCTTCTTGAAGGTCTTTCTCATCCACCACTTTTAAACTACGAAAACACAGCACTGTTTCACAGTGGTCTAAGACTAAGAGGTCTTAAAACTTTTGTGCTGTTGTTGGCTTGGAGGTCATACTGGGGGCACACAAAAAGTGTGTTTAAATGAATCTTTTATGTTACAATCTATTTAAGAAGAGCTTATTTACGTATTTGAGGGGCACAAATAGAACTAACCTCATCTAATTTTTCAAAAAATTCTAATACAACTAGTCCTTTTTATAATTTCAGAAATAGTTTTCTAATCGTCTATACACTGTGTTATTATATTATGATATATAGTGTAATATCTTATCGTATATATTTTAATAGATAATTGTATATATTTTAAAAAAAGAAAAACCACGGCCTCAAGGACATATCATTCTCCATTTTCAAATATTTGATCAAAAGATAAATCTTAGATTTATTGATGGAGTTGTAATCATATGAGATCTTCACAATCACAGAAAAACTAAACATCCAGAATGGTTTGTGAATCATCCGAGTACTAATATATCCGCTCCTAAATTTTATAAAACCCGTTGCATATTGTATTTGCAACATTATACATTCATATTATATGACACTTTAATTTCCATGACTCGCAACTTCAAAGTCCAACTGTTCAGAATAACAGCACCACACCTTGCTTAGCAAGGTGATTCATAATAAACACATTTTAATTTATTAATTATCCAAAATATATCCATGTTGTCCTTTTTTTCAATCTCACATGTCTTCATTTTTTTCCAAAAATAATATAGCTTATTTAATAAGATATATCATTTTATAAATAAAATAAAATAACTCCAAAGAATTACATCTGTCTATTTATAAAACATGAAAAAAATTCAACAATAACTTGTTAGTATATGACACTAACAACGTACATGAGAGTAAAATTTGGGTTAAAAAAAAAGACCATAAATTAATTTTTGTATCCATCCAATTCACATGCCTACAAGGTACTTTGGCAAAAACTATACCCAAAAAAACTCTCCATCTATTAGGGACTGAAGTTTAAAATCAATGAAACATGTAAACTTTCATTAAAAATGAAGAAATCCATCGAATTGCATATAACCCCTAACTCAATAATAATAATAATAAATCACATACTTCATCTTCCTAATCATATACCTCATTTGCAATATGAGACTGCAGGCAGACGCAGACATAGACTGCAACACCAAAATATACATACAAATTGCACTAATACATTATGATGGTGTAATATATACTACGTTGTTATAGCGTATGAAGCTACAAAACAGGCTGCAAAATGGACAAAGTGTAGTACTACTCTTATTTGAGATCGAAGCCTACATCACATGCACACATCAATGGGGATTATGGATAGCAAAACTGTGGGAATTGAGAAGACTTAACATTACATTTGTCAATAATTAAAGAACTGCACATCTTTAACTCAATGATGCAATTAACAGCATTTTATTTTCCAGAATTCCTTACAGTTCATTTTAAGAATGATAAGCTTATTGGAAATCAGGACACAGAACCACATACCCTGCTTTCATGTATTGAAATGATTGAATGGAAGGGGAAAAAAAAATTCAGGCATAGATCAGTTAGAACCGTAGATCCACTTCTCGGCATTGCTGGTAAAACTGACCAGCTCGCTTGGTTTGAACCAGAGAGCAATTTCATCCTTGGCAGTCTCGGGTCCATCACTCCCATGAATGATGTTTCTGCGAGCAGATTATTATACAAATGAGGATCGAATCAATAAATACACCATATCAACAGAACGTTGTAATGTAGGTCATAAAGGTTTTTATATTTCCAATACAAGTTCAAAAGCATTTTTAAAAAGTTTAAAGGTAATCTCGTATAAATTACTAAATTGTAATCATTGGAAATTCACAGAACCCAATCTACCCTAGTTAACCCTAACTTATACCATGAAATGACTAAATTGTCTCCAATTTTTTTACCCCTCCAAACAATGTCTCTTTTGTAAGGACTAATTTGTCTTTATAATTATTTATAGAGACTATAATGTTTGCATAATTACATGGTAAAATATTCCATCAAATTTGGATGAAAATTTAATTCAAGGATGATAATTGAATTTATGTGAGTTTTCAGGGACTAGTACATCTCTCCTAACTTTAACAGAGACTTATATGGGATTACTCATTTTTAGAGGGACGTAGATGTCTTTAACCCTTTTTTAATGTATAATCATTGAAAAGAGTTTACCGCATGATATGTATGAAATGCATGTGGTGTATTTCATGGGATTGCAATTCCAGAAGGAACCATCTCTTGCAACAAATGTTCCTTTCTTAGAGAGGGGTTCTTCTGGATGGGAAAAAAAATGCACAAAAGAATACTTTATTTTGGAAACACAATGACATGCCTAAAGCATGGACCACCCACTTGACCACCTCATAAAATGCATGAGTAGCACTGTCAGAAGAATAAGTCAATAAGATACTATTTTATTTTTATTTTACAATCTCTCATTTCTCATTAAAGTTAAAAGATGATGTACCGACTGTTGGAAGGGTCGTATGTGCACTCTAATGTCAAACAAACCCCAATAAAATCCTCTTTCAGGCACGTGAAGTTATATAGTATATACAAATCAAATATTAATCTAAAATAATTAAAATGGGCTCTAAGATGATTACATTGTTCGGGGATAATAAATGCTATTGTATTCTTAAACATCCCCTCAGTTGTTCATGGGGCTAAGACTAGATACTGATTTGTGAATTAAATGTTGTATTGGATGTTGTACAATCATTTGACAACATTTCAAAATCGACAGAAATGATAGTTTTACACAAGACTACTATCTTAACAGCCAAAATCACCTTCAGCATTTCACAATGATCCCTTCATTCTTAATTTGATATGCAATAATTACAACATTCATGAGTGCAGAGGATGCTTATCCATTATCAATGTAGTTTTTTTTATATTAAGGAATAATTTTACAAGTATATTTCATGGGCTTGGTTTCATATTGTTTGCCATCCTAAATGTCATGCTCAGGTAACAATGTGGGATGTGGCTGTAACAAAGAAGGTATCTCTAACACCAAAAGAGAGAATGAGAGCAGGCCAAAATTGAAACACTTCAGTTCTAGGAAAATACCTTCCAACGACAACGGCTAGATCACCTCGAATAGTACCGGGTTCTGATTTTTGGGGATCAGTAGCACCAATAAGTTTCCGGCCATACTTTATGACACCCTCACCTTCCCATACCTTCAAAATGTCAAACGCAAGACTTAATAAGCAACCATTAACCAACAAGTGGAAACAAAATCCTCAATTCCTTACCATGGCAAGAACGGGACCAGAGCTAAGAAAGTCGCATAGGCCATTGAAGAATGGTCTTTCTTTGAGATCATGGTAATGCTTCTGCGCAAAATCCTTGGATGGAACTACTAATTTGATGGCCACAAGTTTGTACCCTTTGCGCTCAAAACGCGAAACTATTTCGGAAATCTAGAAAGAGTTAAAACCATAACTGAGCCAGATTAAAATCAAATAAACCATAAAAAACAACGTAAAGTTTTCACAAAACAGATTTGAAAATGCATGCACAAAAGCCATAACCTGCATGCATGTTTGCTTGCAGAGACTACACATGGTGACTGAAATGAACTCATCTTTGAATATATAGTTGAGGACCCAATGATCACAATAGTCCAAATGATGGCCATTACACTCATAGTCCATTCATTAGCAATTTAGCATCTATGAATAAACAGAAGAGAAACATTTGAATATGATGTAAAGTACCATAGCATTTTCCTTTCAGGAATTCAATTTAGAACTAAATTCAGTTAATTCCATATTAGAACTAGCAACATCAGTTATCAATCTATACAACCAAAAAATATCCACCTGATTAACAGCCTAATAATTCATTGACCTTGCCAAAAACAAACAAACGAAATATAATAAAATCTTAATCAGTACAACTGAAATGAGAATTCCTAAAACTGAACAAAATCTTCAAAACAAATCCTACATTAATAATGGGAGGGAGAGCAAGATAGGAATGCTAGAAACTCAGCCAAGTATAATAACTTGCTTATGTCAGGATGACAATTCCAGTAAAGTAATTCCACCTAAATTATAAAAAAAAAATATTTCTGTAAAACATTAGCAAGGAACCAACTAATTCAATGGCACATATGTAACTACGGATGAAGGACTTCTGGCAGGTGAGGATCTATGCTGAGTTGATGTGCATTCTTTATGAAATACGTACCAATCCCCTCTGAACTCCATCTGGCTTGATCGCAATAAAAGTGCGTTCCATCTTTAAAAAAAAAGAACAAGAAATGTCAGGGAACTCTCATAAAAAATATAAAAAAAATGTCAGGGGACAAAAATAAACCACACAAAAAAAGTAACTTCATGATAGATGATGGGGCTACCTCGTCAGCATACACCTTCTGATCTTGCATCATATAAGCTAGCACAAGCAAAAACATATAGTAAAACAAATTAAAACTCAAGACTCACGTATTGATAAGTTGCAATAGTGTATTATAACTACAAATAACCGAGATTATACACCCAAGAAGTAACTCATGATGTACAAAATTCCATAAGATATGTGTTGATACATGTCCCGTTATCAAAACTGTACCCAATTTTATTAATAAAATTTGGTGGTAGGAGGAAAAATACATAAAAACAAGGATAAACATTATGCAGCAACGGACCATACGATTAATTAATTAATTAATGGGCTCAAAATACATGAAGAAATTCAAGAAATAGAGCTGCAGATAGTAAATAATAAACCAACAAGGATAGACAGAGACATCAAATGCTGTATCATTAGTTACTTGAATTTTATATTGTAACTTTCAATAAAAATTACTACACACAGAAGAATGGGCAGAGAAAGGATCAGCATGAAGGAATGATCAGTGCAGGAAACTTGATGGCAGTGAATAGATATCCATAATCAGAACTGTGGTTGACTGTATGGTGAAGTCTAGACCAGAATTCAAAGCTAGAATACAGCCCACGCCTTTTCATTCAAACCATCGTAATGCAATTAAGCATTTTACAGTTTCTTTCGAAGAGGTTGCGAATGCCACAGTGCTACAACTAAAACAAGGGCAAGGGCCCCCTTCATTCCCCAGAATTGGTACTAATCACTACCAACAATGTTTTCCTGCTCAGACCTTTTACTTTATGGACATCATTTCCTTTCTTTCACTCAAAAGAATATCAACAAATAAATGGAAAAAGTTCACATTAACAGCTATCAAAGAATTTCCCTCAAAAACAAAAAAAAACGAAAAAACAGCTATAAAAGAACAATAAAGTAGATGCAAATGTTAAAGAAAGTTATATGTCACACTCATGCACAAATCACAAATTCCCATTCCAGAACTAATCAAAACCCCTGTTGGTTCAGGAATAGAATTAAGTGGAATAGAATGCTTGTTCAATCTAGTGGTAATTTATTTTGCCTTTTTGTTCATCATTTTGAAAGTTTTTTTAATCTAAAATAAAGGCATTAAGGGGGACTCGAAGCCAGAATAACTTTCAACCCCCTTGGAATTAAGTTTTCCACTGAAAATTGGTATAGTAATTCTCCTTTTTTATCCCTGCCCTACCAAACAGCTTTTTGGCTATAACTTCTAATCTTCCCTATCCCACCACCTATTCTGCAAACAAAAAGGGCCAAGGGAACAGAAAACCCCAAAAGGGAATGGCATGAAAGGAAAACATATTTCAGACCCAACTCATAAAGACATAACATGGTACAATAAACAGGGTCATGTAAAAATCAAACATATCCGCATGGAAAAACCACAGCTTTGTTGAATATCCGTAAAAGAACAGCATGATAACATACAAAGACAATTCAACAGCAGCTATTTTTACACCAAACCTGCTCCAGAGAGAAGCACAGCCCCCGAAAACCATCCCATGGAGGCATTCTTCGAATTCGCCCTCCCGTAGAACGTTGAAAAGGAGGACACCTGACCCCTGCATGAGGTCACAGCTGCTGCCGCCACCGCTCGCCCTTCTGCAATACAAAACCACAGTCAATCAAGAAACGCTGCTTAACATATATAACAATAAGACATAATGAAATTCTACCAAAATTTGATTTTTCAAATCACCACAGATGCAGAGACTTCAAAACAGGATATACAATCCTGTACCATCAACAGTTCAACTGAACATGAGAAGTTTGAAAAAGATTACCATGGAAGAGAGGGGAGCTTCTGGAGGTGGATAGGAGGGATCGGACGGCCCTGGAAGCGGATCTGTAGATCTGGGAGCTCATCTTCTTTAGGGTTAAGGTTAGGGTTTCTACTGTTGTATCGACTGAAGCGAGTGAGAGACCGCGCTTTTTATTTTGTCAGCGGCGGGGGATTGGGTGGTTCAGATTGGCCGACGGTTTGATCCGCGTATTGTGGTTGACGGTCCTTAATACACGAGCCTTTTTATATTTTACCATTTCTATTGGCGATAATTACGGTTGACTACCTTGATCTGTCTACTACGGTGACTTAAGTGGTGAATTCAATATTACAAGAGGGTATTTTGGGTAACATGGGTCTATCTGTCAGAAATGCTAGGTTGTCAGTTGTCACGAGTTTTGCTCACGCACTTTGTGATTCCTGCGGCAAAAATTCAAGACAGAGTATCTGATTCACTGAATGAACAACTGTCCCCAAGATTAAAAGAGAGAACCATAAACCCCACCTCATACTTGCAAGAGGGTGAGGGGTACCACTTGCAAGTTGCAACCGCACTTTTCACTTTAATATTATAATATAATAAATATAACAAATACTTGGTTAGCTTTTTTTTTTTTTTTTTGTTAGCTTATATATTACACTTTAAAAATTATATATATATATAATTCTGCGCATTATTTAGGCCTCATTAACAAATCCCACGAGGTTTCATTTTCTATTCAAATCATCTAGCCTCCATTTGAGAAACAGAATATGCGAGTATAAGGGTAACATAAGGGTGACATAAGAATGGATAGGGAAAATAGTTGTTTATTTGCAGGGTATAACTTAGTATTATTAAACCAGATTAAACGAGTATAAAAGAGTATAACAATTCTAAATAACCTATAAGATAAGTTATACTCATTTTATCTATTCTCATGGGTCCACATGTCAAATCAACTTTTTACATCTTATCACATCAAATCACTTATCTACGCCTCTTAAAGGCTCCACATGTCAAATCAATTTTTTTACGCTTTATTTATATTTTATTTTTTTATCAACCAAACAACTCAATATTTATTCTTACATTTTCCAATGAGAATAAAAAAAACACAACCAAACAGAAAATCTCTAATTCATGTAGATTTGTTATCTATACTGACATAATTATCTATCCAAAAGAACTCAATTCCGCTATCCAAACGGGAACCTAGGATTTCTTAAAAAGAAACTGAAAAACAAAATCAATAAAAAAAACTCATTCCGTCAAAGGCACTGAAAAAGACCAAATTTTTGTTTGCAGTCTCTCATTCAACCAGAAAATGATGATGACATAGAATAATCAATGTTTTATTTTTTTTTAAAACGTTGTTAATTTGATTATTATTCGATTCCAATTATCAGACAAAGTATTTATGATGGATGCAAATTTTTTTTTTTATGAATGCAGAAATGAAATACAAATCACAACATAAAACTAAAGTTCATAATAAAATTCAATTAAATTTATAAAATATAACTTAATTTCAACAATAAATTATATTAAAGGTAAGTTACATTTGTAAATATAACTGACTTTTGCAATATAAAACAATTAAAAGTCAATTACATTCCATAAATGTAAGTGACTTCCAAATAGAATGCATATATGTTTAGATAAACGTGTCACTGACTTTTGAAAAATAATGCATATACATCCAAAATAATAGTTTGAAATGTAATTGACTTTCAAATGTTACACAATATATGCCAATGTAAAATAATTTAAGATCAAACTCCACATTCAAGAAAAAATTGTAATAAATATCAGACCAAAGATTGTCATATTTAATATCTAGCACTGAATTCAATAAAAAAATTATAACAAATACAAAACAGGGGATGAGAACTCAAATACAAAATTATGTTTTAGATAGAGAAGAAAAAGAAACCACAAACACTATGGGCAGACGCTACAGACATACCACAATTTTTTTTTCACCATGGAACGCAAAAGAAAGATGATTATTAATTTTCAAAAATCATGAGATTTGATCCACATATCACAAATGATTTTAAAAAACTAATCCACCAAAACAATCCACCTTCCATTCAAAAAACTTAAATCCATTCAAATATTCAAAATAACAAACCACATGACACACAACAACAATTGTAATCGACTCTTTGATTATAGGGAGTAGTTATAAAAAAGATAAAAATGATAAAACAAATATTAACATTTATTCCCCATGAGCTTATATGAAAGGTTATAAGATGGAACATGTGAATCATTATATATATATATATATATATATATATATATATATATATATATATATATACACCGTCGGATGCGATGGACCCGCGATCGTCGAACGGCCCACGTCGCGGCCGCACCTGCCGTTCGCCGCACGTAATAATTTTCATATATATATATATATATATATATATATATATATATATATAGTGCTGTCGGTGCGGATTCGACGTGCGTCGTCCGATCGCGGGTCCATCGCATCAGACGATCGGAGACGATTCACATCGACCGTTGGATGCGATGGACCCGCGATCGGACGACGCACGTCGAATCCGTACGACCGCACGCTATCAGTCGACTATATATATATATATATATATATATATATATATATATATATATATATACACGCGACCGATGAGGTGCTGTCGTGCGATCGCGATGCAGATGCCATTTCTTTCACATTGATTATAATTGAGGCAATGCAAACTTTACTGGGAGTCTGGGATGAGAAAAAAAGAATTTCTTTAACATATATATCCTTTAAAGAGGTGATGCAGATGCCATTTACCAAATCCCTCTGTAGGCCAATAAACCTCGCAGCTGTCTACATGATTTTTCATGTAATTATCTGGAAGACTATTAAAGTCTCCTTTAATGTATTCTATGTCAAAATCATAAATTCCTAGTAATGTTTATCATCTAACAAAAATCTATTTTGGTGCAAGATTTTTTACATCTTTTTCAAGTACATTAATTATAGTAATTGGGTCTGATCATTGATTTTTGGAATCGCCTAAAGACATTGGAGCTCTTGTCTCAATCCTTTAAAGTTAATATCTTTTGGATGTATAGTTTAGAATATGAGATCTCTAAGGTGTTCTTGTTTTTATAGTGGTACACAATTCTGGCACTCTTTGTTTTCAATAGAATGTTTTCATAGTAATCAGGATTTATTCCTATCATATTAGGGATATAAAAATGATAACCAGTACCAGAATGGTCATCTTTAGGAAAATATATCTTAATGAGTTCTGCTATCTCTTTGTCTACTTCAGATTTCTCAATAAAGAATAGTGGAACAAATTATCAATATGAGTGAGACAAGTCAATTTTTGCAATCCAAATATGTTTTATTTTTATTTATTTATTTAAGAAGTATATATTTGTCTAATAAAATCTATACTTTCGAACGAATTTACGACCACATGAACGTCTATCAATGCCCATTTCTTTAACACCTATGTGATCATGATTCCCTAAAAAGTATCTTAAATCATAAAGGCTCTCCCTATTTATGTCATAAAAAAACATATGGTAAACAGAAATTTCGGTAAAAAATCCTTTACCCAAGTAAAGTGATAAAATCAGGTAGCCGAAATCCAAATCCTTTAAAGGGGGTATATGAGAAAAAAAAACTTCAGAAAAAAGTGAATATAATTCTCACTCATCAATGAGGCATATGGTCTTCAACTTCATGTAACATTAACTTTCAGATCTACAATATAAATAAAGTACACAGTTACTAACGAAAGAATGTTGAATACAGAGAACCTTTCATATCTGAATAGAAATATCAAATATGTAGAAAATGCATATATAGGACATCATGAACTAATTGATAACTGACAGTCAATAAAGGTATTCTCAGAAAATTTTCTATAGAGCAAGCCAATGTAGACTAATCGAAGTTAATGATACATAAAAAGACAAGAACAAGTTGAAACAAAATGTTACTCCAACAAGAAAGATAGATTACAGGATTGATAGACATTTTCAATGTTTTTAACAACCCTTTCTTTACAGAGGGTAATAAAATTACCCAAAAAGATAAAGTTGGATTTTGTGAAACTTTCAGGCCACAGATTTCAAATGTAACATAAACTATTTTCCCCTTTTTTGGTTCGTGACATAATTGAATGGATGATTTTTATATCATCTGTTCATTCTCACGATCTAACCAACTTCAGAAGCAGAATACATAACAAGTGTGTTGCTAATAGTGAGCAAATTTCAGGAGTCCTGTGTCACACATTCATATAGCTTTTGAAATATATTGCAGTCAGACTCTCATCCAAAAAATAGATTCTTTTTTTCGGCAATACAAATATGTAACCCATTTGTAATCTACCTGATAAAATACTCTCTCCCTCTGGTCTTAATTTTCCAATTTTGGCATGCATGCAAAATGTGTGAAATTCATACAGAAGAATCTAATTAACAGTGAAAATAGTAAAACTACCTAGTATACAGCTTAAGTCATAGCGCATACACACACATATATATACACATGCACTTTTGAAAGGCGTGAGCACTCAACTCACAATCCACAAGATGCCAAAATATAAAAAGAATATGGTTTTTCTTTATCTTCTTGATCCAACTTCAAAGATGTCAGATAACAAAGTAGAGTCTTGATGACTCAGATCTGAAAATGGTTTGTATGCTCGCCATAAAGAGTGTGCATGGATTTAATAGTGTGTGTTGATGATAGATCGCGAACCCAAAATTCTCAATTGACCAAATATATCCATCTTTGTTAAAAAAGAACAAGAACAAGAAACAGAAGATCTGATGTTTTAAACCCATTCCTCTATAAGTAGTTATCAATTTATTTATTTCTTTTGATTTTAAGGAAGGGTAATTGGCATCAAATAATAATGAACTGGATGACAACTGATAAAAATAAGATAAAATCAAAGAACAAAACAAACAAATGATAAGGAATGAAAAGAAGGCCCATAACATTATGGATCAGACCCAGACTCACTCTACTACATAATATAGTTTCCCCTTCAATGACCCTCTCAGCCTTAAGAAACATGATGACACCAGTCTGCAAGGAAGCAGACAACCAAGGTCCAAGTGTTCATATATTCCTCATCAGGGAAGAGAATTTCATTACAATTTAATTTGCTTGTAACTGCAGGAAACTCAGAAAAAATAGAAAATCCATAAAAAAGATATAAAAAGTGTGAATGGGACTTCACTATTTTGTGTGGCAGTCATAGACAACAAGCATTTAAGTTTACTTCTTACTCCACTTAAAAAATTTGGAAATAGATTTTCCCATATTATCACCAGCTCCTAACTTTTCAGATTCAGAATTAACATTGCACCAGTTATATTCTAGCTTTTATGCATTATCGTCGTGTGAACTTGGAACACGGGAAAGTAAAAAACATACAGTTGAGAACCTCCAAAGTCATATTTCATGTTGAGTATGATGTGTATGTAGATTAAAATATCTACCGGGTGTGTTACCTGTTGAATTAAGATAATAGACAATGCATGATCCATGAAAAACAACAAGTGTGGAAGCCAGTCATCAACATCTGTGTATCTATAGATGGTAGTGATGTCCATCTCTGTTAAAAGAGCGTACAACAAATGCAAAAGAAGCTGACGAATAAAAAGAACCTGATCCTAAAAGATATCAAACCAAAATGAATTTCAAGATAATGAGAAGGGTTCTCACAGTTCGAATGTACAAATAACCAACAAGCAAGCAGCCATCAAAGTTCATCAAGGTGTTCCAACCTGACCATAATAGAATATATATTATCTCTCTGAGAGGTATGAACATTAAATGCTAGATAGCCTTAGACATTACATAATATTTAACAATAGAAAATGCAATCTAGAGCAGAAGAAGATAATAATATCCTACCATTGAAATTAAGGTCTAACCAGATCGAAAGATCTCACTCCATAAAATAACGAGTAACATATGAATTGCCAAATACATCAGATCCCTCAGTAAAGTAATCTGGCCCTATGCCACCAAACTTCCAAAATGGCATGCCACCTATATTTTCCTTTCAAGCTAGATTTCTTAAAAAGATTGCCTAAATGACCCAAGTTCTTTTGTGCATGTTAGTGGAATTTCAGTTTCTGACATGCATGTCATATAGAGGTCATAGGGCAACTGCCTAGCATTTAGATTATATATATATATATATATATATAGAGAGAGAGAGAGAGAGAGGTCATAGGGCATTGTTCAGCTCAGATACTAAACCAGTTAGAAACACAAGAACCAGGTGCGTGAATCATTTCCTATAACATAGGATGTTGCTAAAAACATGATTTCATAAATATGTGCACAGATATACAACACCTTCGGTTATGTGTGATTTGTTCTCATGTATGAGTTGATGTATCTTGGAAAGCAAAATTTATCCAACATCAATGCAGCTTTTGTGCGTTTTCGTCCAATCCACGTGTGACTGCGATCTGTGCTACATGAAAAAATAACGGATCTGGAATCATTCCATGATTCCAAATGGCATAAAGTAAGCACGAACGCAGATTCACATGCACAAGTCAATTTGACACTACCTTAAACGAAAGACAGACCTTGTTCCCGTAGTAGTATAACTTGTTGCCTGAGAATTCTTAGGTACTAGAAAGACCCTTATATTTCGAAGAACATCATCCATTAAAGTGATCCTCACTTCTTAAAAAAACAAAAGCAAAGGAAATTTTAGACAAGGCAACGTGAGACTTTGGTGGTAGTAACGCAGCCACCTTACATAAGCAAGAACAAAGTTATGCACATATGGTTTAAATTGGAACATAACACAATTCACCTTTAATATGGAGCATCATGAGTCAGTAAACAGCAGCTAAGTGATGGTGGCACGATCAAAGGTTTCCCCTGCACCTAAAAAACCATAATTTAAATGTCTGTGAGACCGTAAACATAAAATGTGAGTCCAAAAAAACTTCAAACTCGGAAACATGGGAAAAATCATTAGTTCTGGTAATCATCAAACCCATGTCAGAATGTCCTAAATGATATTACCTAATGAATATTGATTCATTCCTTTCTTGTCCAAATTTATAGAATCTTCATATATTAGCTTCTCCTACTTGCCCTCTACATATATACATGTCATATTTCACAGTTCACTGTCCCATCCATCTTGATAAACTTTAGTTGAATGATTTCCCCATCAAGCTACAGCAGAGCTACCAGATGCACCAAGCCAACCTCCCAAGTTGTATCACACATCCGTTCATTAAAAAATCTTCATCTTCACAAATTCCAAACATACCTATTTTGTTCTTTCTGACATCGTGAGACTTATACTCCAACATTTTTTTACCGGTAGTGTTGAGATATTCTGGTCCGCCAAAGTTTAGTGTACCAACCAGACTAGCATAAACTTTGTCTGGCTCAATTGGAGCCTGCACCCATGTAGGTGGTATCACTGGGCACCGATTATTTAAATGTGTCTTTTCCCCGATTAAGAGAGAAATTTGATAGAGAATGAGAGCATGGTAATACCATAAACACTAAACAAAACATGGCTATGAGGCCAACCCAATATCCATTGAATGAGATAAATTGGTACATCAAAGATGGTCCACTCTTTTCAAGTTTTTTCATCTATATCCCACTCCTAATATGTCTTTGCTGAAATAAATAATACATTAGTTAGTGAGATTCAGATGAATGCATCAATAATCTTAAAATCAAGTGAATTGATAATCTTACTATAGGTCTTTCTCTTTCTTCAATCATCATCAAGGCTAGTAAATAAAATGTTCAAGTTTTAAATCATCATAGCATCAGATAATGTTTTAAAAATAATTTCTCAGAAGCAACTAATACTCTATAATTGCATCAAATATGGGCTAGTAAAATCCATATAACCTACCCAAAAAAAATTCCATATAACCTATAATTAACCACACATAGGAAAGCCAAAAAACCCTCTTCAATAGAGATGGAAGTCATATAATCCCAATATCACACTGCAATAAGACATCTCTATTTCCAATTTCAAAATGTCTAAACATTATTATCTATTCCCTGATTTCCCTCACATATTTAAGTTTCAAGTAAACTAACCACTGATATCACAATGAATGTGTCATACTTAAAACTGCCGATTCAACAGAGGGAAGCCATAAAAACTGAACCTCTTCAGCTAAAAATTCTGAATTTGAACAAATGAACTTGAATTAGGGTTCTGAATGAAAAAAATTCTTTCGGTTGAAGCTCAAACCCGAACAGATAATCTACCAAGACAAAAGAAGAAACCGACAATGCAATAAAAGAAGCACAAACAACACCGGCTGCGCAAACAAGAGCGGAATCAACACAAAAAACTTAAAACATGACACAGAAGCCACTCCGATTCGAATATCAACCAACAATAAAACATACGCAAAACAGACCTAATTCATCCCATAAGCTTTGATAAATCACAATTCATTCAAATCTATCAAATCCGATTGAAATCATCGAATTAAAAACCGCTTCTTCCCCAAACAAGACTCACCGGACCTAAAAATTAATTCGAAGACAGACTTTCCTGGGCTCCAAGGAAACGCTTTTAAATGTTTTTGCTTTTTGTTGTTATTGCTTTGACTGTTCTGTTCGTCTAATCGTTTGAGTCTTCAATTCTACAAAGACGATTTTACCCTTGTTGAGTCATTCAAGAATCAAGTATACGACGACACGTCAACATCGATCTCCGGGTCCGGCCCATCACATTCATCGAATGGTCCACAATCACGTTCCACGTCAACCATCCGATCAAATATCAACGAGACAGACAGAACATAATCTCAATTTCATTCTCTACATAAGAAAGAGAGAGAAAAAATCCATTCTTTACAAAACTTCGAACAACACAACAATAACCACCCCATCCATCCCCAAAAAAAACGAAAGAAAAACAGCGTGATCACAGCCGTTCATCTCAAAATCCAAACAAATCTGACCGCTCCTTCCGCTCCAACCCTTTCAGTCCGAGTCACTCTCCATGCTCTCCAGACCCTTCAATCCCCTCCTCTTTTGCTGCACCCATAAAAAGATCACACGATCAGGTACGTTGATTTAGTGGAACTTATCACACGGTCCCACGAGAACTTTTTAAATTTATTTTATTTAATAAAACCACTAACACAACGAACTAATCGGGGAGCCGGTCAACAACGTCATTGCTGAAATCCGAACCGTACAATCATGATCAGACGGCCATTAAAAAAAATTACCTTCTTCACGCATTTCTTCTCCCTCACTTCATAACGGCTCCTCGTCAAGTCTGAAAGCCACATCCCTGGAAAGCAATACTGCCCACCCAAGAAAAAAATCATCAACAAATACTGCTTAATCAGAACCATCAAAGATGATTAATTTTTTTTTATTGATTATGATGAATCAATTACCTGGAGATTCTTGTCTACGTTTTTGGCCCTCTTTTTAGGCCTCTGTGGGAGCTTGGTCCCCTTCATTACAAGGAAATCATCCTCCTTTTCCTTCCTGGACAGGGAAACGTAAATCCTTGGCCACTCAAACAGATCCATGTTCACCTTCCCTGGTGCTGCAGGATGAGCAGATGCAGATGCACCCGCCTCCCGATCAGACGGTATAGACCCATTGACCATCATCTTCTCACCCGCAATGGAACATGCCCTCGCCTTGGTCTGGGTCGGAGGAGTTGGAGGGGATGATCGCTTGTTGTGGATGCCACCGCCCCTGCTTGACCGGTCTTCCATGGCCCTGATCATGTTTGAGGGTGATGGGGGTTAGTAAAACTGAAAGCTTTTGATGTTTTCAACTCTAAAGATAGAGAGAGGGGGTCACAGGGATGGAAAAAAGGGGGGGTTTTGTGGCTTGTAAAGAAGGATTGATAGATTCCAATGAAAAGGAAGGTTTTAGAAAGCATAGGCTCATTGGTCGATAAATAAGGGGGAAAATAGGAGAGGCTGTTGTATCAGGAATTCCAGGTCCTCAGACAAGAGGAAAAACAAAGAATTCAACACAGATCTTTAATAATGCCTTACATTAAACACACAAACAACAGTGTGAGAGAAGGGGGAGAGGAAATAAAAACAGAAGGGCAAAAAAGAGAGAGACTTGACTCGAATGAATACTGTTAATTATGGAGTTTTAGGTCACATATAGTACTATAAAACAAGCACACAAAAAAAATCCATGTAAAAAAAAAAATTAAAATTTATGCATTAAAAAAGAAAACAAACTACTAAAGAGAGAAAATTCAAACCCACCACAACAAACTTATCTTCTCAAGGGCCAACCACTTAAAAACACCCAATAATAAACAGCACATAAGAATGACTAATGAAGCAAAAATCAAGGGGGGTAGAATCATTTCATAAAAGCCCACACAAACCCACTAAAAATGGACCAAAAATATTGCATAGTTAAGATGGAAGGGCAAAACGGGAAACAAAAATACAAACCTGCCCAGCTGGGGTGCCGGCGACCACCGAGGCATGGAGGGCCTCAGATTCTCGCCCCTGCTGTAGGAGGTGGTTGCGGCGGAGGCTGAACACGGCGGAGGCGGCATAGATGCCGCCTCCGCCGTCAATTTCTCCGACAACCCAGATGCGGCGGCGACGGATCTGCGGTGGATCTTGGCCGCCTGCCTCGCGGAGGCCTCATCGGCGGCCGTCCGGCTCTCCGCGCGTGCGCCTCGCGACCTCTTCTTGTGCCCCCACTGCAAGAGGACATCTCCACCTCCGCCTCCGCTCCCGCCAACGATGGTGATGGCGCCGTTTTCGTGGATGGGGTACTTCAACGGCGAATGATGGACTGTCTCCGGTTGGGAAGGGAGTACCACCACCGGAGAAAAGGTGGTGTCTGGGTTCGGAGACGATGGGGCCCATCCGGATCTGATGCGGAGGGGCTTCACTTCAACGTTGCCACCGCCGACACCATAGGAGGGGATTCGGGTTGTATCTGGATCGTCGTCTTTGCAGGTTCTGGAGTTAGATTTCCTCCCATTTGTTATGGGAAGGTAATCGGGGCTCACTCTTTGGTACCTGCGGAAACCCAATATGAAGCGAGTGTCAAAAGCCATGAAAATTTGAAAAAACCAAATTTTTGCAGAGATTTCAGTAGTGCAAGTTAGGGGAGAAGCAAAGATTCTGTCAAAAAAAGGAGGGGTTTTGAAGATATAATGAGATGGAATCTCTAAATGGGTACTTCGATTGAGAGTATTTTTTTATGATCTGGAAGACAGTGAAGAAAACAAACTGACCCATATGAGATTATAAACACAAAATGTTAAAGAGTATTTTCAAATATCGATTCAAATCCAGTAGAAACCGAAATAACGCATAGACGAAACCCAAAATCACTTCCTGTTTTCCTATAACCTGATCATCAGAGGAGTCATTGATAAGTCCATGATCAACGAAAAGAAAGTAAAAACTGGAAGACCTGAAGATTAGATGGAGAGGTTACTTCTGCAAATTCTAGCCCTTCCATAGAAACCAGAAATGTAAATGAGAAATAAATTGAAAAACAGGATTCCAAGAGACTATATATGACACCAAAAACAAACAACCGGAAACCTTAAAAAAATCAGTCTAAAACATGGGATTCAAATGAAACACAGAGAATCGATGAAGAGAAGAACCGAATCATAAAGTGAAAGAGAGATATCTCACCAATTCAGGGAAACCAAAACCGATCGGAAATCTCTTTTTTTTAAAAAACAAAGAAACTCAAACTAACTTCAACCCATTAAAACCACAAGAATCAAATCCCTTCTTTTCCACCTCCAACAGATTGAGAAAACCCAAAAAATACAAAAACTTCAAATAACCCATAAAAAAAAGAATCGCAGGAGATGAGCAGATTCCGGCGATCATCGGTTGGAGAGATCGCCAGAGATCGCTCGATAAACAGTGGAGGCTCTAAAGCAGGACAATCATAAGCTTCTGTTCCAAACCAGATCAAACCCAAACAAACGAAGCGAAGAGAGAGTGTAAAGAAGAATCAAAACAAATCTCGATCCAATAGGGTTCAATTCCCATGCGAACCTCATCATGTCAGCTATTCAAAGCGAGACGCTTCGCTTGCACCAATGGCGTCGATGGTTTTCCTTTGAAAAGCTTATATTCAGCAGAGAAGCCCGAAAAAAAGGACCCAAATATAAAAAAAAACAAAGCAAAGGGGGTTCTTCTGTTAAAAAAATGGCTGATAAGAAGGAGAAAGAAATGATAGACGGAGAAGGAGAAGAAGAGTTGAAATAGGCGTTCATTCATTCCTACCCATTCTTCCCGAAATGCCCCCGTCTTCTGTTCCATCGTTCCCCATTTCCCAAAATACCCCTCCGTCCCGGATAGCGTCATGGATAGGCTTCGGTCCACTGCTTCGGCGGAACACCGTAAGAATAAAAAAGGACTTCAAGCCTCGGTGAAATAAAAAAAAAGATTTCTTTTTTTCCTCCAGGGGCATATTTGGAATTTCGGGTACCGTTCCTTCGTGCCTTGATTAAGGCCTCTCACCGAGTGCGTAGGTCCCATTTCGCTGACGTGTCAACCAACAGCGTCCACTGACACCCCATCAGAGCCGATAATTTCAACGTATGCCATCGGAGAATCTGCACCGTCCGATGCAGAGATCAGCCCAGATCGCTGCCGCCGGACGACCATCTGCGCCGAAACCTTGTCGGACCATCGTGGACGCCCGGATCTGGAAGTCCCTCTCGCAGGGGCGTTGATCGGACGGTCTCCGTCTTCGGATCGGCCACCAGATCGTCGCGTCTCGATCCGATCGATGCGAATCGGGAGAGATCGAGAGAGGACATGAAGGGATCGAGAAGGATGAGAGGGTTATACGAGAGGTTTTTTTGGGGATTTTTGTTTGGTGAGTTCTGGTGGAGGAGATCGAAAAGAGAGATGGAAAAGGAGAAGAAGGAGAGGCGGCGGAGGTGTATGAGATTGGGTTAGGGTTTGAGAGGGGGAAGGGGGGGGGGGGGATGTTGTAAAAGTTTGTATCCTGGCCGTTGAAGTGGATCGGACGGTTGAGATGTGAAGACGGGAATGGGTTGCGTGACGAGAATTTTGGGCGTGTGTTGTTTGACTATTCTTTGAACTCGGTTTGGAATGGGGTTCGGACTCGGTCATCAATGGCTCGAGTCCGAGACGTTGGTTGTGTTTGAAAACATAGATGAAAAGTAGCTTTTGGATTTTAGATCTTGAATTTTTTGAGATAACTTTTTTTTAATTTAAAATCAATATTTGAAATGAGTTTAATGTTTGATAGAGAAAGTTATTTTTCAATTCAAAGAACATGGATTTCGTGAGAAAAATTAAAAGGAATCTAGTTTTTTATTCCGTCGGAATCCACCCCGTTTCACTGCACGATTTTGGGATTTTAGCTTTTCAAAAAACGTAATCGCCCCAAATCGTGCAACCAAACGGAGCCATCATGCTTTAAGCATGGCCTTTATTTTCTTTTTTTTTTCTTTGAAAGGGTTGCACTTTGGTCGTGAATATAAAATGAAAAATGTTATGCTCGTGTCTCATGTTTAGTACCGAACGTGACCTGTTTTTCTTAAAAATTATATATCTATAAAAAATAAAATATATATTTTTAATTAATTAAATGATGTTATTAGTAGAAAATATGAAAAAATTTTATTAGATAAATACATTGTTACAGGGAGTGGATGGATCTAATAAGATACGTGACATTGCATTGCATTTGGAAATGTAAAAAATTTGAGTGTATAAATGTTCATATGAAATTTGTAAATCACACGTATTATAATTGTGTGAGAAGACAATTGAAGGCAAAATGATACTCTATAAATCAGTGATACTTCGATTATATAACAGATAATAAGATAGGAATGGGTTGCATGATGAGAATTTTTGGATCCGATTGAGGTAATTTTTTTATAATTGTATATTTCAATTTTCACCATATATATATATATATGTTTGATTGGCTAAATATTAATAAAAAATATATTTTTGTATGTGGATGTTAAAAAAAAATTTGTGTTGAATATTATCTCCATGAATTCTATTCGACAATTTTTAGGGATTTGATTTTAAAAAAATTGAATATCACATATTTCACAATATAATGAATCACATGCTCTATATACATATACGCTCAATGTGAAACATTGATATAAATGCTTTGCCGAAAGAAAAAAAAACATTAGTATGAAGGGATATGATACATATATTACAATTACATTATAATTATAGAGATTTAAATTTAACACATATTTCAAATGAGAGGCTTACTTATTGTTTAAATATGGAGTTAAAATATGAGGGGCTCATAAATTAAGTTATGAAAATGTGAAGAGCTTATTAATAAGGGGCTTACTTACAATTGTGAGGGACTCAAATAAAACTACCCTTTTGAAATTGATTTGGAATCGGATTCTACTCGGTTCAGACTCGGTCATCGATGGGCCGAGTCCGAGACGTCATACTTGTGTCGCCTGATTTTTTTTCCTTTCGGTTGCACTTTGATCATGGATATGGAATGAAAAATGTACACATGTCTCGTGTTTAGTATTGAACGCGAGCGGTTTTTTTAAAGATTATATATACCTATCAAAATTGTAAAATATTTTTTAATAATTAAATGATACTACTAGTCGAAAATGTGAAAAATTTATGAGATAAATGCATTGTTACTATGAGTGGAGGGATAAAAAAAAATTTGAGTGCATGAAAGTTCATATAAAATTTGGTAAATTACACATATTGTAATTGCGTGAGAGGAGAAAACTGAGGGGAAAAAAAGATAATTTATAAGTCGGTGATAATGTGATAATATAAAAGATAATAAGATTTTTTCCTCTTATTTCATTTTTTTAGGTTTGAATGTAAGGTTGAAATGTTGAAGTTCTTATATTCTTTTGTTTGAAACTCTTGTTTTATTAATTTTTTAACCGTAACATTTTTTTAATTATGTTTAAAAAAATTTAACTTTTCAAATGTAGAATGTAGAAAAAGCAGATCCAAACAGGCTTTCCAAATCATTTTTTAAAATTTTTTATCCAAATATATTTGTTTCAAGATTTATAGGATTCTTTCCTTGATTACGAGATTTACAATAAGTGTATTAATATTTGATCAAATCCTAAAGCAGCATTTATTAGAGATGAAGTATTTAGATCCTACATATCCTTTTTTTTCTTTATAGATGTCGACTAGCAAAGGTGAAACATATTTCTTTAAAAATGTCATCCCTTCTCAAGGTGTTGAATGGTACTTCGACTCCCCTCCTCATGGGCATGAGTAAGGATCATCATCATGTTTTATAACTAAAATCATTGAATAGAACTCATCAGTATTATGAAGATTATAAATATTTTTTGCTATACAAAAAAAAAATATAAAAATCATGTTTTGTTGCGGTTTTAATTCATAAATTATGGGGGTAAATTCGATATAAAAGATAAGGTAGCACCGGTGAGGGTAAAAAAAAAAGAATCATATTTTAACAGTAATTAAAAAATAAAAAAATCCCCAGAAGAAAAAAATTAAGCTCTCGATCAAGAAACATTATTTGAACAATTCACCAAAAATATTTATCTTCAAGCAATTGCACGACCAAAAAAATGTGATTCGTCTGCACATGCTGTTTCCAACTTCACGTTTGATCAAACAGAGGTTTCCAACATTCACTTATAGTTAATGTTACTATTATTTATTATTAATCTTGCCTGTACACCTGGCATCAGAGCATTCAGGAAAATTTTGCATACATAAGCAAATTTATTTAAGTGTTAAAAGAAAGGGTTTTTTAGTTTTTAGTCCCCATAAACTACATGATTTAGTGATCAATCCTTACTTATTCATATTTTAATTTAAGTATATAGATTTAAAGGTTATGTTTCTTATTAATATCTATTGAGAACCTATTTCTAAATTAGTTAATTTTCTTTTTAATCATTGAGAGAGACTAAAAAAAATATATCATTTAAATCTGAGTACTTAAACTGAAATATGAATAAGTGAGAGATCGACCACTAAATCATATAGTTTATGGGGACATAAAAATAAAAATCACATATAAACATCCCTCTGAACATGAAACATGAATAATCACATATAAATCATTATTAAAATTAGAGCACACGTACAAGTCCCTATATACTCACATAAATTTAATTATCATCATTGAATGAAATTTTCATCGAAACTGAACCGAATATTGTTAGAATATTCTATCACCATGTGCTTATATAGAAATTACAGTTCCTATAAACAATTATAAATATAAATTAATTCATGCAAAAGACTAAACTATATTTATAAAACTAGTATATTTTCTTTTTTTTACCTCGGCATTGCTCGGATGGGTAAAACAATTAGGGATAATTTAATCATTTTATGATTAGGGTTAGAATTAACTAAAGTAGATTGTATCATGATTATATTCTGTTCACGATAAAGATGTATACTGATATTTAGGAATTAGGAGTTTTCAGGACTTATACATACATATATGTCTGTAGCCCTTTATTTAAACGGCATCTAGAAAATAATGTTATATTGTTTCAATATCCCATTTCGCATCCCAAAAATTCTTCTGAAGGCTTCACTAAGTTCAATCAATGTGATTTTCTAAACACCAAAACAGCCCAAACACTTATGGGCATTATTACATATAATTTTTTTCACGGCCTTGCATACAGTTTATATATCACGATAACCATCCAGCAAGATAGATATTTTATTAGTCGAGTAGATATATTATTGAACTTTTTTTACACTTGTTCAAAATGAGTATTTCAATTTAAAAATGAGTTTATACAGTAGTATGAGTATATGTACATTTTACATTAAAACATATAAAACGAGGATAAATATTGTCAAAAAATTAGATATGTGTATACTGCCCATAAGACTATATTTATCAAACCCAGCATTATCCAATACTTAATAATGTGAACTAACCCAATGCAAAATTCCACATTATAATGCCTTATCAAGTAATTATAAATTAATTTGAAAAAAAATGATCCATCTATGTAACCATGTCTACTGTCGAAGCATAATATGAATCACATCCATTCTAAAGTTATTTTAAATTTTTTTTAGGGGGACATTATTTCCACTACTCACCCAACCACTTTAAAAAATGAATATTCATTTTTTTTAAGGTGAATATCCCACCCCATCGAGGACAATCAGAAGCAACAAAGCAGAACATTTACTAGAGACTAGAGTGGACCCTCTCCTGGGGTGGTATTAACTACCCCCATTTTTGGATTTTTTGAGGATTTTTTTGTCATGGAAAATGTCACGAACAATCAATATTACAATTTTTTTTACCCCTTTTTACATTTTTCCAATAGGTATTTGTCAAATAAAATAAAATGCATGCACACATTTTTTCATATAACATATTTTAAGTTAAAAAAAAATTATACTAGGTAGGATTGCAGGAATGGCTTAGCATTTTAATATCCAATATCATTATTTATTCCAAAAGATAACAATATGTCATTGTAATATCCACTAAGCTAAGGTTTGGCTTTGGAACCCCCAAGTTGAACAGACTTACAGACATCCAGAAGGAAGAAAGGAACAAGGAAATTTATATGGAAAAGTTTTACTCCAACCAACCCACACTCCTTCCCCACCAGCCAAAAAAACATTTATAGTTGGTGGGGGGTAATAGGGGGAGGGAAGGGGAAGAGGGAGAGAGAAAGAGAGCTCACATTACCTTTATTCTTTTATAAATAAAAACAATGAGACTCCACTATTCCAAAGGTATAACTCTCACATTCCATTTGTCAAATTCTAATAAGAACAATCTCATAAGTCCAATGTAAAAATAATTATATAATGTAAAAATAAATATCACCTTCCCAAGATTTGAATTCTAATTGATTTCATGAGAGAGAAATTTTGTTCGAGATTCATGAATAAGAACAAAACTGAACAGTTTTAAACATACTTTTTAAGGATTAACTTGACATTCAACCTCATTCTCTTTCCGTCTGAACACCAAAAAAATAAAATTGAAAATCCTATGTTATTTCTTGGATATCCTAAGGGTCAACCAGAGTAATCAAACCAATCCAAGTGTTCCACTAGAAGGACAAAGAGAATGAACAACAAATTTGCACTAAATTAAGCACAATAAAAACCAATCAACCTTAATGGGCCATCAAACAAGGCTACGAAAATAGTTTGTAGATACTGCAATTGGATTATGCTAGTAAATATCTTATGGTAAAATTTTAGAAGAGTTTTAAATATGTTTATTGCATAGCCCTTGGACCCTGCATCACATCCAGCAAAACAAACCACATGAATATGCTCAATGCTGCATCAACCAATGAAATCCATTAAACCGCACCAAATGAACAGGGAAAGAAGAATTGCATTGCATACAAACATTACAGTTTCTTAAAAAATATTACAGAAAAAGCTTCACCTACAGATGTATTTATATCTAAACAAGATGAGCACAACAGTTGCCCAGAAAGCAAAAGCAGCAAAGTAAAACCATCCTAACCCTCACAGCAGACTCTTAATATCAGTGGAGATCACTCGCAGGACGTCACAATCTTATGACGATCAATTGACTCACATGATCTCATATAGCTGGTGAAGATTTAAAGCTCAAGCAACAACCACAAAAAACGATTAACTCAAGCAAAGGAAGGGGGGGGGGGGGGACAACAGCTCAACTTGAGTTATACAAGGGTCAGATGACAACCGAAATTGAAGGAACTTGAAATTCTTACATATCTGTATCTGCACTATAAGACCAACAAAGCATTGGAAATGCCCACTCTTTGCTTCTTTCAGCGGCACTTATTTGTCGTCAAAGAACTCTGATGGTATTGAGGGTGGGCAGTATTTTTTCGCAACAAACTTGTACTGGATAGAGAAAATTAAAATCACTATGCAGGAATGGATGACAGCAAGAAAAGAAGTGTATGATCATTCTGCTATGTTACCTTGTGCTGACTGTATTTTTCTCTAATTGCAGGTAGCTGTTGGCAGGACTATTAAGAAAAAGGCGATGCAATTCCTTGACGCATTCCCACAGTTCTGAGGGCTTATAGAGAGTGTAATGTCCCAATGTAGCATTCTACAAACAAGACATGGCACAATGTATTTTGTTAGTTCATTTAAATCCAAATGAAATTCTCATTATTGAAAAGCATTGAATCAGAATTGAATGAGATATACCCATGGTCTTTGTGATGGAAGCAATATAAATTTTGCGAGAAATATTGCTGATGCGGCAATAATGGATGGAAAGAAACGTAGAAAACTGTACTCAAGTAGAGACAGTTCAGCGATATAGTTTGCTAGGAATTCAAGCTGCAATGCCTGGACCTGGAAAAACAATTTGAATGAAACAAACATTCTCCAATCAAGAGAATAGCGAATACAAAAAGATTTCAAGCAACTAGGGTTTACCTCATCAGATTCTTGAGCAACACGGACAAATCGCCTTCATTTAAAATAACAAAGTCAAGCATGAGCAGCAGATGATACAGGGTAGATTTCAAATTTACAGTAATCCAACTCAGCACAAGAATTTAAAAATTTACGAGCAGCACAAGAATTTACAGCTACCTACCGCAGGAAACACTTGGCTGTTGTAGACGACATCTCAAACTTTAAGTACTTCAAGACAGAAGCCTCCATTTGCAAAACCTGTTCAACAATCACATGTCATAAATCTAAAGGTCAAAGAATGCAACACTCAGTTGATGGAGATGGAAAAGAACCTCATCCTTGAAGTATGTATTATCGGTGATGTAGCAAAACTCTTCCACCTGTGGCGCACATATCTCTTCATGTTTCCTGCACACATAAAACAGCAATTCCCCAAAATTAACAAACAATTAAAAATTGAGTGAATAAAAAAAAGAGTTAAAAGAACAATGAATATATCTTACGCCGCTATTAACATGCAAGCAACACCCAGCAATTGTAACCGGTGCCTGTTCATCTCATTACCAGAAAGATAACGATCGATGTAATTCACCGTCAGATATAAGGTGTCAGGTACAAGCCTATATTCTTCAGCAACCTGTAAGAGCACAAAGAAGTCTAATCATGTTATATGCAAAAGAAGACCCTCAAAAAAAGTTCATCAATCTGACCAATACCTCCACAAGCCAGTCAATTAAAATCGCACGCATGCTTGGGCTTATGTCCTTCTGAATCAATTCCATGAAGTCTGTGGCAGGTCTTTTCTTGATCTGCCAGGGCACAAATGAAACATCTTTATTTATATGAAAGAAAAATAAATAACATCAAAACCAAGGATTACTGTAATTAGAGAATACTAGATACAGGAATTAGGATAAGCAATGGTGCTCAGAAATTTGCATGTTTTGCAATGGCAAGAATTGTACCTAACCAAACATGTTACCAAAAATTCTGTGTGCACTAAGCTTAACATCTTTTATTTAATCAATTTGAAAAAAGAACCACTTCATTGATCTAACAAAAGTAAGCTTTATTTTAAAATGCAGGCTTAAGTGAAAATCTCCATTTCAAACCCGTTTCCCAGCGCTAACAAACTAAGATATGGTCCAACCTATATTTAAATAATGATAAGTATAACGTAGTACAGACAGGAACATCTTGTCCATGCCGGATAACACTAACACAATCTTTGATAACTTTAAACTCATACTGCGATTCTAGACAGAGTGTCTATAATTGTTTGGTAATGTACCCCCTTATGCATCCCATTAAGGCCACTTGAAATATAGTAAACACCCTTGAAAATCATAGAAATCAAGTTTGGAATTTCCATCATTGGATGAATAGTAAACTCGAAATAACTCTCAATTCGCTTGTACTCAGTTCTTATTCGAAACACTCTCCTGTATGTCCAGAAATGAAAGGAAGCATAAGCCTTCATTCTTCCCGATAGGCATAGTTATAGAGCATAAGTCTTATGGTTCATTTTATGATGTGCAGTCTCAAACATACCCTGTATCTGAGTTTGTGGCCACGTCTGAAACTCCTTGTCCATGTCAAATCCAATACCCATGCATCCCTTACACATATATTAAAAATTCAGAGGTGCCACGTACAACACTCTTCATATGTGCCAAGCAATGACAAATACATCCATTGCATTTTTTCATTGGACAAGATACACAAACACATATTCATACAGAAATCTTATACTCATACTTCTGAAACAAACATTTTAACCAACTCTTCATTGAGAAATATGAACTATGGGTCGAAATATTAGACTAATGAGAAGATGAGAAAAACAAAGGCACACTTGAGAAGGTGAACATCCACATTGGGCTTCAACTTGGCCATATCCAAATTTTATGCACTCTTGCTTATGTTTACTCCAAATTCTAGTGAGAAGAAGAGTCAACATACACTGCTTATGTTTACTCCAAATTCTAGTGAGAAGAAGTCAACATACACTGGTTCTCTTTATTTTTTATAATTACTTTTAAAAATGATTCAATGCATGCACCAGTGAAAAGATGCCTAATTTCATTGTTATATTTAAATATAAGAATAAGAAAACAATTTATATAAGAAATGATGGGAAGAAAGCCACGGGAAATTCCCAACATCACCATATATAATAGAGAGATGGAGGGGATATTACTATCTTACGTAGATGTGCACAAAGCAGAAGATGAATGGGAAAATCACCTCTTTTTCACGTAAGAACTCATAAATATCACAAACAATTGTCGCGCACAGTTGCGGGTCATCACAATTCTCATCAACATCAATAATAGGATCAGAAGTTTCCATCCCAGCAAAGATATCTCTCTTGCACAGATTATCTGGAAAAAAACATAAGATCAGGGAACTAGGAAGCATAACACAAGAAGTCTATAAACAGTTAACCCCAAGACACTCATAGGTTAGGACAATCATTGTTCACTAATGATAACTATATATGAAACCTAAACAAAAATTCAATATTACTGTATCTGACAAAACATTGTTCACTAATAACAAAATAAAAAAAAGGAAATTCACTACTGCAATAGTTAACGAACAATTAAATGAAATACGAGTATAAACTAACACCTGTTGCATCTTTGTTTTCTGTAATCTGAAGATTTGCTGTGTTTTCCTCTCCAAAGAAGCCAATAATGCTGCATCACCACTGTCTATGTATTCAACATCAGGACTCTTTATAGAATCACATGTTGACATAGTTTCATCCATAGAAACAGAAAGACCATCGGATTTACAAGGTGACATTTTTGTGCTACATGAAACCGGACCAAGTCGGGTGGTGGAAATTGAGGTGGGTCCATCATTTTTTGGCAGTGATGTATCTTTGCAAGAGACAGCAACTGCTGGTGTTAAAGTGGAAGAGCCAACAGAAGATTTCCGATTGAAGCCTGCATCTCGAGCTTGTGAGATGGGCCCCTTTTTCGATTTGGAAATTGTGCTTGCAGGAAGCACCTGAAAAGAAAATTTAATCAACCCATCACAGACATTATCAATAGAACAAATTAACCCATTTTACAAATAGTGATGCACAAATTCGTCGTGCACGTTTCATGTTCAAAATACAATCTTATTATTCAATAAGATAAAAGATGGCTAGTTCCAGATTTCAAACAAAGTGATACAACACTTGAAGAATCCCCAAACACACTCCCCAAAAATTATTAGAAATGATGGGTGCAAGAAAAAAAATACTTTCATGTTGGGTATTACCTTAGTAGACCAAAATGAAATAGGTTAAGATGGATCGATTAAATTCAAAGTGTATAGTGAAAGAACAGAGTTCTTAAACTTCCAATAGTATTTTCATTTCTCAATGTACCAACAAAATCATTCTAAGTGTCCAAAAATATAACAAATTATCTTATTTTACAAATCGGAACACGTTCATGCACATTTCATGTTAATAAAGCAATCTTATAATCAAAATAAGATAAAAAGAAGCTAGTCCCAACATCAAACCAAAATTGTCAAATATTTTTTTCTCACAAACCCAACATTCAAAAACTCCACAAACATATTTTAACAGCCATCTATTGACATGTAAAGCCAGAGATGATTGAATTGCAAGGATATAAAAAATATTATTAGGCATTTATTGTATTGATGGGTGCAAAAAAAAATAACATTTTCATATTAGGCATAATCTTAGTAGAACAAAAAAATAAATAGATAAATCGTTTAAATTTAAATTTAAATTTGACAGTGAAATAACATGTTCTTTAAAACCCAATATTATTTTTCAGTCCCAATTTATCAAATAATTAGTTCAACATATTTAAATAACCGTGAAACACAAATTGGATAGACTTGTACAGAATAAAAAAAGCTTTCACAAAAACAAAGTAACACAAAAACCCAATAACAAAATCAAATAAAACCCAATGACAAAATCAACAAACCCAAAACCCCAAAAAAAACAAAAAGAAAAAAAAGCGGACCTGCTTTTGCTTAGCCGCGGAAGAACGAGTGGGGTACCGGCTCCCCCCGGTGGACTGGTTGGTGATGTTTCCGAGGGCGACCCTCTTCTTCGCCTGCTGCGCCGGGACCGCCGCCGTCTTCGCCGACTCCGTCGCCGGTCTCTTCGTGGCGGCCGCCGTGGACGACGAAGAGGCGGAGATCGAGGACCTCCGATTCATTCCAGACATGACAGATCCAGGGGGACCAAATTTGAAAAAAAAATCTAAATTTTTCGAAAGACTTGATTAATTGTTTAGGACAAGAAAGCGAAATGAAAGGAAGAAATGATTCGGGGTATTTGAAGATGGTGAGAAACAGACAGATAGGGAGTGAGTGAGGGTTTGTTTTGAAATTCGGTAAGATCCGACCGTTGATTAGGCGAGGATCTCGATAAAGGGGGGGCCACGCGTGCCGAGCCCGCTCTTTCAGTGGCTGATTGTAATTCGAATTCGAAATTCGGATTTAACCGTGGTTGGGGGATTCCGCATTAATTATTAACCGTGGTTAAGTGTTTGAGGAAAGCGGAACAAGGTAAATCTGCAGCCAAACGTCCGGCGGAATCACATTCTTTTAATTTCTCTCTCAAATCCGTGTTTTAAAAATTGTAATTTTTTCATGGGATTTCTCTACCAAACATTAAACCCCATAATTGCATCCCAAAAAGGTCAGATTTTAAAAAGGCTTTATTCTAAAAACATTCCAAACGGAGCCAGTCTCGTTCACATTCATCAAACTAAATTTAAATCTCACAAATATTCATTTTTTTAAATAGTAAACATTATCTAATAAGGTATATATTTGTAGAAACCGGACAAAGGTGCGTGATGGATCCGATTGTTTTATGGGCCCATAATTGGGTCTGATTTTAAAAAGAAAATATTATACTCGGTTATATTTAGTAATCAAAACTCAGACCTCATATATTTTTATTTATTTTTAAATAGTAAACATCATCTAATAAGGTATATGTTTTGATAAAAAAAAATATATCGCTCCATTTTGAATTGAAGAAACTCATTTTTAGTAAGTATAAAACAATATTTAATGTAGTACATATAACATCTAACGTGGGATATGCTTAAGTGGATTTTTAATGTGGTGTATAGGACTATGTTTTGGATTGTGAAAAAATTGAGTGTAACAACACTCTTTTAAAAAGTATTTTTTTTAAAGTTCGAAATACGGTTATATTATGGGTTTTTATTGTTAACTCCCCACAAACCATTGTATTTAGCGATCGATCCCTCACTTCTTCGTATTTTGGTTTTACCCCCCAGATTTAAATAATAATTCATTTTTACTCCCTTCAGAGACTAAAAAAAATAAATAATTTATAGATAGGTCACTCAGAGGGAGTAAAAATGAATTATCCTTTAAATCTGTGGAGTAAAACTCAAATACAAAGAAGTCAATGATCGATTGCTAAATAGGATGGTGTGTGAGGAGTTAAAAATAAAAAACCATATACACATGTTGTCCATATTTATAATACATTTATTTATGTTAGATAACATATATATAAAACGTGCAAACCATATTCACATGTTGACCATATACTGTAATTTCAGTATCATGTTTTAAAATTTGAAATTATCACAGAGGTTGCAGTTGGAAGGTCCATATATTTATTAAATAATCATTGTGTTATTCTTGAGGTTTGATACTTTGATGCGTATTGAATTTGACAAGTTCAAGAAGCATAACTAATGAAATGAGATTGGAAGAATACATTTGTCTAAGGTTCAAAGAACATAGAAAAAAAAATTATACCAAAAAAAGGAAAGAAAAGAACATAGAAAAAAAAAATGAAACGTGCAAATATGGATAAAACTATCATTGAACTCCCAAGACTATAAATAATTATCTACGAATAGTATGCCCTTTCTTTCATAAAATAATACTACGTGACCTACTCTTGAATACGCATTGTATATTTGTATAGACATCTAGCACCCGTTGGTATAGAGACATAAGTTATTATGGAATAGATAACAATCCAGTATAAATAATGAATAAATCATTTTTTATTTGGTTGTACATTTAAAAATTCTTGTTAAACAACATAGTAATAAAAATTTTGTTATTTAATTAACCGTGAATAACTTGTGGGTAAAAACTAAATAAGATGCATATAATGAATTATAAAAAATAAACAAATGGATTAACATGTGTGCATCTGATTTATAAGATGTGATAACAGTTATTTAACATATGAGCATCTTTTATATTAATATAATAGATTAAATGAAATAACAAAATACAAATGAATGCTTGAAATATCAATATTAACTTATTTTCTTTTATTATAGCACAATAGTACATATATTTAGATTTATTCATTTTTATTTTACCTTATCTCTATTTATTCCACCAATGGAATAGAAGTCTTTTCATCATGACTTTCTTGTTAGTCTGCCCCCACAAAAAATTTGTTTGTGCAAAGCATGACATATTACAAACTCACCCTGTTTTTCACAAAGCACCTAAATATTGCCAATTGCCCAAACATAGCTCGTCCACCATCCTTTCGCAGCATAAACCGCTGATCCAACCCTCTGATGACCGTTTCCAATCGTTTCTCTCTCTCTCACTGTCTACAATTCATTCACACATTTATTTATCTAAATTTATACTCATCAATGGATTCCCTCATTTGGTCTTCTCTCTCTCTCCACCTCTCTCTGCCCCAAGTCCCCAAACATTCCCAAACAAACATTCCAATAGAATCCATTGATGGGTTATGTGGAGAGGACCCAGAATTCAAAATCCCATATGGGATTTTTTTGGATCTGAAGCACTCTCTTGTGAGATCTGGGCACCAATTGGATAGGAAGGCCTGTCATGAACAGAACCCAAGGTCCCAATCACATTATCTGAGGTGGGTTTTTTTAATTTCTCTCATTCATTCATGTATTGATGTTCAATTTGTGATTGATCTTCTCTAACATTCATTTCCATGTGTACATAATTTTTTACAACTTGTGAATTTCATTGTATTCATCGAAGAAGGGACAATATATCATTGACCAATGAAGAAAACTGTTCCAACTTAAAAATCGTTTCAAAAACCTCCATCAAAGTGTATATGACCTCAAACAAAAAGTATATAATAGTTTGGGGTGATTTTAGGGGTGAGGTATATCATTTTTCAATTAAATAAGGTAAAGAAACAAAACAATTCCATGTGACGTTAAATACTCCAACAACTGCAGAGATAGTACTAAAGATGAATTTGGATGGCTTACTTCAATCACCTTGTTCACTTGTTTATGCAACCATGAATGAATTAAAAAAATTGGATTTGTATGATCTGAATGATTTCATTTCTTATATCCACCAAACCAACTTCCTTTAGATTCAATGTTACATTGTTCCAATCTTCGTCATAGTCTACACCTTATCCATTGTTCATACATCTGTATTATGGAATCGCAGATGTACGAAGCATTGTCCAACAAAACACGATCCAAAGACACAAAAATGGCTTCCATTACAAAAGATGGTCCAATTTCATCACTACAAATCCTGACACAACACCAGCGAATCATCGAAGAATGCAAAGGTGAGTAGCACAAAGAGCGAACCATTCATCACCCTCGAAAGAATCCTGCGGGATGACCCGAAGAAGGACCCATATCCGAGAGCACGAGTGGCTTCAAAACCCGGTAACAATGATTCGGGCAATGCGAGCTCGAGCGGGGACAGCTCGCCCGTGAAGAGACACACGGGAGGGGACGGGCGGTGGGAGGCGATAAAGGTGGCAAAGGCGCGGGAGGCACGGCTCGGGCTCAGCAATTTTAGGTGAACCTGTCAATATTATATATCATGATTGGTTGATTATTTAAAATAACAAATATGAACAATATATAATAAAAATATATATATTTTTATGATTTGTTTGTGTTAAAGGAAAGTAATAAAAAGTGAAAATTTTCGTTTAATCATTCAAAAATTTAAGTATTTGACCAAACAATAACTGAAAAAAAATTTGTAGCTTCAAAAATTGTCATACTAGAAAAAATGAAAAATTTATTCCTTTCTCATAGGTGAAAATTTGAGAAAAAATGATGAAAATTTTTTACATCACATACACCAGCACCATAAAAGTTGGTCAAAATGAAATTTTCTTTACTTTCCATCATTTTCTTTTGATTTAAATTCTTTCACTTTCTTTCATTTTTCTTTCAAATTTATGCATAAACACACCCTTTTATCCAATGTCGATATTTTTTGGATCGGATACACTAACACTCACATCCGTATTCGAATATATAGGATATTTTGATCTTTTGGATATGGATTTAGATTTTTTTTTAGATAATTGACGGGCTTAATTTTAGACTGTTGAAGAGGTTGGGTTACGGCGACATAGGGAGCGTGTATTTGGTGGAGTTGAGGGGGACGAGCGCATTCTTTGCGATGAAAGTGATGGACAAGGCATCGCTGGCGAGCCGGAATAAGCTGCTCCGGGCGCAGACGGAGAGGGAGATACTGGGGTTGTTGGATCATCCTTTCTTGCCTACTCTGTATTCGCATTTCGAGACAGAGAAGTTTTATTGTTTGGTGATGGAGTTCTGTAGTGGGGGGAATTTGCACTCACTTCGCCAGAGACAACCTAGTAAACACTTCACTGAGGAGGCCGCAAGGTGAGTTTTTAAGGTTCCATATGTGTATATGTTTGTATTATTTTGGATTTAATTTTTAAAAACAGTTGTTGAAAACTTAAACCTTTTTTTTTCAAGGCTGTATTTGTTTATTTTTATCTAGTGTTTCAAAACTCGATCCGACCAGGATTGTTCTATCTGAATTTTGATCTGATTTACTCTCAAAATTGATAGTATAAAAATCAGGAATAACCAATTAACCCTCAGTTTGGACCAATGATTTTTTATAACTGGCTACAGTTTTTTTTTCATAAATGTTTTGATTAATTAATTGTTTATTTAGGATTTTATATGATATAAGCAATTATGAAGTTAAGTAAAAGTTTAAAAAATATTAAGATTTATGACTTGATAATTATGTAAATGTTTTTTAGAATATTTCATATATTTTTTAATCTGTTTATAAAACACCCATTTGAAATCAATTTTTGAACACTAATGTTGTAGAATAATTAGTTTCACGAGTAGTTCCAAATGGAGTATTAATTTTGTAATATATAAATCAAGGAAAATTTCACACTTAAGGATGTTTGGAAACATGTGGGGTGGTGATATTTGTTTTTAGGAATCGAAAATCCCATACATGTTTTTAAACACCCATGATTAATTAGAAAGTTGAACTCAATTTTTTTAATTATATATATCACTTCAAAGTTGTTTTTGAGAGAATATAAAAACTCCGCTCTTGGACATCAACTTTTGAAAAACAAAAAATTTATATGTTCTAAAAATGCTACCATCGCCATTCCTACATACATTTTACATACTAGACATGTTTTGAAACTATTTTAAAGTATATTTTATCTAATAAAATATATTAACAAGAAAAGGTAAAATCAATATTCTTTCATATACAAAATACAATTTTTTTGAGCAAATGTATAGACATTTCTATTTCATAAAAGAAAGTACAAAATAGAGAATGTCTGAACAATAAAAGAGACAGGAAATGAGAAAAAAAAAATGAGAAAAAAAAGAGACAGGCTAGGGGCCTAGAGCCTTGTAGAAAAGATTTCGACCAAGCCCTTACCAAACTCATCATTCGATCATCCGAAGATGACCATCTACCACTCTGACCTCTAGAGCCTCCGCCAATGCCACGCCCCACTCTATAATGCAGCGCCACGCCCCCTCCCATAAGTTATCAAAATAAAATGTCGACCTTTAAAAATGACATACGATTTTCATATACTATGTTAAATGAAGTGACTCTCCGTAGAAGTGTTTGTAGAGTGTATCAAACCAAACACGTGCTGGCTTGCAGGTTCTACGCGTCGGAAGTCCTACTCGCGCTGGAGTACCTCCACATGCTGGGGATCGTGTACAGGGACCTGAAACCCGAGAACGTCCTCGTCCGCGAGCAAGGCCACATCATGCTCTCCGACTTCGACCTCTCCCTCCGCTGCTCCGTCAACCCCACCCTCGTCAAATCCTCCTCCGTCCATGTCGCTCCCACCATCACCGCCCAAACCCGCTCTTCCTTCGACGCCGACTCCACCATCACCCCCGGCTGCATCCAACCCACCTCCTTCTTCCCCCGCATCCTCCCCAAGAAGACCCGCAAATCCAAGTCCGATTTCGGCGGCCTCAACAGCGGCATCGGCGCGGGCTCCCTGCCCGAGCTGATGGCGGAGCCGACCAGCGCGCGCTCGATGTCGTTCGTCGGCACGCACGAGTACCTCGCGCCCGAGATCATACGCGGGGAGGGGCACGGGAGCGCGGTCGATTGGTGGACTTTCGGGATCTTTTTGTACGAGCTCATGCACGGCGCCACGCCTTTCAAGGGGTCGGGGAACCGCGCCACCTTGTTCAATGTCGTCGGGCAGCCGTTGCGGTTCCCTGACGCGCCTGTGGTTAGCCTTGTTGCCAGGGACCTCATCAGGGGGCTGCTCGTCAAGGATCCCCAGAGGCGGATCGCTTATCGCAGGTAAGTCTGTCAATTGATCAAATACCTTTGTCATTGTTGAATCATTTGGGAATTAGTTGGAATAACCTTTTTAGCATGGTTGGATGTTTGGAATAACCTAAGATAACATGTGTCAAATAAATATGCATAAACCAGTATTGGGATTTCATGTCAGGACTGGAATTGGGTTGTTCTCCTCATTCAACCAATGGGGATATGTGGCCCTAAAGGTCTGTTCAAATTTTTTAAAATAATAAAAATATGAATTATCAATTTATTCGCAACTAATTCTAACATTATTTATCATTTATTCAAACAACAAACAGTTTATTCTTATGTTTTCCGAGAAAGAATAACTGAAAATGTAATCAAACAGAGGCTCTGTAATTCTACTAATATACTCATTTATGCTGGTATAACTGTTTATTCTGAAATAACTCCTATTCTCCATCCTAACAATGGGCTTAATATTCATATCTTTTTTCATATATTAATATTTAGTCTAGATCTTTATGAATTCAGAAAGGATACAGATAATGACATGTTTATTATTAGAAACTAGTTTGAGTGATCTTGTGACATATTAAAAGTACAAGAGAATTAAAATCAAAACTTGTTCTTCAAATATCATACAAATATAGTGCAATAATTATTTGAATTTGTAAGTTGCAACATTATGATTGCTTAAATAGGATAATTGATTTTGAATAGTATATAATAGGATATAAAATATATAAATTTTCGGAACACATTGATTCTGTATACCTTGATATGAGGATTTTTTTTCTGAACCATTCATATACAAATATTAGTAACTGAAGTCACATGTTTTCTAAACATAGTAACTAATTGGGTAATATGTGACATATTACTATATTAGAGGGATGAAAAGATTAAAATCAAAACTCCATGGCTTCTCGATTCCTTCAAAGATCATGGAGAGATAAGTATCATAATGATTTGCATTTTCAATATAATGATTAATCATGTACTCGATAAGTGAATTTGAAAAATATATAGTAGAATATACACCAGATTCTTAGATATTTTTCATATCAAATGCATTCATATCTGTATATTCACTCTCAAGGCAAATATAGATATTGATAATTGACATGCTTAATCACAGGGGAGCAACGGAGATTAAGCAGCACCCATTTTTCGAAGGGGTGAACTGGGCTCTGGTGAGGAGTGCCATGCCACCGCATGTCCCCGATCCAGTCGACTTTGGTAAGTTCGCTGCGAAGGATGCAAATCAAACAGAGAATGGCAGTTCTCAGGACTCCTCTCATCCTGATTTCCAGTATTTCTAGAATTCATCCATCTGATGTAAAACTGGGGCAATGTGTTGGAGTGGTGAAATTTTTGGTTTGGGTGATAAGGTGCTGAGAGCAATAAAGATTGCTTTTGCATGAAAGGGGAGATGCCCCCCCCCCCTGTTTCAAGCAAATTTTTTTTTTCTTTTTTGTAAAGATGATTCTTTCATATGGTCTAATGATGATTCCTTTTATATGGTCCCCAGATGCTTCTCGCAGCACAGTCAAGGACCAATATGTTATGATATACACACACACATATGTTATGGACATATCATCACTATATTTCATGAATTATCTTGGATAAATTCATCTATGTCGTATGTATGAATGCATGTGCACAACGATTTGAAAGCTTTGGTTTAAGTTATCTCGCCCTCGAAAAAAAAGTTTCATGTGTATTTAGCATGTGAAGTGTTCACGTGTTCAACCCTCATGAATCCGGTCTTCTTGATTGGATCTGGAAATTCGAGAAACCGAGAGCCCCATATCAACATGAATCAAATAGTTCTGTCTATTTGGTGTTTTTGCTTCATACCTCTTCCCATGAAAGATAGAAATCACACTTGCTCACCAAGTCCAGAAATGTTTTGCAGTGGTTGGTTCTGTCGTGCGGTTACTCTTCATCAAACAAGCTCTCACCAGGCTGATCAAATGAGACTCATGCATTGACTTAATTTTGTGTTGGATTTATGTCTTGCATTCTAGTGACTAGACACCAAGGAAGAACTATAATTACATGTCTTAATGAAACTTTTCTATATATGATCGCGGGTACTAATGTTTGAGAGCAATAATCTCAATCTTTTCTTGTGAGCATGTGATGTCATATGTAATGACAATTCTATAATTTATGTGTTACATGTTAAGTATTATGATAATGCGTGTGACATATATATTATTATAATATTTCCTACATAATACTAAAATTAAATGTAAGACTATGTCATATCCACGTTTGAGTGAATTAAATGTGCATGTTTCACTATCAAATTTATAAATTTAATTGTTGTAGATATGAATGTGCAAGTTTATCATAAACAATTATAGGACTTTGCGGGGTCTCCGAATATAAATGATGCACGCATAATTATGAAATAACGTGCAATATTAATCTATATTAAGCCTTTCTTATTTAAAAAATAAGACATTAATATAATTATATAAACATGCACAATAATAATCACAAATAAGAGAAACAAATGGTTCACACACCTGGGGCCAAAAACTTAATAACTCACAATAGTGCAAGTGTCATTTGACAAAGTGTACCTTAATCTACAATAGTCATAGCACAACGGATTCAAGGTTTACATGTGTTAAGGGTTGATATTAAATTCGAGTATTGACGCTGACTCATCCACCTATTTACTGGCTATGTATATGCTTCGATGAATTTTTTTCACATTTTTTTATAAACACATTCATGCAATTCATTATAATATATACATCATATTTTATAAAAACATATACTTCTAAATCAATTAATTGTCAATATTGGTGGTATAAGAGCAATCACAAACTCAATGGATGCTAATACGCATTGATTGTAAAGCACTCACAAACACAACCTAACGCTGATACACTCGGTCAATTATTGTTAGTTCCATTTGTAGTCACTACCTTACTATAGCTTATGAAATCTCTTAACACAATATTTATATATCATTATCTCAATATATGCTTTATTTTGAAAAATATAAAATATATGCATTCAATTTATCCGTATGTATATATTTTAATTTATAAAAAATATAATTTATTAACTAATTATATACCTCAAAAAAGAGGTGTGTCAACTGTAAATGGGCTTGAATATTTCATTTTCCCCAACAAATAACATTTAGAAAAGGATAATGTTCCGTAAAGTCCTTTTTTGGCCTCAATTAAAGTCTACATATGTTTTGAATTTTTGAACTCATCTAAGATACATGTTTTTATGAATTGCATGAATGCATTTATAAAAAATCTAAAACATTTCTATTGTTGCATATATAGGAGACGGGGGCGGGGGGGGGGGGGGGGGGGGAGGGAGCGGGCTGGGCCCAGGCCCCCCAAGCCTCACAGGGGTGTGTATACATATATGTTATACTTATATATGTCTTTTGGTAAGTTATTCAGAATTCCCTTGTAAATAGTAAGGCACGTATCAAATCTTGGAAGTACCCATCATTTATGAACTTTTAAGATGGACTTTTTAAAGAAATTTGGTATGCTCAATGGGCTATATCTCATATCATATATTAAAAAAAGGGAATAATGTTACGTATAGTAATTTTTTCAGTCTCAATTCCAGTCTATAATATCATATATTTAAAAAAGGGAATAATGTTACGTATAATCATTTTTTCAGTCTCAATTCCAGTTTATAAATATTTTAAAATTTTAAAAATAATATATCTTATTTAATAAAGTATATGACTTTACAAAAAAGGAAGCATATGCTCTAATAAATTGTATTAATGCATTTATAAAAAATATTAAAAAAAAATTGTCAAAACATATGCATAATTAATGTGAGTATATTTTTCAATTATTTTCTATCGACGTATATAAGACTAGAATTGGGGCAGAAAAAAACTGTGTGAAATAAGATATTAGATACACTACTTAGTCTATATTGTAATGAAGTTAGTTTTGAAATTAAAAAAAGTTGTGTTTCATTTCTTTTACAATTCACACATATTTTGAATTTTTGTAAAGTATTTACCTAACTAATGAAGTATTCATTTATGAAAAATAAAATACATACTTATATGAATAGAATGCATATATTTATATTTTTTTAATTATAGTGTATACATAGATAGAGAAGTATGTATATGTTAATCAATTTTATATAGTGTGTTAATCATGACGATTTCAAATGGAGCTAAAAAACGGACCTAGTGTATCAATATCCATTGAAATAACCAAGCAACAAAAAAAATATCCATTGAAATTTTTAAGATTTGGAGTTGTGTATTTGTGTTTTACTCTTTTTTTTTAATTTTGAGAAAAGCTTTGTTTTCTGAGAATTTTTTTTTCCAATAGTTCCGAGGTATTGAAAATTCACAATTTTGAACTCAAAGATTTTTTCATTGTCCTATCATTTTTATTTTTATTTTCAAAGTACCATGTTTTTATATATTTATATTTTTTTTACAAATACTTTTTATTTTTTACTCTAAGTCTCTTTGTCCCTGCTCTCCCTTGTTCTAAATCCTAGCGCCGCATATATATCGTTAATGAGAGCATATGCTTTAATAATTTTATATCGATGTATATATGATTAGAATTGAGAAAAAAAAAAAAAAACGTGTAACAGCACTCCTTTCGAAAATGGGCCCAAACGTGGCCTACTTTGATCCACTCTAGTCTGCTATGGAACCCAAGTCATAAACCATAGCCCTTGGATCAAAATAAGCTCAGGCACTCTTTACATGCTCAAAAGATCAATGAAAACAGGGCCAATGTTACACAGTCCTACTATACACAACATCACCTACGACTGGATAAATATCTACCTAAAATATTTTCACATTATCTGTAAATAGTTTCATACCATTAGTTAAATTATATATTCATTTTTTATTGAAGTAAATATCTCATCTAGTGTGATACAATTTTTTTAGAAATAAAAAACATGTGATATTTAACATTTTTAATTTAAAAAAAATGGGGACTTTTACTTTCACCCATCAAGTTTGAACCTTGGTCATTGAAAACTTGTCTTTTCTAAGGTGGAAAGGAGATCAGAGAAAAATGTGGGAGAGAGAAAAAGAAAAGGAGGGGTGGGATTGCGGGCAGCGACCGTCAATCGCTACCAACTCTCTCTCTCTCTCTCCCCCCCCCCTCTAGCTTTCAACCCACCCCAAAAAAGGATGGGGGGATAAAGGGGTGGGATTGTGAGCGCCCCCCCCCCCAGCTCTCAACCCACCCCAAAGAAGGATGGGGGGGATAACTGGAGGGGTGGGATTGAAAGGTCCATAAATGTTACTGATATTCTTTTCTGTAGTTACTCTTACAATCCACGCGTTTTAAATTTCTTTGAATGTATATAGTGATTCAATACCTTCACAAAATAATGAATGTTGGCATTTCTCCTCTGTTACATATCCTGATTTAGGTTTGTGTCAGAGTGCCACGTCCTGAGCGAAGTTGTGGGCCTTCAAAAAAATGGAAGGCCCATAACGAGATCACTTGGGTGGCATTGATTGCTGAAAGGAGGGAGGCTAAGATTGCATGAGCGCTGGTAAACTTAGTCAAGCTGGTACACTTAGTCAATTTTGTAGAATTTTTTACAGTCCTATATGTTTAGGATATACTACACTATTATAGTGTATAAAGTTCTATCATAGTATATGGTACAAAAAAATTATCATTTTTTCATTTTGAAAAAAAAATATACAAATACATCTCAGTTTATATTTTATTTCATATAATATCGGCGTATGATTTTAAAAAAAATGTGTGGACTGCAACTAGGGTTGCACAAGGGGTTAGATGTATCAATTTCTATTTTAAGTGTATGAGATCATAAAATAAGGTTTGTGCTGATGCAAACCTTGCCCGTCTCCTCCTTGTTGAGGTCTGCATTTGTATTGATGACATCCAGGGATGACAAAAATGGGTGCACTTTTTAATGCTGATTGAAAATGCATGCACCGACACACTAAAAAAACGACTGTGCATCAATTTGAAAACAAGTTGCTGTAGTGTTAATGGTTATCAATCACTCTCTCGTTTAATAACTATATATATTAGTAATGCATTGAATTGAACTGAAAGGGATGTTCTCCTAATGTGGGGCATGATTCAAATATTCATTGCCTCTTAATTTGAATGATGTATGTATCCAACAGAGGTTCATGATTAACAAGATGATTTCAGAAGTTAGATATTATACTGTACTAATTATGTTAAGTCTCTGTCCAGATTGCATCAATAATAATATCAATTAGTTAAGCATGTCATAATGAAATAATTATAAGGACTCCATCCTGATTGCACCAATAAGATCAATGAGTTCGACCCCACACCCAACGATGTTCAGCCACTTGATTTCGCTTAAGCATTTATCATCTTCATACATCAACATGGGCAGCGATAATTTGCATAGTTTTCAAAATTAGCTGCTGGAACAACAAAAAGGATTACAGAACTAACCATCAGAATATCCACTTCTACAAAACCATCAAGACCCCAAGTAAACCGATTATGCTTAGCATGGTTGGATTATATGATGAGTTTGGCAATATCAGTGACATCCAAGAATACAAGAAAACACAACACTTGAAACTGATGTACATCATGAATTCACAATGAGGCTTTTCATGCAATGGTATTCAAAGTGTAACCTAAAAATTGAAGTCCCCATTGAAACATAATTAAAGGGACATCAAGGAGACAAATGCAAAACTTTACATTCATCTTTGAAATGTACAATTTTTCTTGATGCTTCAACCCTCGAAACTTTTGTAAGCCATCCATTCCTTCTTTTTCTTACCTCTATCAACATACTCCCCACTGACCTTCATTGAAAAGCGTCGGCCAACAACTTGTACAGGACCACAAACACCTACCCCACCCCCACCCAAAAAAAATAAACAATATAAAACCTTTTTTGTTTGGCAACCACTGAAGCAAAGGGTCACCTTTACTTTCAGATCACACATACCCCCTCATTGAAAGAAACATAAAACATTTTAAAAAACAAAAAAAGTAAATGATGACAAGCATTTAAAAAAAAACCCAACAATATCAAAAAAGAACATTTTAGCAGACGTCCCAGTCCCATTCTGCTGTATCTGCAAGCCAATGAAAACAGCTTCAGACAGGATCAGCCCTTCATCTTATGCTGCTCTGTAACAGCACTTTCAAAAGACTCTTTCTTCTTTCTTTCTTTCTTTATTTCTTCATGTCTTATGTCCAAAAAGACCTGGAATTCGATTTCTTGTGGCCGATAGAATTGACCCGGCCAGCGAGTGGGCAAGATTTGGTTACGCTGGGCAACAAAAAGATCCCACAAAAGATTCAAACCTTCAGTGTCACTTTGCTTCGGACACTTCCTGAAGTTTTTCTGTTTTGGAAGCTGATTCGATCACCTGAGGAGCTGAAGCAACGATCGTCTTTTGGTCACTCGACTTTGTAGATGGCAAGTCGTCTTCTACCAGCTTTGGCTGGGAAAAACAAATCCCAATAAGAGTCAGCAACTATGTAATTCAAATGGCATCCAAACATACCTGAAATGTCATGTAACAGCCATTTACACTATCTAGTAAACTAGTAGACATTCTTTAGCTGTGCCCCGTCCATGTTTAACCATTATAAGGATCATCAACCAGACACATTGTCTATATGGCTGATAAAATAATAATAAATAAAAATAAAACAAGAGTGGGGTGTTCTTAAAAAAGATCGGAATGCAAAAAAAAGGCTTGCTTGCTCGAAGGAGGACAATTGGATGTATAAACATTGGATAGATACAATTCACGACACCTACACTAACCACACAGTTTGGAATTGGTGGTTTGGATCAAACATAAGTGAACCCTAATTTTGCTTGTCCACATCTTCTTTCAATTGTTTCGGAAATGGATGTACAACAAGCTCCCACATATGATGGGGACATCCTTAAATGGCTCTCATTCACAGGACAAATTAGAAACAGTTTTTTTTCTTTTTTGATTGGTACAAATTAGCAATATTAATATTATGTAGACGGTAAAAGGATAATGTTCATGTGACGATATAAAAAAAAGGAGCCATCTCCTGGTCATGTGATTTATACAGCCTAAGGGAATCTGTACTGCTTTACTTGGGATTTATTCCGGAAAGTGCTTTACCGGAAAATATTCCACTCGAGGAGCAAAGGGCCTTATCTTCTTCTCCTGCAGTGCTTTTTGACGGTTTTCATAAAATCCAAAATCATCCAATATGGAAGTTTTGGAGGAATACTTCTTGAACACATTCAGCATTTCAGCACCTTGGAGAAATTTCACCTGAAAGAATGGCACATCAACGGTAAAGATTGAATGTGTTAATTCCATAGAGAAAGCTAGAAACTACATCCATAAGAACGCATAATAATAATCAAAATTATGTATAATTTTTAAGACTTATAGGATCACCATTTATATTTGAAGAGAGTACAACATCACTAATCACTCAAATCTAATATTTGAAGAGAGTACAACATCACTAATCACTCAAATCTAAAAGATCAAGTGATACCCATCTCCATGAGGATTTATATAAGAGAAAACACACGTAATTTTAAACAATAAATTGACAGGATTCTGCAAACTAGACAAGGTCCCTTAACCATATTTCAAATGGATCATATTTTTTTAGTGTGCCAGCATTCTGACATAAGTCTTCAATTCAAACTAAAGTTTTGATGATCACAATTCAGAAATCATTTAGTAATCACTACCCAAATTACAACCATAATTATGACTATGTTTTTTTTTTTTATAATTATGGCTATGTTTGATGTTAAGAAACATGTCTTTCACAGTATGATCATTCCTCATCCTTTTTTTACCTGATACTAGAAATCTAACACTATGAGCTAGTAGCAGAAAATATACTGGTTGCAATGTACCTCCTGTGTATCTCGGCTGTTCGTTACAGGCTTGTTATCATTGTTCTCGAGTATTATATGCCGAAATTGTTGATTTGGTACATCCTTTATGATGTGCCACTTAACGGGAAAAAAGCCATTCCACTTGTCTTGTTGCCAAAAGTCCATGCTCTTGCTAAAATCCACCCGTCCAATCATCTCAGCTATTCCACAGAACTGGCCACTAGCATTTACCTGGAAATGTAAAATACAAGAAAATTGCAAAATTTCATGAGATATAACTTGAGAATTCTCTTCATGCAAAGAAACTGCGCTTCAATGCATATATTTGGCATCTTATTGTTCCTGAGTGTTCAACCAGGTAAAAGAGACTTCCTCTCTTACTGGAAAAACCAGGTCATTTAAGACACGATATTATAAATTAAAAAATTCAAAATTCTTGGTCATTAAAAATATAATCAAATCTCAGAAAACAACAAACTAGAAAGGTTCAAGAAATTTGATGAGCATATAAGAAAAACACATATCAGGGACTTATAAGTACATATACCAACATGACAATAACCAAAGTGGGGCAATGAACACTTACAGAGAAGAAAAGGAACACTGGGCACTTGCCACCCATTTCCCCTATTTTCCCCTGTGCAGCTTGATAGGCAGCGTCAAGCCTCTTGTTCCCATTTGGAGTGCTAGCCCAAACATTATATTTGATACTCTTGTGGATGTCATCCTCACTGTATGATTTTATGACAAAGAACATGGCATGATCATACTTAGTTGGAAAATCAGGAAGGTTATAGTCATCCCTGCAGATTACAACAGCTGGGGTGCTACTCTTTTCATTGCCTTCGGCATCTAGAGATTCAGCTGGATCCACACATGAGCTTTTGGTGCTGTTTGTCCTAGGACCATGGTTCTGTTCATACAAGTCAAAATCACGTAAGGCATTAGCCTTGCTTCTTGCTTTAGATTTTTCAGAACTGACCCAGAGACGTCCACTGTCTTTGACGTTGAAGGGGCCAGTTGGATAGACGAGGCCACCTTTTCCCTGATCGGCATATGAAGAAAATTTCGTTACCGGATGATAGCCTTTAGTAAGAACAGAGGGAGCCTGAAAACCAGCACCATGTTGTGACACCTGCCATCAACACACTTAATCATTCAGATTTGCCTTTCTCCAGATTAGTAGAGATTTCAAATTCCAATAAGATAAAATTTAAAAGGACCACAAAGTGTTATCAATGTGTACCTTATTTCCTGGCTTTTGGTTTTGACCGCCAGGGCTGGGAAACACATCCACTGCTGCGGAGGTACCTTTCGTTTCTGATGGCTTTGTTGGTTTTGAGAGTTGTTTAGGTTTTGAAGGAATAAAGGCATGGGATGGTGCAGATGCATTAGGCTTGGGGATTGGCACAGGAAGAACCCCACTGTAGCCATTCCCATATGATCCATCCACAATAAAGGACTGATCCCATGGATATACAGGCACAAACTCTGATCCATATGCAACTGAAGGGGTGAAATAACCAGGAGACATGAGAGGAGGCTGCTGAAAAACCGGACTTGGGATAAATGCCTGTTGAGCTACATATTGTCCATCAGCACCCACCATAGCTCCGGATAAGTATGGGCTGTAAGGATTGTAGCCTGGCGGAAAATCGGGAATGTAATACACAAGCGATCCATTATCAGCTTGAATTACCTAAAAACATAAAAAGAAAATTCAGCAATCTCCAGCAATATGTGAGACTTGATTAATCGACAAACCACAATATGCAGAATAAGATGGAAAAAGAAAATGTTATTATTATGTGTAACAAGGTGAGTATGCTCGACTCCAACATGATTCCCATACAACTTTTAACAGAAGATAGCTAACATTAAAATCAACTTTCAAAAAAAAATTATGAACCAAAAATTTGAATAGAATGAATTGTAATCTTGATATAAAAATAGAAAACCAAAAAGGACAGAGAAACATTAAGGACTAAGGAACCTCAGCGCAGGTCATAAATGAGGCTTTGATTGCAAAATCGAAGTTCCAACGAGTGAACTTTTATTTTTTCTGGAAAAAAAATCATCATTTGTTTGAATCAAATCAGAAGCAAGTAAACACAGCGAGAACAGAGAAAACACAATATCGTATTATGATCGAATTAATCAACCTCAACGCATTCAAATTTCAAAACAACATCATGAACCTGTCACAGCAAGAATTACTTACAGGGTGTGGCACTTCCACCCCGTCGGCTCCAACATAGTAACCCGCATCACCCATCTCACCAAAGGAACCATCATATCCTGCGCAAGGTCAAAGAGGCATCAGCAACAAAAATACAATGAAGTATGAACAAAGCAAACATAAAAATTCACAACTCCACAAAATAAAACCTGGATAATAGTATCCATAGTAGCTATTGTAAGGGTAATACACGGCCTGCTCCGCCGCCAACGATTCTTGATCCACATCGCTCCCTTTGACGCTGCTCGACGGATCTCCCGCAGATGAAATACACGATGTCGCATCAGACGGGCTCCCATCATCCCTTGGTGCACCCTAATTTGAATCCAACAAACACATGTAAGGTGAATCGAAATCCAAATCGAAACCAATCAAAATTAGGTCTACATGAACACCAGATTATATATTGAGGTCAAAACATACCACGTTAAGATTCTCCGGCTTTGTGGACGGATCGATTTTCAGATTCTTCATCATATCATCAACAGCTAATAAAATCGAAAGTCAAGGTTCTCAAACAAGATTTAAAATCCAATAAAAATAAACCGATCCGATCGAAAACGAACTCGATTTTTTCACGAAACAAAAAACAGTGAGAGCCGATCAAGTCAACGATCCTGGAACTGTAGAGTTGACTGTTAAATCCGACTCAAAAAAATCTTTTTAAAAGGGAAAGAATCAAATAAAACAGTCCAAACATCAAAAACAACCTAGATCGACAATATAAACCACTATTCAGATCACTAGATCGACCAAAAACGACGCCAAACACAAACTTCAACAAATCCGAACGAGATTTCGAAGGATACGTTTGGTCTCCATCAGATCGCACCACAGACCACCGCAGAAGAAGCCCCGGCTTCCTTTATCCAGTTCGGGAGATCAAAAGCCTATATCGGACTCCGAAAAAATCACTTCAAGAGGATCGAATGGAGAGGATGAGGAGGGGGAGGAGCTGTGGAGGAGATGCGTCCACGTCAGCGATTGGATAGAGATCGGACGGTTGTTGTCGATTCGAGAGAGAGACACGAAGCGGCGGTCACTGTTGAGAGAGAGTTTTTTTTTTAAAAGAGAGGCGTTCACGCATCTCTCTATATATTGATGATGAATGGATCATGTATGTATGGTGGGGGATGTCGTTCATGCGCATGCATGCGTTCTGTGAACGGGGGAATATGTGCTTTCATGTCAGACACGTTTTTGAAAATTTTATAAAAACTACAGAGCATGGGATGTCCCTGCTGTTGAGGTTGAAAGTTGATCACTGCCGTTGATCTTGAGTTTGATGGTGTGGATGTTCGGTTTGACGGTGATAACCAAATTTGGTATTTTTTAAAAAAATTGATGGATCAGGTTTTGTGTGTGATGAGGAATCATAGACTTTAATCGACGGTCGAGAGAGAGACACGTTTTACTAGGTTGAACGGAGCGTGATCTTGTGATTTCTGTCCTTCCTTTCAGATTTTATGGAAAAAAAATAAAATAAAAGAATTTAGGGATTTTTAGTTTAAGTCCCCGAAACTATCGAATTTAGCGATCGATTCATCACTTCTTCATATTTTGATTTTAGTCCCTGCATTTAAATGATAATTTAAGAATAGGTCCCTCCTAAGGGCTAAAAATAAACTTAACAATTTAGGAATAAGTCCCTGAGGGACTTATTCCTAAATTATCATTTAAATACAGGAACTAAAACCAAAATATGAAGAAGTGAGGATCGATCACTAAATTCGATAGTTTCCAGGGACTTAAAATTAAAAATCCCAAGAATTTAAATACTTCGGTGTTTCCTCGGTTGGTGAGTTTCAAAATTGTGCGGGTATAACAAGACCCCTTGATTGAGATAGGATAGTGATACCTTCGTATATATAACATGTATTAATAATATTTAAATTGAAGATATTTTTAAATTAAAAAATAAATGTCCAGGCCCTCGTATACTATCATCCCGTAACCCACACCGATATTTATTTAAAATTATATACTCTCTTTATTATATGAAATAAAATACACGTTGTAATACAATAATATTTTTTAAAAAAATATGGTAGATTCGCATATTATTGTGTACTATCATCATATATTGGATAGCAGAAGGGATGGTAAAATTGATTAATTGTATCAGTGTTTTTTTTTTAATTTGAAGCAACAATATAGGTATGAAGACATGAACTGATCATGTCAAATAAATACTGTGACATAGGTGTCTTTCATAAAACTGATCATGTAATAGACATTTAAATTTTTTTTTTTTTTTAATAATAGACAATCTCACAGAGATCATATAAGATATGTATGATAAAATTTTATCTAGTGTATTAAAAATAAATACAATTTTCATATATTTTATTGAAAATATCAAAAAAATATCTGAAAATCATGATTTTTCGCTGTTCAAAAAAATCTTCTATGACTCTATTTTTAAGTCTCCACAAACCATCATATTTAGTGATCGATCCCTCGCTTCTTCATATTTAGGTTTTAGTCCACAGATTTAAAAGATAATTCATTTTAGTTCGTATCAGGGACTAAAAAGAAAAATAAATAATTTATAGATAGGTCTCTCAGGGATTAAAAATGAATTATTCTTTTAATCTGATAACTAAAACCTAAATAATAAAATATGAGTGATCGATCACTAAATATGATATTTTGTGGGGACTTAAAAAAAAACTCATATTTAAAATATCTCCACTTGTATCCATCTCATATAACCATTGAAATAGATCCTACCCCTCCCTACTTAAGAATATTCACACTTTGTACTCAATTGGAAAACAAATTGAGGAAGAACAAATCCTCCAAAGGGTGTGTCCTTCGCTCGATTATCTCTGCATGTACATCGGCGCTTTGGCTCACTCAGAATGAAGTGATTTACAAAATGTGTCAATTCTACTTCAAGAATCTATGGGACCTCGTCTTTCAGTTTATTATGGATTGGGGCACGCCGCTCTTTTCATTGCTTTTTTTTTTTTTGCTGGCTCATGTTTCTTCTATTCCTTTCATCTCCTTTTTCAATTATTGTTATTATAATTTACATAATTATTACAATGTTTACTTTTTTCAAAAAAATATTTGAAAAACAAAATATTTTTTTTTCAGTCATTATACTCAGCCCCGCAATATAAGCCCCACTCACAAGCCTCATGACGTGTTATCATATCATTGGTTGGTTTATTTGGTTTGTTAACTTTTTCAAAAAATGGTAAAATGATAAAATACAAATTTGCTATTCATTAAAAATTCGGGACATATCATCAATTTTTACCATTGTTTTTAATTTCCAAATGATGTCTCAATGTCTCATTTCACTTACTCATGTCTTATAGGGCTGGCTTGGCAAGGGGATTAGTGGTAGGATAATGGGTAATTGTGGAGATAAGTGAAGAAGGATAATATATCCCGTTTGATATTAAAAAAATAATCGAGATAAAGTACAGACAGTTTTTTCAATTTTAAAATAAAAATGATATGTTTTACTCCACCTATAGACTAGAATAACATCTATTCCCATATTTTGTTATAATTTTGAAAAATGAAAATAAGCACAAATTTTTTTAATGTTTTATTCTCTAAAACTAAGACAATTTATCATCAAAATCTTAATCTCTTGCGGAACTAGCCAATAAAGTATAAACCATGCATGTTACATAGTCCTTGGTCATTCCATTATGATTTTAAGAATTGTGAATGACCTGAATTTTAACTTTAGTTTATATTTTAGTGTATCTTTATTTTTTTCATTGATAGTATTATTATGTTTTCAAAAATGTCCTTTTAATATTATGAAGGAAGTGAATAATATCTTAAAAGTTAGGGAAGGGTTATCCCCACCAACCCAGAGTCCATTCCCACCACCAAGAATTTTTTAGGTGGTGGGGAGGGGACAATAGGAGGGGGGTGAAAGAGAGAGAAAGGTGAGGGGAAAAGAGAGGGGAAATTGTCAAGAGGCGATAATGGGATAGCAGAGGAGGGCAGGTGAATAGGACGCAGGAAGAGGCCGAAGAAAGAGGAGAATGAAATGGATAAAATGAAGTGGGAGAGAGAAAGAGACATGAAAGAGGCGGAAGGGGGGTGACTAGAGTGGGGGAGGGAGGGAGGGAGGGAGGGAGAGAGAGAGAGAGAGAAAAGAGGCAAGGGAGGGTGTCGACCACATCTGCTTGCTTTAGCAATGTTCTTTAGCGTCCTTGGCCTCTCGCCTCCCAATGTCCCATTCGCAGTGGCCCTCCTCCGTCAAGCCCTCTTTATAGTCCCCTCCTTGTCCCACCAACAAAAAATGACATTTTGATTGATGGGGATAGAATTATCAATAATGAGATTTTTTGCGCAATAAAATTTGGTTAGTGGTGATAGATGCTCCCAAAAGTTAAATGTCTTTGATTTTATAAGATTGCTTTGGTTACGTATTTAAATGTATAAATTGCAAACGACAAAATTTATATATGTAGATCGACATACCTGATAATCAAATTGTTTTACTAAATGCACCCTTAGTTTTTATTTATTTATTTATTATAATCTATTTTATTATAAATTTATTTTATTCTATGTACAAAAAAAGATCTTATTGGATTACATGTTATTTTTTTCATATTGTCATTTAATTTAATTTTTCAAAATTATTTATGTAAAACCATTGTGAGAGCTAATTTAAAAAAATACAAAGATTGTGTTTTACCAATTTTATGATTTTGTGAACAAATCACAAAAATGAGGGCAAAATGTCGGAAATGTTGGATTTTGAATAAAATAATTTAAATAAATTTGATTCCTAAAAGGTCATTTTTGAGCTTTTTAAGAAGTATATTTTTAAATGTTATAACTAATTTTTTAATTAAATATACTTTTGGAAAGACTTGAAAACACGTGTTTTCCACTTTAAAAAAAACGTGTGTTCAAACGTGTTCCAAACACTACTAAAAAAAATTTATAAAAAAAAAGACATGATGAAATGTCTTTTTGAGTGACATATGCCTGAATTTTATTTTTTTTAGTCGATGGTAGACAATTTTTGCTCCGATCATCTATTAATTGAAGTATCGAGAGTTTGAAATACATATGCCAAAATAGATTTTAAAAAAATGTTAGACTCATTTAAAAATGGGTTAAATGCATATAACCCTCTGAAAGTTAGCTTATATCCATATTACCCCCCCCCCCCATTCCATCGATTATTCATATTACCCCCTGAATTGTTGTGTTTTATGCATTTACCCCCATGTTGTTACCCTGATTAACCACCACAGCGGTTATTTAACCAAAATTTTAAAAAAGTCTAAATTACTCTACATTCAAAATCTAAACCTAAACATAAAATCCGAAAATCAGCCTCTTTGCCTCCCTCACTAGCAATCTAAACCTAATCTACCAAACATTACCGTCTCTCCCAAACAGCCATGGCAAGTCCGAAAAATGGTTGTTGGGGAAGAAGAAAGACTCAAGTGGGTCATTTTGCATATTTTGTACAAAGTAATAGATTATATGAATATGTGAATAATCTAAAACCTTAAGAAGTTAAGAAGATCATTTTGATCATATATTTGGGTTCTTTTAATTTTTTAAAACAAATCAGGGGATTATATGAATATTGGAATCAATAGCACACATTATAATCATGGCATATTATTTGTTTTTTTTACGGAAAATTAGCAAATGGAGTTAAATACTTAACCATGTAACAATTTAAGGGGTTATATGGATATTTGATGAGCCCTAAATTTATCCTTTTCATCTGGACGTGTCCTATCATTTTCCACGGTTAACCCTACCTTGCATAGTCTTTCACAACGCGCTAAAATAATTTTCACCTTCATGGTAATAAAGTTCATGTATAATAAATATTTCATAAATAAAATAAGATAATTACAACAAAAAAAACTATTTTGTCACTTATTTGAATGAAAGAACACGTGTAAAAACTTTTACATTAGTTTGAAAGCGACGATGATAAATTATAAAGAAAAATCTATATAACCTCATGTAAACTGTCCATAATACATATAATATAGATATATATACGCAATCTTTCAACGGTTATAAGCGTTTGCCCCTTTAAAATTTTAAAAAATTACTGAAGTAAATGACTATTTTCATTATAAAAAAAATTGTGCAATAGATGTCCGACACACTCCTCAATGTCCGAAAAATAACTATTTTGGGTTGCGTTCAATTCAGTTCCCAACGGACCCATTTTGAAACCCCCCCCCCCCCATAGGGACATCATCGTAATTTCAAGAAATTATATTCAGATTCGATTCCATAAATCCATTCTGATCGTGACACGTCATACCATTCATGCAACATGCATGCATGACACACCATACATCATATTTTGAAAAATATCCAAAAAAAACATAAAATAAAAAATGAATAGAATCAGAATGGACAACAAAGGAAAAGCCAAAAGCAGAGAATAAATGTCATCCTTTCAAATGGCATTTTTTTTTTCGATTTAAAATATTTTACAGACCTTGAAAATAAATGGCTTTTCTTGCTGGGCAAGTTTCGGTGGTGGGGGGAGAAGTCGCCACGTCGGATACTGCTGACGTGGAATCACGACTAGCGCGTATAAGCTAAGGCTCCGTTTGGAAACACAGATTGAAAAGTAGATTTTGGAATAAAGCTGCTTTTTAAGATGATTTTAGACCTTGACTTTTTTGGGATGTTTTTTTTTAATTCAGGAATCAATATTTGGAAGGAGTTTAATGTTTGGTAGAAAAAGTTGCTTTTCAATTCAAAAAATCGATTCCGACCAAAAAGCGTTCTTTTTGAGCTTTTAAAAACACGGATTTCGAGAGAGAAATTAAAAGGAATCCAGCTTTTGATTCCGTCGGAATCCGACCCGTTTGGCTGCACGATTTTGAGATTTTAGCTTTTCAAAAAGCGGAATCCGCCCAAACCTCGTTACCAAACGGGGCCTAAAAGAGTTTCGATGCGGTTTCGTGGTCGGACACGTTTTGTCCGTCGATTTGTTCGCGTCTTGCCCATCGAACGTATCTCGCGTAGTATTGGTCCCGCTGAAGATTCTGGAGTATCCCGAATTATTTATTTTCAAATAAATGATGTTCAAATGCATACCTAATTTTTTTTATTTTTTATATAACCACTCCAAATAACTCGTTAAGTTAAAATTCTATTAACAAATAAGAAATGTTTGATAAATATTAATTTATTAATCCTCACTGAAAATATAGCATGTAAAAAATAATTTATAATTTGTTAAAAATTCTATGTAACAATTTTATCCTTTTTAATAGATTATAAAACTCTATCTGGAATGGTTATATCATCATTTATAAAAGATTTTTTAAATATTTTTAACACATTGAAAAAGTTTTTGAAATACTTTATTTTCAGCAATATATCTATATAACCCCCTGTAAACACACCATAAATGTAAATATAAGGGTTATACGGATATATTGTGATTACATAGAGCTATATAGATATCAAGAAGATTACATAGGGTTATATGGATTTTTTCCTAAAAAAAATTCTTCTCTTATTCACTTTACTTACTTGTGAAGCACAATGGATATTGTCTTTTCAAAAGTTTTTAAAAAATTCTTCTCTCCATGTTCGTGTCAAATTTTATTATCCGTTAATATATATTATTATTATATTCTTAATCCTTGTCTAATTGGTATTTAACTATCCATGTATCACTCACTTCCTCTCTTTCCACGCGCATATAAACATTTATGTTAGATCCATATAAATACGAAAAACATTTTTTTTTTATTATTGGATAAAAAAGAATTTTGTTATTGTTATTATAAGTAATTAAAGCTATAACTAATAGTAGTTCATCCGTCCAAAATAATTACAGGATAATAAAATTGAAAAGGGGCATGGTCTGGGCTTTGCACAGCTCGTGTTAGACTGGATGATCCATTTATCTTTTCTTTCTTTGTTTTGATTTTTATGTCTTTAGTCTATTCTCCTTCATTTTAGCTCATTTGTAAATTTTAACAATTATAAATGAACTACTACTTTTTAAAAAAATAAATTTAAAAGGATCAAAGATCCTCTCTCAGAAGACCCAACTTGAAATACATTTGTTTGTGCTTGTATGTGACACTTATTTGTTTCTACAACATCTAGAGATATTACAAGTTTTCCATGATTGATCATAATTAGATTTCAATTCTTTTTATCAGGAAATATCCTGTCAAATAATGGGTTAAGAAAGTACATAGATGCAGTGCATTTTTTTTAGGACCGTAGGGCAGCTACTTTATTTTATTCCCATCCTATGTGAGTTATTTCCCACTCCCCCAATTTGTGTCAGGAACAAGGTTTTAAAGTTCTACAGCATGCTTTGGAATGGAATAATGGGATATATAAATGGTGTTGTGAGGGAATAAGTTGAACGACAACCCATCACATGTTATAAAAATCAAGATAAAATATGTATAATATGTATTATTTTTAAAAGAAGATATATATTTTTTAGAACATGAATATAACTAGTCTATTTTACGATGCCAAATGCATTCTACATGTGTTTTGATTTTTATAAAATAATATACTCTATCTAATAATATATATACACTTAAAAACAATGAAATATATATTCCAATATTGTATGAACTTATTTAAAGAAAAAAGTCTAAAAATTAATAAGATATGCACCTCATGTTGTAAGTGCAAATAACTAACGAGATATATGAAACTTTAAATAGGAGCAATATGTTACATAATGAAATGTTACGAACATTATATTTTAAATTTTGATTGAGTGTTTATCATAAAATAGAGGTATAAAGTAGTAAGGCTAATTCTGTTAGCAAAAAACAATACAAAATTATGTTGGATATCAAAGATGTTTTTGAATGAGTGCTTATTATCAAATTGATGTGTTATAATTGACTGAGATAGAAAAAGTATAAATGGATGTTTTGAGAGAGTTGATCATTTTTATTGAAATTGAGAAAAATTAATATAATTGTTATGAAATGTGTGTTTACTAGAGGGTGTTATTATATGATGATGAATGTTATCTATCACACTTAAGGAGCGTACATTTAGTACATATTTGTTTAAACTTATTAAAATTTATTTAAATTAAAAACAACTTAAAATCATAATCTTTAAGCTAGAAAATGGATGCTTTTGAGATTATAGTTTATAAAATACATTAAATTATTTTGTTTTGGACACTCGTGCTCTTAATCCTTTTTACTAATAATATGTGTATCTATTTTTTTTACTATTACACTAAAAATCACTAAACCACATTTCATCTTCTCAATTTTTTTACTATTACAAAAAAGAATATTAATAAAAATTAATTTATATGTAAAAACCAATTTATTTTATAAAAAATAAATCAATTTTTTTACTTCTAGTCTAAGGGTATTTTTTACAATTGTACAGTAAAAAATTGTTTTATGACTTATTAAACAAACATCCTCTCATACTTATTTAATGCTTTTAAACAGTTACAATAAACATGTCTACAACTTATTAAAAAAGTAATAATATATAATTTATAAGTTATAATTTATGATTTGTAAATTTAAGCTACAACATAAATGACCTTAGTTGATTTCATGTGTGTATAGGGCATGTTTATGATGGAGTGTAAAAATCAATAACACATTATTATTAAATTTGTTCAGGTCTAAGATCCAGTTTGGATCCGCTTTGAAAAATCCAGCAAAATGTCACTGCAAATCTAAATGTTTTCTTTTATTTCTTTTTACTTTTTTGCTTTTATGTTCACACTGCTCCAGACCACCCCACGCCATATCCACATACCAATCTCTCACATTTCAAAAGCTCTGAGAACAGTGTTTCTCCAACGCGTCCTTGTTTTTCATAATGTTAAAGTCTTCACCACATATCCAAACAGGGTCTAATTCAAAGGATTGTATACATTTTTCGTTGGAGTTCTGTATTAGCTAATCATGACAAAGTGTTGCAAGTTCAATTATTTCTAAAGTTTGTATATTTGTCGAGTTGTTAAAAGATTCAAAAGTGAACGCCAATTCTGGATGTTGAAGACTTTATGGTCACCTTCATCAAAAGGTAAACTTTATACCATATATTTCATCCATTCATGGATTTTTTTTATCTTATACTAATTAATTTATAATTATTGGGGATAAATTGTATGAACAATCCATTAAATGTTGAAATGGATATGCAAAGAATGATCAACATTTGTGTTTTTGAAAAATGGGGAGATTGAAAAATTAAATTTGTTTTCGCTTGTTGGATTTTTCATTTGATTTTTTTTTATTTGAAAAATCAATGTTCGAGAATTGTTTTGAAAAGGTACGGGTGAATTGAAAAAATATTGGGACAATAGTATACTCATAAAAGAAAGGGAAACAATCAAATAACCCTTTGTAAGCTGTCTTAAATCCATATAATTCACTGTCTTAAATCCATATAACCCTCTGAAAACACATAGACAAATTCAAATAACCCATTAAATTACATTACCGTTGACAGATGAGAAATATTTTGTGAATATTTTGTTTGGTTAACCTTAACTGAAAACACAATATATCAAAAACTTCTTATAATTTATTAAAAATGCGAAAAACTTTGTATAAATGATAATTTTACCTCTACGGATAAAATAATAATTTATAGATGATTTTTTTATATTTTTAACACATTATAGAATCTTTTTAATATATTATGTTTTCAGTCATGGTTAACCAAACAAAATATTCACAGAATAATCCTGATCTGTCAACAAAAAATTAATTTAAGGGGCTATTTAGATTTACATATGTGTTTTCAGATGAGTTATATGGACTTCACAAAAAATCAGAGGGTTATATGGATTGTAGACGGTTTACTGGGCTTTATATGGATTTTTCCCTAAAAGAAATAGCTTTTTGTAGATTTTGGTTAAAAAGTGTAATGGAATCTTATATAGGAGATATTTTAAGCCATATCTTGAAAAAAATTGCAGTTCACAATAGTGGAAGATCTTGGAGATCTTTCCAACGTGGATACATTTCACTTCCGTTGAACTTATGATTATTCAAGACAAGATGTTGAACTTATGATTTATTCAAGACAAGATGTTGATCTGGAATAAAATAATTATTTGTGCATAATATACATTTTTTTTAGTAGTAGATAAAATAAGATTAATGATTAATGATATATGATATTTAAAATGATAGCTCTATCCTACATAAAATGTTTGTGTTTAAGAATATGTGTTTATGATATATGTAAGAGTATCAGGTGAGATAATTTTTAAAAAAATGACATTGATATTTTTATTCATTTATATAAATAAATTCTGATAAGCAATTTTAACCCCATGGAATAGTTATCATGATTTAAGTTAACTTAGCTAGATATAATTATAAGAGTTTATTTTTACAAAATGACCAATTATTTTTCTTCATATTCCATTTTATTCCCCCTTACTATAGGATTATAGGGTTATTCAGTACCCCAAATGGGTAAAGCTCCCATTCGGGGTAAGATATAGCCTTATCTGGGATAAATTGATATTCTATTATAGATAGCTATTAGGGTAATTTTATGTTAGGTTGTATTTTTTTTTATTCCAATATTAATATTTTTGTCTTTATTGTTTTTGTGTTATAGAATGTAATAATAGGCCAATCCAGTCATCTTAGAATTACTATTGAGGTTTATGCTAATTTATTTAAATATAATTGTCAAGTTTTATTTATCTTAAACAAAACATATTTTTGGTTATTCCTGTTCTATCAGACCCTTATTACATATACCCCAAACAGGGGTTAAAAGAATCTAATATGGAGTTATATTATATATATATATCAATTCACCCTAGATCTATATTCTTTTATCTTCATTCGATATTTTGAACAGTGGGTGTTCATTCATGGGGATTGAAGATGCAGCTAAAATACTAGATGGAATATCATCAATTTACAGTGATGAGCTAGGCTCAGAGAGGATCTAAACTGGATAATATTTGACTTAGAACCTCTGATTATAACTATGTTTATGGTGATTCATTCACTGGATAAGTTCCCAAGTTTTGGATAAGTTCCCAAGTTTTTTTTCCCTAATAGAATTTTCATTTATTAAAGATTGGGTTGTCTCCTTATGTACTTTTTTCATACTTTATTTGAATGTTTCAATTATGATGTTGATTTAATGCTAGGTCAATTAATCAATTATAAATCTTTAGATGTAATTGCTTAATTGGAACTTAATATTATAAGATCTAATTTAGATTGAATATACGAAAATAAGCTTATCATTCGTAATAAAAATAAATTAAAAAAAAGTTGTTTGACTACATTTATAGGATGAATAAAATAAAAAAAAATTTGTCCCGTTGATAGTTTGTTTTACTTTCTTAGTAGACTCATTTTTTATCTTTTTCTGTTTTGGCATGTTCGCTTTTATTTTGAAATAAAATTAGGACACATGCTTACCATTTAATAAAAAAATAAAATAAAAAATACATCTCACTTTTATTAAAAATATATAATTCATTACATTAGTATATTGGTATTTAAAAATAAAAAATGGGAGGACTACACAAAATCACTGTTCATTCGATCTGGTCTGGGTTTTAAACAGGCTGGGCCCATTCATGATGGGCCTTAAACAGGCTCAGCCCATTCAGAACGGTCCTAGCCCGGTGTTGGGTCTTAGCCGAGCTACACGTCACCAATTGTTTTGAGAAGAGCTCTATGGACTCTTTAGGGCTAGTTTGGTAAGATGATAGATTATGAGATAAAGAGTAATTATGGAGATAAGTGAGTGGGAAGACTGTTTATCTCTGTTTGGTATAAAAAATAATCGGGATAAATTGCGGACAGTTGTCCCAATTTTGAAATGAAAATAAAGATATTTTGTTCCACCTAAAGGCTGGGATAATATTTGTTCTAATTTTTTTATCTCAATTTTATCAAATGTAAATATGAACAAATTTGATGGATTTTTTGTCCTTTAAAATTAGAACAACTTATCTTCAAAACCTTAACTCATTGTCAAACTAGTCTCTAGTCATTTTTATTGTTTAAAATATAATCATAAATACCATGTTAAGGTGTATATATCTTTAATTTTTTTCATATTTTATATCATTTAATTCATTTGAGTATATACTTTATCATTTTATAAAAGCATAGACTTCATTTTTTCTCAACTTATAGTGTACATCTTGAATCTCGTAACCATCTTGCGTTGCCCTTTTAGTTTGAGTCAAATCGTGTTAATTTAGATCGTATAATTAAATTATTTACAATTTAACATAGAATTGGTTCTAATCCTCGAACCATATTAATCCTCCTATATGCATGATGAAATAAGTGGGTTTATTGATCCTTTTGCGAGTAGTTCTAATTGACTTTTGACCCATATATAATCAAACAATTCTAGGCCATGTTGATCCAAGACCTTATGGTAGTAGTAATGGTTTGCCACTATATGTTAGAGATGTTTGTAAGATACAAGCACACCCACATGTATTTAAAAACAAGACTGCAAGTGAGATATATATTATATTCATGAGGTGATCAATATATATGTATATTTATTATTGGTATAGCAATATATCAAACTACTTGTAGAACTGTTGGGGGATTTCTTGTCCAGGTAAGTGTTCCCATCGAATCACATTAGCTCCCTTAATCAAGCTAAGATTTAGTTGGGTTGGGGGGGGGGGGGGGGGGCGCTGATATCCCAATAATGAAAAGCCAGCCCAAAATGGGTTGTCAAGAATAATAGCTTTTATTGTATAGTACTCTTGTATAGTACTCTTTGAGAGAGTAATCAAACCCAGACAAGATGGAAACACTCAAAAACACTTGGGAAAAAAAACTTATATTCTCTCCAGGTCTAATAATGAGACAAGTAATCATTAGTGTGTGAAGGGACTCTTTTGAGAAATGCCATCAAACAATATCTAAACAACTCTCTCAAGTGGCCGATTTGTGATCTGCGTGTGTGAGGTCCAGTTGGTGTGTATTGATTGTGGTCCCAAAAACATGCAACATATATTAATTCTTTGTTTCTTCACTGAGGGTCAGTTAGGTTATGTCTAACAAGCTAGGCCACTTTCAATATTTGTTTACATGTAATTCAGGTGAATTTATGTAAGTTTTATTCTAGAGTTTCATCAAATTTACATATTTTATTAGTTAAAGTATACGTGTTTCAATTATTTAATGTAAGGGAATATAAACAATTCATTAGGTTGTATATGTATTTTTTTTTTGTGGAAATGCATGTTTTGTTATATAAAATAAATAAATATTATAAAAATAAAACGGAATATAACATTATTCATAAATAAATATTGAAAAAGAACAGCATATAAAATTTTCTCTTATATTATCAATATTATATAATAAACATGACTTTTTAAATTAAAAAGGGAAGAAATACACAGAAAGAAATTCCAGAAGTGAAAGTCATTGACATGGCTTCCTAAAGATGTAATTAGTACTCACCAATGAGTTTGAATCATCAGTTCCCTTGGACAACCAATAAGAGAGAGCCTCACATGTGACAATTTTTTTTTTAATTGAAATTATATATCTTAATCAATATTTATTAAAATATACCGCTTGTGCACAACTTCGCCCATTTTTATTGGCTAATACAGAAAACCTCTGTGTCTCACATGGGATCACAACACCCTTCCAAACAGACCTAAGAAGAAGTTTGAATGATCAATTTTGATACTGTTTATCAACAGTAAAAGTAAAACAGTTAGATTGTTATTATTGTACTTCAGACAAAGATGATTGATTATCTTGTATGAATTTTGAGAGGATTGAAGGAAAGCAAAAGAAGACAAGAACAATGACTTTAGAATGAATCATTGGCACAGAAGAGCAAAGTATTTGTTCTTTTGGTCGTTCTTGTTGACCCTGCTTTATATATCTTTGGATAAGGGGAAGTTAGTCATTTAATTGTTTGTGGATCTTACAATGAGGTTATTTATAGAGTAACTAAAAAAACTAAATGATGCGATTATACATGCATAAATGCACTGAATCCCATCAGAACTCTGAAATTAAGTCTTTGCCTTAAACCCCTCAAATATTTGTACCCATAGATAAAAAAGGACAAAATGTTTCTATACAAAAGCACTTTGACACACCCAACACTACAAATTGCCTCTGAAACATATGCACAGTATTATCTATATAAATGCATATAACCTCAAGCAAAAGGTATAAGGTGATGTTTAGGGTCGGGGCAAAAAGCTGAACTGTGAGAAAGCGTTTATAGAGTGCTATAATGGTGGGTTATATTCGATTGTTATAGCCTCTTCAATCTGTGGAAAAGATGGTTTAGGATTGTGTTTATTCGACTACTAGTTTCTATATGAATTGGTAGCAACCTGATGGATTATCCCTATAGTCTCTCCCTTCATTTTTTCATTGGTTGCAAATGTTATTAGTAGAATGATATAAATGGTGAAGGGTGAGTGATATTGGGTTTCTATATTGCATTCCAGTTTTTGGATATTTTAAAAAAAAACTGTAATATAACAGCAGAGTTCCTCCCTTTGTAAATATGTGGGCCGAGATATATATACTCCATTGTGAGTTAAAAGTTTCTCATATCATTGAGAAGCAGCCCAAAGGTTTGAGAGAAATTGAGAGTCGGATTTGTAATATCATCACACATAATTTGTAGTCCAAACAAATAGTAGAAATTTTTTCTTCCCTCTCAATAGACACAGGCAATATTTGTTGAACCATGTAAATCTCTTCTCTAATGTAATTGTGTACTTGCTTTCGTCTTCCTCAGCTATTTTGATTCGCGGGGGTATTTTTTGACATGTGAATCGAGTTCGTCATCATAAAAAAAAATTGTCTGAATAAGAAGAGTTGCATTTTAGGATATGTGCCCAAGGCCCCTCTCAGCCTGGCTACTCTTAGGGTCAGCCCTTCAATACACGAGTCTGGATCCAGTAAGGATGGGCTTCAATCAATCCGGTCAGTAATTGAATTACACAACGTATGAATCAAATTGCATAGCCAATTTTTTTTTATTTTAAGAATGGTGCTCTCGAGGGTTTGATCTCTTGACCTCTTTTACAAAGGTGGAAAGTGTTTGCCTAATTAATCAAAGCTCGGTTTGTAACACATAACATCCAATTGTTGGGTAGGCACCACAGTCCATGGCTTACTTGTGTTAAGGGTAAGTATTGAGTTCCAGTCTTGGCGTTGACTTATCCATATGTTCGTTGGTGATTATTTGAAAGAATTTTTTGTGGGTACCAAGGTAAACAAACGGAGATAGCCTTCCCATCTTGACCTTAAGGTCAGCCACGAGGGGTCCCTCCGATATAAAGAAAAAAATTTGGGTACATGTGTCATTCTCCTATTAGATACTGATAGTACTGATCAAACTTAGACTTGATTGAATCTAATAGGAGAGTGACACTTGTATCCAACAATTGATTATGCAATTTAATTTATAGGTCATGCAATTTAATATTGACCGGACTGATCAAAACCTCTCCTGACTCAATCCAGACTCTCAGTACACAAGTTGATCCCGTCATTCTTCGAAACGTGTCTAGATTAAATTCATTTTTAGATGTGATTAATTGATTTCGTGTCTCAGACATCTTCAATAACAAGAGCGTTTGAATGTAGGGGTGGTTCCTTCCCTTTTAACTTATCTTGGATTCTTCTTCTTCACTCCATAAGAAACCAGTATATTTCAATAATTGAATGGTTCAATAAATGACATTTGAATTAGAAAGGAGGATAATTAAACTTTGGGAAAGAAAATCACACTTCGCAATTCCTTCTCTTGGTCCCATAGATTAGTTTATTTCCCTTAATCTAAGGTTCACAAAGATGTGCTTGGTTACTATTGCATCTAAAGAGGTCTCCTTTGATATGGTACACGAAAAAACAAAAAATATTACATAGGACAATTTTTATGCTTTCTCATTCTCCTTTTACTAAAACATCAAGGCAAATGATGTTTAAAATCTTCTACTCATGTGATTATTTTTAGACAATTTTAAAAAAACTGAAGGGGTGGGTGAGATAATTGGGGTTAGATAAATAGAGGGGTGGAAATAACGGTCCCCAAACTAGTAAGAGTAAGTCTAAGGTGGCTCCACCAATACAATATGTCAGTATAAAATACAACACATAATTTTACAATGTATGCCAGGTTCAAATGCATTGATATTCGTATTAGCTTTCTGTATATTTAAATATTCAATAATTTTTAATACTTTTGAGTTGGTACTAGGGTTGCAACTCAAACGAGTTAGGTTCAAGTTGACTTGAAGTTCAAGGTGTTCAATCTTAACCTAGCCCAACCCAACCGAATTTGAACCCGACGGCTTTAACCCGAACCCATTTGTGGTAACCCGAACCAACCCATGGATCCCGATTTTCAAGCCTGATTTTTAGTAACAACAAAAAAAAACACACATATTTCACAAATTTTAATTACCCACTAAAACAATTTAAGTCCACAAAAAAAAATATTGTGATCCAAATATAGAAATTTAGAGTAAAGAATCAAGTATCAATGGCTCATGACCTATTTAAAATATCATATATGTGTCTACTACGGGATCAGGTTGGATCGAATTGTTTGTGATGCTAATTCGAACCCAACCCGATTTTCAACTCAACCCGAATTGACTGATCCAAACCTGATTTTTACAATCTAACTCATGTAAAAATCGGATTTAAATCGTCGAGTTTGGGTTGAACCTGACCCAAGTTACCACCCTAGTTGATACCATATCTTTAAGATAATTGATAGGTCACAGCATTTATCGTATGAGATATATCACTAGGGATGATTTATATGGAAAACCCACTGCGGCTTATACTATTAGGACACGTGTGATCTCTTAAATTTTGCACTCAAACCCAATATATCCCAACTAGATGAAGATGTGGACAGATTTGTGTTTCAAGTGTAAAACTCTTATCCTCCTATTTCACTTGGTTTATGACGTTTATGACGTAATCGGAAGTGTGAAACGCTGTAAAAAAACATTATAAAAACGATTTGTCAATTCCTTAAATTCTTTCCACAGACAGTCAAACACGGAACAAGGAAAAAAAGATAGCTTACCGTTTGGATCCGAGTCCCACCCGCGGTGGTGGTGGTGGACGCCCGCAGACGCAGACGCTCAAACAAACGGAATTCGCAGCTTCTGCGTTTGCCCCGAGTTTGTGCGGTTCATGTGTATTTGTTGCTCGCTTTCCCAACGCCTCAAAACATAGATTCCCTAACGCATGCTCGCTTCCGTCGACGCAGCTTCTCTGTCCGTCTTGCCAAACGGACGCTAAGAATAAATAGAACGCAAATTATTATTGATTGATTGATTTGAACAAACCCTTTACATATTTAAATAGGATGTTGTGATTATTACCAGGCTTTGGCTAATGAAAATGTTACACTTTTTTTTTATTTATAGAATGATAAACAACTTGTCTTAAATTTATTGTTAAAACAAAGAGCCATGCCCAAAACTTACAAAATAAAAGTAAAACAAATCAAAAGAAAAAGAAAATTCCATAGAAAAGATATCAAGGTCAACCCACCACGTCCACGACCTACTATTTTACACTTAACACACATTTTTACTTTTTAAAAAGATAGTAGAACTCGTCTAACAACATATTTGTTTTTATTAAAAATATATAGATATGCGCTTATGTATGGATTCATTTAGAAAAAAATGTTAAAAAATTTAAACAAAATATATATTTTTTATTTAGGATTTTTGCATATATACTTCTGTTAAATTTTAATTTTATCAAAATACCCTTGAAAAAATCCACAGTGCAAAAATAACCCTAAAAAACTTTAAGTGGGTGCAATCATGTCCCTGTGATCAAATTCCGTCTAATATGGTTAATATTCTCTATTTTAATTTCGTTAAAGGCGTTCAAATGACCCATATACCCTTAGGTCGAAGTGAATTTTATTTTTTTACATATATACCTCTTAAAACCCATATTTGTAAAATTACCTCTTTTATTTCCACCATCACAAAAATACCCTTGAAATTTTAACAAGTCGTGCAAATTTGCCCCTGAGGTAAGTGTCTGTGAAGATTGGTTAAAATATCTCTGTTAGCCATCGTTAATCACATGTACATAGTCTAAAATACCTCTTTCAACTTTCTCTCCTTCTTCATTTTTTTCACCATTTCTCTATCTTACATATCAAAACTGGTCATTTCACAGGGTGAATTTAAGAATTTAACCATAGTTCGATCTGCGTGCCTAACAATGACTAATAGAGGGGCAAATTTGCACAACTTATTTAAATTTCAGGAGTATTTATGTAATGGTGGAAATAAGAGGAATAATTCTAAAAATATGGGTTTTAAGAGGGGTATATATGCAAAAAAAAATCCAGGAATTAGTAAGAACATTTAGGTCAATGTCTAGTGGAGTTAGACTTTTTAACCATAGTTAATACAAGCGTGTGGTATAAGATTACGGTTATTTTAAGAGTTTTTTAAGGATATTTTTACACTGTGGGTTTTTTCAAGAGTATTTTGACAAAATTAAAATTTAACAAAGGTATATATATATATATATACACGCGAGCGATTCAGTGCGGGAATGCGGAAAACGACGTCGATCGTTCGATCGCGGGTCCATCGCATCCAACGGTCGAGATGAATCGCACCCGACCGTCCGATGCGACGGATCCGTGATCGCTTCCCGCACGACCGCATTCCCGCCCTGCATCGGCTCCCTATATATATATATATATATATATATATATATATATATATATATATATATATATATATGTAAAAATCCATTTTATTTAATGTGATTGTATGATTTAACAAAGTATACAAGAATTAGAATGCATAAATAAATAAATAACAAAGCTCTTTGCTAATAAGGTTTTGAGCTAATAAGATTTGAAAACCAAAACCAAAAATATCTCTAATAAGAAGACAGCACCAGCACGCTCCGTCTTCAGAATGGTCGCCGAAAAGGACAGACTTGAAAAGAAATGAAAAGGAATCCGAAACCGAATCCGGCAAATCAGGGGGACGAAGAAGGAACAGGAGGGGTAATTCCGTCAAACGAGACGGATGCGTTGTCAGGATCCGAAACACAGCGAAGCCACGTGAGGCGTCCGTGTCCAGATGGACATCCCCCGCGGTCCCTGGGTCCCACTCCCGCGTCCGTCTCCTCCGTCCTCCCCACCGTCTCCCGCTCCCCCTTCAGCGCGGATGACGTCATCGCCAGCTCAGCTGCTCCTGCATTTCCTATACTACCCTTATTGACTATCCGATTCACAAGTCTGTTCGAATTCAAATTTTTATTATTATTATTAAAATGAATATTTTGAAATAATTAGAGTATTTCAAAACCTGAAAACTTAGGGGTTTGCTAATTTTATGATATAAGGTGTCTTTGATTATGTGATTGTACAACTTTTATAATTGTAAAAAACTATATCTACAATCGTGCAACCACACAGACAGATTTCAAACGATTTCAAAAAGTTGGGGGATGAATTTCTTGCGGAATCAATTTTACGCGCAACCAAACGCACCTATAATCACTGATAAAAATTTAAAATAATAACATAATAAAAAGGTATAATAAATGAAATATGCACCAATTTGATATAGTCAAATTAAAATATGCACATATCTTATCAGAAATAAACTTTCATACAAAAAAGTATTTTCACATTAAAATAGAATTAATGTAAAATGTGATGGACTATGAATATATCTAGTAAAATTTCTAATTCTTATTTATTTCAATATGAGTTTAATGCGAACTAAATAAAATCACAATCATATCAAACTTTAAATAAAATCAAACAAAATAAAATGTCTTAATCACCAAAATTTTCTAATAAAAAGTGGTTTTTTGGTATAGTTAAAGATATAGGAAGATCATATAAAAAATTGTTGAATTATGAACTGAATAGAGGATTCTAAAGAAGATTTGACATTTACATTCAATCCACCTGGAGCAAGTGAGTCTACCGACTAGGTTATCAATCAATCCAATCTATATTAGTAGATTCTTGGAGTTGGATCGTGAGTTTTCAAACATAAAATAATTAATAAATCAAAATACAGACATTTATTAGAGTGTCGAAATGATGTCAGGGATAGTAGAAATAACCATTCAAAAAATTAAGAATTAATTTTTTTTTTAATACTTCTACTCCTAGAAATAGAAAAAAAAACTTCAACAATGTATTATAAATATGTAATTTTTAGAGCAAACTTGAACGTGAGGAATTTATTGTGTTTTGGATATAGAATTAGAACCTGAAATTTTTATATAATTGACATGCCATTTTAGTGTCTTTCAGGGGCAATTTGGGAAAAGGGAATGCTTCCCCTCATGATTGTGTTTTATTTTATCTTATTCTTTGGTAGATTGGATTAAAAAGGGTCATTGGTAGAGCTTGGTTTTGGGTGGAAGGTTTGGCTTTGATTGCTCAGAGAGACAGAGATTCTCTCTCTTCTTCTTCTTTCTTCTTTTTCTCCATCAATTCCATGTATGTCTGTCTTGTGTCTTCCCTTTCATCACTATTTTTTTGGCTTTGAACACAACATGAACAAAAAAACCATATCTTTGAATCCTTTGTGTTGTTTGTTCTTGTTGTTTTGAATCATATATAAGTATTTTAAGCAATACCCATGTCTTTGAATCATTGATTTTGGGCTCTTATTTACTTGGTTTCCACTGATTATATACAGAGAAGATTCTAAAGATGGGTTACTGGAAATCAAAGGTTCTTCCAAAGATCAAGAAGGTCTTCGAGAAGAACGGCAACAAAGCTGCTGCAGCTGAGGCTTGCAAGTCCTTTGATGGTGCCAAAGTAAGTTTAGTTTTATTTGTTTATTCATTTATTAGTCGTTGTTTTTTGTTTTTTCATTCCTCACTCTGTACGTAAGTGCATATGACTGGGAGTTGATTTTAAAGACTGGGTGTATCAAAACTCATGTAAATTTGTATATAATATATGGTTTTAATGAATTGATGGTTGATTATTGTTTCTCAGGAGGACATAAACAAGGAGTTCGAAGAGAAGAAAACCGAGCTCCAACCAAAGGTGGTGGAAATCTATGAAGCCTCATCAACCGATATCAAGGTCTAAATATTTTATAAATCTACCTTTTATGGCTATGTTTTCCATTAATGAAATCAACAAATCAATTAAAAACTATATTGTTTTGTTTGTTTGTTTGTTACAGACAGTGGTGAAGGAACGTACGACCACAGGTGTGAAAAAGCACTCTGTCGAGGTTCAAAAGTTCATCGACGAGCTCGTCAAGATCGGTACACAGTTCATTTTACCGTTCAAAACTCAATATTTTGTTTTTTTTAATATTTTAATGAATATAATAATATAAAAATTTGTCAATAAAGTGACTCGACGGGGCTGAAAAAGGTTTGCAGGGCTCTTGTACAAAAAAACCAACTTAATTTTCTCTGTTTTGAATCATTCATCAAATAAAGAAAAAATCAGACCACCCACCATGATTTTTTTGTTATGCAGAGTTCCCAGGATCAAAACAAGTATCGGAGGCCTGTTCGAAGTTCGGACCGGCCTACGTGTCCGGTCCGGTCTTCTTCGTCCTCGAGAAGGTCTCAACCTTCGTAGTGACAGAGGAGACCCCAACAGAGACCACCACCACGACAGAGTCCAAGGAGAAGGAGATCGTGATCGAAGAAGAAGAGAAAGGAAAAGAAGTCGCCAAAGAAGAAGAAAAAGTGGAAGAAACCGTCGCTGAAGTCTCTGAAACCGTCGCGGAAGCTGCGGAGCCTGTGAAGGCAGAGGGAGAAGCAGAGGCGGCGGTGCCTAAGCCATGAAAGGTGGTGGTGGTTGTTGTTGATGTTGTTATTGAAGTCTGTCAGATGGGTCTGTTAAAACCACTACTGTTTTTACATGATTTGTTATTCTTTTTTGTTTACTTTGTTTGATAATTGTGGGTGATGTGGGGATGTGTATGTATTTGCATTTTATGTTTTTTTTTAATAGCAGTTTTGGGGGTCCAATATTGATTTCTTATTGTTTATGTGTTATGTTCTTGGGAAAACAAAAATTATTGTATGTTGAGAAAGGAACAGAAGATTGTCTGAATCAGGGGTCGATTGTTAGATTATATCATTTTTTTGCAGTTCCACAAATCATGCTTCAGGTGAGAATATAATTCACTGTTATAAAATGCCAAAGTGTGTTGTGTTTATTTTATTTTATTGAACAAGAAAGAGTACAAAATATGGTGTTTTGTGGTGTATCTGTTCACATGGGGTGTTTGGTTAATTTGGAGTTTTATTTTTTGAAGGGAGAGATGAAGACAGCTAGGGTGGGTTGGTGTCATTGTGTCAACATGCAACTATGGTCTCCCCAACACACAAACATGCACTGATTCATATTTAAAAAATTGAGTGATGGTACAGTGATACAGTGAGTCTCATCTTCGGTCTAGAGATAGTCCCCAAGATTGTACCAGTGAAATATATACTGACCTAATATAGTATATACTTCACTACTGTCGTGTATAGTGTATGATCCATTTAAAAATATATTATTTTTATAAAATGAACAATATGTAGATTTAGGTATTTTATAGTTTTGCTTGTTTAGTTTATGAAAGGATTGTAGATTTTTCTATAAAAAAAAATATATGTAGAATATTTTATTAGACAAGTATATAATTTAAAATAAAATTTAAAACAATTAGAGAGCTGCAAATGGAGTTGGACGTATCATTTTCCTTTAAAATTTGGACTACACCCCGTATCATTTTCCTTATATTATGGATCAAAAACCCACTTGAATGAATTTAAAATGATGTAATAGCCCTTGAGAGACTATTTGTGAAACATATTATTTTTATTTTTTTATACATGCATGTTTTATTAAATGAATTTCAATAATAAAGAACATAAAAAGTCAGTTTGTGGGAACTATATAAAGTATAAATTTATATATATACTATTTTTAAAGCTAAATAATTTTTTTAGTGATCATTGATTTTTAAAATATCATCCATCATTCCTCATCAAAAACAAATTTATAATACACAGGAAAAACAAATTCTAATTGAATCAGTTCATCTGATCAGTATTGATTAGATTTTCCAAGGGTGATCACAAATTTTTTATCAATATATCTTTGGAATTATGAGCTTTAAATGGGTAATGACTTTAGATAGATAAATTTCATTGTGTCTACTCAAAAAAGGTCATTTTAAGTATATCAATTTAAATAAATCAGAACCATTATAAGAATTCACAAATGAAAACAACCATATTTGTCTACATTTTAAGAGTAAATAAATTTCAAAAACGAATGAACCAATTATGATTATATGATCTGAATTTTATGCTTGATTTTGGATTTCTAATAGATGTGGATATACTTATTAGTTTGAAATTGGCATAACCTTAGACGTATATTGAGGAGAGTCCACATATATGAAAAGGTAAAAAAAGGGATGAATGTGATAGATACCACGGATTTCAAGTGGACTTATCCTCTTATTCAATGTCATTATCCTTAGATAAGGATATTTTTTAATAGACTACCACCTATTATTCCTTGTTCAAAGTCCAAGAATTAAATTGAGAACAATTAATTAATTAATTACATTGCGTCTTTGAGAAGAATTATTATTCAGTATTGCATCTCAATCAATTGGATTGGCTGAGACTAGAGCTTTGAAAGTATTTCTTCAGTCATATGAAGTCACCTCATTGTATTATGATATATTCCCCTTTTTTTATTATTGTAAATGATTATATACAATTCATCCATGTTTCATTATATAAAATTTACATTTTTAAGAATAACAAAATGAACGTGATGATACACTCGAGACTATTTTACCATTAATATAAGTACAACTTTCGCAAATATTTTCAACAAGTGATATCAGAACAACAATCTAGAACACAACAAATATATAAATTCCAACATTAATGACTAGTACAATTTATGTTTAACTAAAACATTTTTTTCCCTCTCAAACCATCCATTTCCACCCACCATTTTCTGTATTATATGAACATTCTAAGTATTTCAAATTTAAAGAAAGGTTTCAAGTCCAATTTTTTTCCCATCTTTTATGTATGCAAAAAAGATGATAGAAGGTCAGTTCATTTGATTAAATGTGTGGGGGAAGTGAAAGCAACATCAACCAATGAATCAAGCTTTCCCCTACACATAGCCTTCATTTTAAAATTCCTCTTAATTGCCATCATCATTTCAATTACATCGTTTTCCAAAATAAAAAAAATCATTTCAATTACTTCACGCAAACAAACTCCTTAGACAATATAAAATTAAAAATAAAAAGATTTAATCCAATACACTTTCTAAGATTTGGGGTTGACCTAAAACTTTTATTAGCACACAAGTGTAAACCGTTTTTAATACTAGTCAAATAAAGAATTACAAAATCAAAATCCAAAGATTATTTAAGATAACAAGCCAATAATTGGATGGTTGTAATTTACATTAATAATGTTATAAACAGTCTTAGCAGTTTTGTAGTCCTCACATACTTTAGATGTACTCTTTTACTTAAAAAAATAGCCTACTTCAAAATTGGTTTAATGTATCACAACACCCAATCAATGCATATTTAAAGTCATTATACAAAGATTTACTCATACATTTTGCATACAGAACAATTTATGATTTTTTTCATAGACAGGCTATTCTGAGTTCATACACATAATCCAAGCATACAAAGTTTAGTTTGTTGTCATAATATAGCTAATCAGATAATGATTTCCAAGGAACCTTTTATGGAAGGAATTTTTTACAGAAACAGTCAGACAACTTTGCTGATGTTTCAATACTTGTGTCATTGTCACACAAACATGAGCCATTAAACTTGGCTGTGGTGGTGCAACGAACGGCAAAACTTCCATATCTGTTCAGGTATTAAACAAGAGCTACCATCACTTGGATGGCGACACCTGTCCCCCGATCTTTGATCGAACGGTCAATCAAACTGCAAAAGCTGGAGAAGAAGCTGTTTGAATAAAGTGGTGTAAATCCTTTAATCAAACAATGTCTTGATAGCTTAGTTAATAATGTGCTAAAGGGGGGCTCCAGCTTGATAAAGAGAGGAAAACAAAGGGTAACATCACATGGATGTACTTGTACCACCTAAAACCAGACCCCACCATGGAATCTTTTATATATCTAGGCACATCAAAATTGACCTATGATTCAGAAGAAGCCAATAATTGAATTTTTGATTCCTTCTAGTGATCAGTCTCAAGCCACTATAATTAAAAGGAAGTTTAAGTTGGCTAACTCACAGATGATAATCAGAGGAACCAATTCTCATGGGGAGATGCATCAAAAATATCTAGATATTGTTGGAGTGGGTGAAAGAGAATGCGACAAACATAACGCGACACACACCAATCTCTTATTTGAATTCAAGAGAATTAGTAGTGCCAAACCTCACTGTTGACACATTAGTCATGCTTATCTTAATTATGTGGATCACATAGCTTCAGATTATGTAAAACTCATGTCCCTTATTATAGTACGACCAAATTTCCTGCCTCTTGACCTGTCAACAATAGTTTTCGAATTCAAAAATTGCATGATGCATTTCACTAAGAACAGAAGTTTTATAAGCTACAAAAATAAGAGTTAAGATCTTTGTCGTGCCAGGTATTAAAGATTCTATCTTATAGTATCTGACTTGATTTTTGTGAGCCTATATTTTGTTTCTCTTGATAAAATCGATGTCGATCTCTTCTTGGTTTGCCTGTTCAAATATGATAATTGCATAACAGCACTAGCTTTTGATGTCTCCTTTAAGAAATTAGGAGACATGTAAAAAGGCCTGCTAAATAAGTCACTTGATCTATATGTATTAGCCTTAATGCCCAGGAGAAAAATTAGTACAACTGATTTCATGCTTTGATGCTGTGAATTTCAAGAAGCTTTTCTAATAGCAATGATATTAATGGGTGCAAATGTGTTATACACGAAGGAAGCCAGTCTTCCTACAATCTGAGAAACATCAATTCATGTGAGTAAACTACACTGTTAACTTACTTGGCAGTACAGCGAGCAACAAAACCAGATCAACCGAAAGAGGACATCCACACACTCATTGTGTCAAAAAGCAGTTCATCTCCATACATGCTATTTTGGGAACTGCATAGCTTTGTCAGATTTGGAAATGAATTGGATAAACAGCAATCATATTTTTTTTTGTTGAATAACTCAAATGGAGATCTCTGTAAAGTCAGTCCACAACATAATTTGGTGCCACAGCCAATATTCTTCTCTCGCTGGATGATGGTGGCTGTTGCCTCGTTCCCTCCCCACTTTCTGCAGCTGTTTCTATGGAACCCTTCCCATCATCTATAACAATCAGATGTCCTTCCCTTTTTATCAACCTCTGCAAACATGTCCATTTAGCATTATTTAGTTCTAATTTTATGATTTCAATTCACCTGGATCATAAAAATTCAATAGTTGCACGATTGCCTTGTTGCTCTGATTAGTTGGTTTTACCTCTATAATAGCTCTAATGCATTTGACTTCTTGTAAAACCTCATCAGGTGAACTGTATGCTCCTTGGGCATTCTGCTGCTCTATGTACCAAATGATCAAATCCCCTTGCATCATACCAGCCAAACCACTCCCTGCAAAATTAATATACATGATTTGAGAAACAATGGAAAAAACAAAGTCAAAAAGTGAAAGCAATTGTTAAAGATATTAGATAGATTTGTTATTATCTTAGGTATGTTATTATATGTTTATTATGATATTAGTTTGTTAGTGTGTTACACGTGTAACACCACCTTGTACTATTATATAAAGGGCTTTAGTCCCTCTCTAATAGAACAAGAGTTTTAGGGTTTCATTATTATTATTTTTCTCTCCCTTATTTCTAACATGGTATCAGAGCCATAAACCCTAGATCTCTAAAAGTTTTTTTCTTCTTCTTCCCCGCTCCGATTGAGGAGTCTTCAATCGGAGCGGGGGAGGACTTTTGAACGTTCTCATCGTTGGGTTTTCATCATCGAGCCCATCACCGTCGTTGTCCTTGCGCCCGTCGCGCCCCTGGGCCCGTCGTCCCCGTCCGCGCCGTAGCCGTCCGCACCATAAGCGCCGTCCGAGTCGCCTGGCACGCCCGGTGGGACAGATCCCGGCCATTGTTTGTTACAAAAAAAAAAAAAAAATCTGGTGCACGATAGCGCAAATCTGCACTATCGTGCACCTGACCCAGATCCAGCAGCAGCGGCAAAACAAAAAAAAAAATCAGCCGGTGCACGATAGCGCAAATCTGCGCTATCGTGCACGCCTGTCTCGTGGACTCATACGTGGATCTATGCCCGCTGCTTCGGCCCACGCACCTGGGCCCACTGGTTCGGCCCACTTCTTCTTCGGCCGTATCCAGGAGATCCACGCAAGCCCAGCCCACGTTGATCCAATCCATTTCAAAAAAAAAAAAAAAAAGACCTTGTTCTGTTGCGTTTCTTTCCTGGACTGTTATGACCTCGTTCGGATTCCGAATCTAGTCATCCAGGTACTCATTTTGATCATTTTTTCGTTCTCTACGCATCTGTGTGTCTTTTCTTCATCAGAGATCTCTATTATTCTGTCCTCTTTGCTTGAATTTTTCTACGGTCATCCGTGTCGCTTTATTTTGTGCTTCATGCACATGACCTATTTCTTTACGCAACATTCCTGCCTTCGCACACGTCTTCTTTATGTGCGATTGTCGTTCTTTTCTTGGATCTTCTTCTTCTTTGAAATCCTGTTCGTAGCGTTGTCGTCTTCGCACGCTACTGTCGTCATCGTCTCTGCGTGCCGTCTTCTTCGCACGCCGTCGTCGTTCGCCAAGTGGCGTCGTTTTTATGCAGCATCGCTGCCTCTGTACGCTATCGTATTCGCGCACCGTCATTTTCGTGCGCCCTTGTTTTTCGCGCACCATTGTCTCCGTGCGCCGTTGTTCCCGCGCACCATCGTTTTCGTGCGCTTTCGTCCTCGCGCACCTTCATTTTTCATGCACCATCGTTGTATTTGCGCACTGTCGTTTTCTTTATTCTTCTTCTCTGTCAGCGCGCCTCTCTTCTTGCGCCAGTCTGCACCGTTTGCGTCGTCATTCGCGTCGCGTTTCTTCTACTTCTTCTCCGTTGGCGCATGTCCGCGCTCGTCTGCACCAACCGCCACCGGCCGTCCGTCATTGTCTTCGCTGTCGTCTTATGCAAACTCTAAGGGTTCCACCCTTCAGAGTTTGGGAGAGGGTGTTAAAGAATCTCCACCACCATTGTCTACGTGCTGTCTCCGCTGCCTGTCCGCGTTCGTCTATGCCCTCCGTCTTCTCCTTGAACCTCCGTGAGCCCTACGTGCGCCATCTGATCTAGTGGACCAGCAATTCCAACTGACTCAAAGAGCGGGAGCGACTCTGACTGACTCAAAGAGCGAGAGCGACTCTGACTGACTCAAGAAGAGCGGGAGCGACTCTGACTGACTCAAAGAGCGGGAGCGACTTCGACTGACTCAAGAAGAGCGGGAGCGAAGTGATGGATCCAAAAGACAGATGACGATTATCAATTCACAAAAATAAATTGGAGGTGTTTGAAAATAAGATGTTTAGTTTATCATCTTTGTGTAAACTCTAAGGGTACAACCCTTCAGAGTTTAGGAGAGGGTGTTAAAGATATTAGATAGATTTGTTATTATCTTAGGTTTGTTATTATATTAGTTTGTTATGATATTAGTTTGTTAGTGTGTTACACGTGTAACACCACCTTGTACTATTATATGAAGGGCTTTAGTCCCTCTCTAATAGAACAAGAGTTTTAGGATTTCATTATTATTATTTTTCTCTCCCTTATTTCTAACAGTTATCATGTAATAACATTCTGTAGGGGAAATGTCTACAGTCATTTTTTTAAAAAAATGCTCTGTTTTGTTGGTAATGTTGGGGGCTTCCGAGGTGGCTGAGGGAACTGGATCAACGTGTCAAAAGGTTACATATGCCCTCTATATATTTTAGTTGGATGACCTCAAAAAAAATTCAGGGACATCCCAACTTTATTTCAGAAAATAATGCAAGAATAAATATTGCCCGACCATGCTATATGCTGCAGAATCCTATGTTATTAATCTTTATCATATTTAAAAAGGAATAAATATCTACTTTACTGATTGAATGCAAAATAAATTGTAATATACTGATATTAAGTTGCAGTTCCTTGTGCACATTGATTCTTAATAACCGGCTTATTAGGCAACAGTGACTTATAACTGCATGAAAAGTGAATGCAAAATACCATCCTGCATGACAGCCTCCTCATGTTGCCGAAGACGCATAACCAAAGCTCGAGTAACCCTCTGGAAATGCTCCTCTGTTATCACCAACTTTTTCTTCTGCTGACCACCCTCAGCCCCTTCCCCAGTTTTTGGAAGTCCTTCACCTGCATTTCCTGAAGCATCCCCTGGTTCATTATGAGATGGTTGAGCCTCACCTTGATCAGCAGTTCTGTTCCCATCACCTCCATCTTCCTCTTCTTGAAAATCAGACAGGTCAATCTCACTTGACTCAACGCTGCACAATGATTACAAGGTTCAGTCATATCTTAGTCTTCACTGACACTCAAGACACCAAAACATTAAAAAAAAAAAAAAAACTTTGAGAACTTATCTTGCCTGATTATAGAAGTTTTTAGAAGCCTTACCGCCACACGGACATGAGCTGGACGCACCTATCAGCATCACAAAATCTATTAAACGAGCTGTTAACAGATAACAGTTTGTAATACCATCATATTCATAAATTAAAAAATCCTAGCTCAAAGATTATTATCGACATCACCGAACACTCTTCAAAATTTAACTTGAAAAATGATTCATAACCAACTTGAGATTTTGTATTCCTGAATGAGTGTTTCCTCAGAAAATAGATTACACTCAAATAGTAAGGGCATGCATTGTGATTAATATCTGTTTGAAATGCTAAACAAGCTATATTAACAACAAAGATAACTTTCTCGTGTGCTGCTGGCTCAAAGCACATGTAAAGGATGATTGCATCTCGTCAATGGCCATTGGTTGTAGTAGGAATAGAGTGATATTGAACAAGATGAATGGAATCATGAGGATCATTCATATGTTTTTTGAAACCCCTAATGGCTTGTATCTTCTCTTCATCAAATCCCACTAACAATTGAAATTAATGTTTCAAAACCACAATATAGGCATTAATGATTGGTTAGGTGTACCTGCATAGAAACTATTGTGCTCCTGTTCATTGTTAGGATCCTACAGTTTTCAATTGACATCCTACAATTTGATGCATTTCACACCTAAAAGAATCCATAAATTGAAATGAATCTTAACATAGTTGAATTTTTTAGCATATCACTTCATAACTTAGAAATAAGAACTGCTTCAATTATAGGAAAATTATTTGGTGGATCTTTACAAATGAGAAGACATACATTTTTTGGATTGGGAATTCTTTTACGGTCTAGAAAAGTATTTGAAATGTTTGATAATATAATTTTTACATACACAGGTTTAAAAAACATTTATCCCTGGGGAAATATGTATGGACTTGCTTTCAAGTCATACAATTTTTTTTTATTTAAGAGCCATTGGCTGTAGTGGGAATCTGTTCACATTCAAAACCCTTTCGATTTAATCCATTACCATTATGAATATAACTGTTGGTTGTTATTCATGTGCTAAGCTTGTTAATTCTCATATCATTTAGAAGCATCCATCCACATTCCCTAGGCCTTCCTGTCCTGTAATCAATAATCATCAAGTACACATGCATTCCATGGAATTTAACTTTCACAGTTGCAAATTTATACATTGCTTTCAGTGTACAGTTGTGTGCATGGGAATAAACAATGCGGTTAGCTAAAACAATATCAACAACAATAGAATGTAATAAATCAGATGAATACAGTTATTTTATTCTTTGAGAGTTTGATGCAAGTTTCTGAGAAATTCAAAAAGAAGTTCTTAAAGTTTTTAACATCTAGTCCTTCGATTTCTCTGATCATCATTTTCAGGTCATGCCATAATATCATTTATTTATATTCGGTGGTTGGAAAATTTTGCTGGATTGGAAGATAAGCTCAATTAGGCTTCCATGAATGTGAAGATTTGTTTGAGAAAAAAGAACCAATGTACCTCTCTCTCCAAATGACTTCGAGCAATGGCTTCAGACAACCTGATCAATGCCTCCAGTTGTCTAACTGTCATGCGGTATGCTACTCTACTTCCAGGAGCTGTATCTCCTCTTCGAAGTGTTACATAGGAATCCACCAACACTTTCCTTGCTTCGGAGTTTAGCTGCATGAAAAGTCTTTGATTACTTGGTGGATGAGAAAGCTATTTATATAAAATAATGGAGTAAGACCATTACAAACCTTGGGCCTAAAAGTCTTCGCGTATGCAATATAGCGCTTGAGTTGTGCAGTAGTAAATGCTGGGGCCAAAGCTTCTTCACGTTTTTGATGGACTCTCACAATGTGATGGGCTATGTGGTAGTCTGTCTGGTCATCAGGCTCATCAATCATCACGTAAACCAAATCAAATCTTGAAAGAATAGGAGGAGGGAGCGCAACATTATACTGCAAGGTAGACAGTAAGATCATTTGTCAAAATTTTCAGTCAACTGAAATATCAATTATTAATTATTGGAACAATATGTGAGCTATGAGAATCAGAATCTTGAAATGGAACATGACAGAATGAAATCACCTTAAGTGGCTTTGATTTGTCATAACGACCACCTGTAGGGTTGGCAGCTGCTAGAATTGATGTTCTAGCATTTAATGTAGCCTGTATACCAGCTTTGGTGATGCTTATTGTCTGCTGTTCCATGGCTTCATGGATTGCAACCTTCGATAGGAATTATGCACATGTTAGGGTCCCAGAAGTTGTTGATTTGCCCAAAATGAAATTGACAGACAGAGAACAAATAAGAGTTACCTGGTCTCTAATGTCCATCTTGTCAAATTCATCAATGCAACATATGCCATTGTCAGCAAGCATTAATGCACCAGCCTGTAATTCAGTTGAATTAGCATACACATATCATATAGACTACTGAGATCAAAATGTAACATTTACTTGATAAACTTGCGAAATTCCTAGTATTGCTCATTTTCATGTGAACTAATTAAATAAAGCCTAGTTCTTCAATCCAGAAGATATTCTTTTAATAACAGCTATTGTCTGATCTGTTCTTAAAAGTATAAATCACTCCTAACCATGGAAAAACACAAGATTTTATGCTTATGAGAACGCATCTTTAAAATATATGTATTGCTTTTCATTAGCCATCATTTGGGAGAATGTGCAACTGCGCAACATTATGAACTGGAAATCTCATTACCTCAATACAAAACTCCCCGGTTTCAGGCTCTTTGGCCACGGTTGCAGTCAGTCCTGCAGCAGAAGTAGACTTACCTGAGGTATACACAGACCGTGGAACTAATCTTGATGTATACCTGTCAAGAAAGAAAGTCTGGTCAACCCTCAACAAATGAAAGCAAAGAGAAACTCTGAAACACCAATCTACCCCCCTCCACCCCAATCCAAACAAAAAACACGGGATATAGAGAAAAAAAACACGAACAACCCAAACAAGTTGAGCTTCAGATAATGTATATGTGATGTAGAAACAAAGTGCATACTTGAGAAACTGAGACTTGGCACAACTGGGATCTCCTACAATACACACATTGATGTCCCCTCTCAAGTTAATTCCCTCATGAGTTATCTTATGAACACCCCCCAACAACATAAGGAGGATGGCTCTCTTGATTTCTTGATGCCCGAAGACAGTTGGAGCAATGCTGTCAACTATCTTGTTGAAGAAATCAGGCGTGTTTCTCATCGCCTCAACTTCAGCTCTCTCTTCTTCCTGTCACAGAAAACAGATAAGATTTTGAATTTTTGGCGTGATGAATTTCATCTAAAAGCAGGTGAGATGTGAAAGAAGCCATCGAAAGTCACTTAAAGAATTAGAGTCAATGAATCAAGAATTTACTAATGCACCACATAGAACCACACGGAAAATAAAAGTGCACCTCATTGGAGAGAGTATAAAATTTCTATGATGTTGGTGGTGTCATATTGTCCATACAAACTGATCTATACCTATCACATTGCTATGCTATGTAACAAACATACTTTGAACATCAATTAATGGACCAGATTTCGTAATATAAATTTCACTCAGAGCAGAGGAAATGTCTTGTCTTTTAATTCTTGAGGTTTTTTTCTTGAAAAAACTACTGAAAGCACACTGGAAAGCAAGATTTGCTCCTTCAGGTAGAGAATTTCTTGAGGATGTTATTAATATCCATTAAAGGTTCATAGAAAGAACAATTCAAAATTTTGAAGAGCAGTACCCCAACCAATGCATGTCCATAATTATGAAATAATAAGTGGATAATTACCGTAAATTGTTGCTGGACATCATCATCATCGATGTCCTTCCTCCTATTTCTAATATCGTCATCCCTCCTACCATCAGACACCTAAACAAGCCAAAAAGCAGAACTCTTATAAAGAAGAAAGTTTTTTTAGCCCCAAATCCAGTTAATAAATATCAAAAGCATTATCAACCTGCACTGAATTTGCAATAAATGCAATACGGTAAGAAAGGTCCCTCACTCCCAATGCCCGGAGACCCCTAACACCTTCTTGGCCCCCAGTGTTATTTTGTCTTTGATGTGATTCACGGCGAGTCTCTGCTCTCTCTCCAGGAGAAGCCAATGCCATTACATCAGGGACAACCACCACGGTTCCAGTAAAAATAACACTGACACAAAATCCAAATGAGCTCAACTACGCAGCAAATTAACTTACATATACAGCCAGAGAACCTATAAGTAGATGATGAACTTACGTATCTCCAGCCCTGGCTTGCTCAACAATCTCATGTCGAAGAATAACATCAAGGGAGCGGGGAATAGAGCCAGCTGGTATCTCTTTCGAGGTTTCTTGCATCCGGACCCTCTGCCAGTCCGCAAACTTACTGTCCTGCCGAATCAATGCCCAGTTGGCTTTGCTACATGTGGCATTCAAGCAAATTATTGGCTGCAAATATATAAAAAAAACAACCATTAGACAAAACAAATTCTAGAATGTGTTTACAAGGCATTTAAGAGAAACCCACTTCAGTGTATTTAAATTGCTGCTCAACGTTCTTTATGACAGCTCCGCATTCCAAACACTTGAAGGTCCCTTGTAGAAGTTCTGGCCGGACCTCGCTAGTCCGGGTCACTACTCCAGTCACCGACACGAGCTTCCCAATCTCCGAAGTAGTCAAATCTCTCAATCTACAAAAAATTGATAAAAAAACACACTAACAAAGGTAAACCCAGTTGAAATTTATCACAGTAAAAAAACCTGGATATAAGTATAACTGAATCATCAATAAAAACCCTACCTTTTCAAGAGGGGAATGTTATAAAAGGCGACATTTATGTCCCTATTTGAATTCTCGTCGGTATCAAAAGCTGACCTCTGCTCGGCCACGTATCTCTTGCAAGCGTTCTTCAAATACGGCTCAAACCTTTTAAAAAATCCTTTTTTTAAGAAAACCAAATCACAGTGAATCATACAATGATGGGAATAGCAAAAATGAGGGAGCACCTCAAGAACTCTTCGGATATGGCCTTCTGGAGGACGTCGTTGAACCGCATAACGTGCGAGAAATCGATGAACATGGTCGTTGATTCCTTCGCTCGCATGGCCTCCACCTCCGATTCGTAGAACGGCGGGAGATCCGGCTCGGTTTTGAAGCTGAGGGCCGAAAATAAGAAATTGAAAAGTAAATCAAAATCTCTCTCTCTCTAAAAAAAATCGATTTCAAAAAAAAAACCTAAATCGGAAACACAGACCTCTTGAGGAACTCTAAAAAGATGTTCTCCACTCGGACGGCCTTTTCATCGACGAAGAACCCACCAAACGCGTCCATCTCTCTCGCTCTCTCTCTCTCTCTCTGAGATCGATCGATCGATCGAAACCCTCGTTTCTTTCGGGAGGTGAAACTGTGCGAGTGGACGAAAGGGGGTTTTTTTTGGCGGCAAAATGAGGTGTGGGAGGTTCCTTTCGCGCCAAAATGGCACGTGAGAAGCTGAATGTTTATTTCCTGATGACCGTTCGATCGATTTGAGAGTCTACACACCGTCCGATCGATGTAAGATTTGTATTTCCTACGGAAGAAGCGTTTTTACGTATGTACCCCTAAAAGGTCGAAAAATTTAATATCGGACAGATGGACAAATGGGTTGGGTCACGAGTTACAACTGGTCCAACCTAACCCAAAAAAATCATAGCCTCTATTTGTGTCTTTCAAATCTTTAAGTACGCGCTCATGTTGTTTGTACACCCCTTATATTTTTAATCATCTAAAAGCTTCAGATATATAAACTCCTAACTGCATTCATTTACACGCTCCCTTCTATTGTCTCAAACCGGAAAAAAAAATCTAAAAATTCTTTAACCTCTCACGCCGTTGCTCTCTCTGTGGTCAATCTCTTTCACCATGTTGTGGTCTCCCCTTATAGCCTTGTCACCCAGCCTGTAGTGTACACAAACCTAATTGTAGACACTGACCTCAAGAAGAACTCTCCGAAATTCAAACAAAAAAAAATGTCTGACTCATTATTTGTAATTCTTTGTAATTATTTGATCAGTGTAAACTAACTTTGTTTTTCTTTTAAATTTATTTTGAGAGTTTGTAATTCGATTATTTAAAAACAAAATCAGGTAATAATTATCTATCTGAGTATTAAGGAAAAATCATTTGTAATTCTTCACATGAAATTAAAGAATGAATTAAAAAATGAAAACCCACCGTGACTCTCTCTCTCTATATATCGCCTGTCTAATGTTCGTCTTTGTTTTTGTTTTCGTTCGATCACCATGACCACCACCATGAAATCATTCGTTTTTGTTTGATTGATCTATATTTGACAAATGAGCAGAGATGAATATTTCATTTTTTTTGTTACCAATTTACTAAGGGTGCAGTTATTTTAACCCCGCCTATTTTTCAATCCCACCCGTTAGATGTCTCACCCAATCCAAAAATTATGAGTTAGAAACCCACCCCCATATTAATATCACACATTTCACACTGCAATCTCACCCCCGATAAGTTTTTTATCTTCTCCTCCCTTCACCTTTCCCCCTCCGCAAGTCTCACTGTCTCCCTCCGCCGGTCATGAATCCCCTGCTTAAAGAGGCTGAAGCCCTCCTCCGTTGCGACCGTCCTCCCTCGCTTATGAGGCTGAAGCCCTCCTCTGCCACGACCACCACCACCACCTCTTCCTCCAATCGCCTCCACATAAACCCTAACACAACCGATGCTATCAATGACAAGAGATGATTCCCCCCTTTTCTTCATCTCTTGTAGATTAGGCGGAACACCCTCTTCTTCGTGATTTGGCGATTTGTTGTCCCCAACCGCCTTTCCATGATCAATTTCTTTCATTTATGCGGATCTCACATCGACCACTTCTCCCAACTTCGCATTAATTGCATGGAAGATGACATTATAACAAGTTTTGTTGCATTTTGGGAAGTATTTGAACATAATTCATTTGAAGAAGTGTTGGAGAAGTCATCGGTCGGCCAACGGGATGAGAAAGGGAGAGCACGAGAGAGAGGTGCCTAGGCTTTTTTTTAATTATGGGGTGGGATGTGCTGTTCAATGAATGTGAGGGGGTGGGATTGGTAGGGGTGGGTTCCGTTGTTTTAAAAGTACATAAAAAGCACATTTTTATTTTTTTTAAAATGGGCTGGGATTCTCATTTCATGGGATGGGTATATAGCTCTCCATTTACTAATGGTCTTCATTGTGATGATTTTTGTGTGATGGGTTTTTGTTTACTTGATCATTATTTATTGAGTTGGGCATTCTTGAACAAGAGACCTATATTTTTTATCCTAACTTAAACATCTTTTAATCCACTGAAGAAGATTCCATACCCAAAATCAACATAAGAATTCTTCTTCTTTCCCGTGCGTGGCAAAAATAATATTTAATTTTTATATGTGGGTGGGCATACAAATTAGAGAAAGATTAATAAAAGATATTTTTTAAAAAACATGTTGGGTGTCTAAATTAGGAGACACATATTTAAATAGATCTTTTACATTTTAATTTATTTAAGAAGACATATATATGATTCGAGGGGTGCAAGTGGAACCATCCATCTCTCTATTGTGACATGGAACAATTTGATCATTCTTAAAGATCACAGATAATTTTAAAAAAATTCAATGAATTGATAAACTTCAATAAAACATCCTTCAAATATTTATTATACGTTGATGGAAATCTAATTCAGATACTTATTTTACTTAACCATCCTAAACAACAAAATGTTATATGAATATTTCAACTTCAGAGGATTTGATCTGAATTTCATGCATTTTATGAGGTGTTAGATGCATTTAAATTATTATTTTTTAACTGAAAACCAATATTTTAACAAAGTTCTGATTTGGTTGGATTTTTTTCTTTCTCAAACCAGCCCCTAAAAAAAACCCATTTAAAAATGACGTGCAATCGTGACCGTCGGGGTTTTAGGGTTTTCTAGCTTGTTTTTGTTTTACTGGACTCCCATATTTAGGGTTTCTTTTGATCTTTCGCTCCTTCCACTCGCCTAGCAAAATCTAGGGTCTCAAGTCGATCATGGCGTCAACTGAGGCCACTTCAATGGAGGAGGACAAGATCGCCCTGCCAAAGCCGAGGTTCGAGCCGTTGAAAGCTCACGAGATGTCCGAAGGCGAGGTCCAGTTCCGCAAGGTGAACGTCCCGGCTCACCGGTTCACGCCATTGAAGAAGTCTTGGATGGAGATATACACCCCGGTCTATGAGCAGATGAAGGTCGATATCCGAATGAATCTCAAGGTGAACGATGATTCCCTCCAAAGAATCACATTAATCTAGGGTTTTGTCTTCTTGTTTTTTTTTTTTGGCATGCCTTGTTTATTCGGACGGACGTTTATAGCTTACCTTTGCAGTGTTTGTATAAATGTCGGGTTGATATTTATATGCCGTTTATTGTGGATTGTGTAACTGTGATGTTTTTGATAACTTGAAAACATGGGGATGGCGCAGCTTCAGAATTCATGATGAGTCGTGAGATTAGAATTTTGGAGTTGGTTTTTGATGGGAACTTGGGATTGGGGTTTGTTTTCTGCGGTGGAATGATTAGTATCAATTATGGGAAAATTTTCAGGTTAATGATTAATTTAATTGTTTGAATATAGAATAACGTAAGAAAATTTAACATTTTCATGATTTATTGATGTAAAAATGGTCCATGTATGTCTTTTGTCACAATTCTAAGTATCCAAATGGCTTTTTTTGTTGATTTTTTTTTAGTATAGATTGTTTTTCAATGCGTTTGGTTGAGTTAATTGATTAAATGCAGTAGTTTCAAGTGTACCGATGGGTCTATTTTCAATGTGTATAACTTCCTTTTTTTCTGCAATCATGTGAATATTCTGGATATTTGCTGATATTTACTTTTACTTTTTTAGATTGCTTTTGTTGTGATAAGTTTTGGGCTGTATTCGGTTTTTGCATTTTGCCTTTCGTATCATAATTGCTGTTTCTTACTTTTAATTGATGAGTTCTTACTGCATTGAGTTATACCTGTCTTCCTCCTTTCTTGGTGTATTTTGACTCCATTGCGACTTGAAGTGTAAGAAAAGAAGAAAGCAAAGGCATGCCCATTCTTAATCTTTGCAGGTTAATCTGGTGCCAGACTTTAATTTCCCTGGGATTTCAATAATTGATATGTGCATGAGTTGATCTCGAATTATCTCCAACCATCTTATGAGATAACCCTTCTGTTTAACACATCTGATATCATACTCCTAAAAAACCCTTGGCCTAAAGCACACAATTTAATGCAATACCCAGAGTTGGAATATGACATTTGCACCCCCAATTAAAATAATAAATTGAGAATAATCACACAAGAACACTGATGTGCTTTTGTAGAGCGCCTTGATGGGTGCGTGGGCTCTTTGGCTGACTCACCAGGTGATCTCCAAGGGTCCAAAAGTATACCTTGAAAATATGTGGAAAATGACTGAGTCGGTATGAAAGATTGAGGTTGTTGTTTTGCTGGGGGCCAAATGCATCTTCTTTGGGGGTGGTAGGATCCATATTGAGGAGTAGGGTGGCCCGTCCTGACCACATTAAACCTGGGTGATATCTCTTCAACTGGGTGTTTTCTCTTCTTTGTTTATTGTTCCATGTTGGTCTATGCTCCTCCAATCCCCGTTCGAATTTTGTATTTCACTTTAAAGTAATATAAATCGAGGTAGCAATCTCTAGCTTTGCTCCAAAGAAAGGGGAAAAAAGAGGAAATTGAGGTGCTTTCAGTTGCTGCTTTCGATAACTTGAACAAATGGGGATTGAAGTATATTTTAGTTTAATTATTGAGGTTTTTTTACTGGTTCCAAAAATTTGTGAAATAAGTGTAGTTGCTTCTGAAATTTGTTATATCGGGGTTGCAGTCTATTTTTTGTGGTGTAATGATTGTAGCATAGCAATTGTGGTATAATGTTCCAGGTGTTTGGTAATTATTAATTTTTTGGTGTTTGCTAATTATTAAGTTTTAGCTGTTTAGAGTCTGATTCTGCCTTGTAGTGATTTGTCTGTTTTCTTGTCCATGCTGCCGCTTGGTTATTACCGATGAACTTTGCCTTTTTGCTGCACTGAGAGTTCCTTGTTTTGCTTCATTTCTCTCCGTGTATTTTGATGCCCCTTCGAATCGAATTTACCATTCCCAAACAAGTTAAGGTGAAACTTCCACAGAAAAGAAGAAATCATAAGCATTCATGTTCCATTTACATCCATTATCTTGGAATGTAAATGGTTTGCAAAGTAAACATATGCGTAGAACTATAGGTGCAGCCTTAGTGTTCATGATGAGATTAGAATTTACCACTGCTGGAATATCCCATTGATGGATCTGAATCTGATTAATCCTACAACCTTCAGCTATCCATTAAGCAACTCCTTGCCTTCAGGGCCAATAAGGGTCCCAGATATACTATAGCTGAGACATTGTCATATTTTAAAGCCTTGGCACTAAAGCCCCATTTTGATGCAATGCCCAGAATAGGGAAACTTGACTCTTACATGTCCCTTAAAATGCTCACACAGTCATTCTTGGCATTTGTTCAGGCTCCCTTGTATGAACCCATTGTCAAGAAACGAACAACACATAAGAGATTAAAATAATTAATTAAATAACGATCAAACAAGCATGTGGAGAGTACACACAATTGCACCATTTAGTGATCACTAGGTTAAATCATATACTGTAATATTTTCCCAGAATTCTTTTTATACATGTGATGTCCTGAGATTAATCAGCAGTTTGAAAGTAAATGACTTGTATTTAAGTTCTATCACGGTGTTATTATTACCAATTGGTTTGGCAATTAGAAGGGTGAATTCATATGATCGACATTTATATGCCACCTACAGAAAAATCCAAGATGGTTGTAAGTTTTATCTTGGATCGATGTTTTGTTGTCCACATATTCATCTTTATGATAATTTGTATTTTGAAAACATGTCTTACACTCGATGGAAATGCTGCCTTCACAAATAAATAATATATATAATAATAATTTGTAGTAATAAATGATGAAATTGAAATTTCGTGAACATCTACAGCATCATCATTGGAGATTTCTAGTAGCAGTTTATTATATGCTTTTGGTTTCTTACAATGGTATATGATCTGTTTGTAAATCTTACCTTACTAGCAATTGTTTTCAATACTTTTCATTGAAAATTGAAAAGCATAACAACATTGTCAAATTGTCAACTAAAAATATCAAAAAGTTGAATACTTCAGTTTCCTACACGATTGGAGTGACATTTTTTTTACATTTCACCCCAGACCCTGTTAACACGCCTGGCTGGATTGTTATTGTTGAATGAATGTCAAGGCTTCTAAATCTGTACTTTTGGCTGGTCTCTTGATCCATACATCTTGTTTTGGCTATTATTGGACTGTGTTGTGGTGTACTAGACCATGAGACACTGGGACAGCCTATCGGGCTGCCACTCAGTTATAAATTCTTTGAACAGTGTGATTATTCACGGGATTAATATGTTTTGCTTTGTTTGAGATGTACATTTTTTTGAAACTTCCTTATTTAGCATACCTATTTTTTCTCGTGTTCGGTGCTTAACATTGAATTTTCTTCAGTCCCGGAAGGTTGAAATGAAGACCAGACCAGACACTCCCGATGTTGGCAACCTTCAAAAATGCGCCGACTTTGTCCATGCATCATGCTTGGATTCGATCCCATGGACGCCATTGCCCTTCTACGTCTCGACGACCTATACGTTGAGACGTTTGAAATCAAGGACGTCAAGACCCTGCGTGGCGAGCACCTGTCCAGAGCCATCGGACGGCTATCTGGCAAAGGCGGGAAGACGAAATTCGCAATCGAGAACTCCACGAGGACTCGGATTGTGATCGCGGATACCAAGATACACATCTTGGGATCTTTTCTGAATATAAAGGTCGCTCGGGATTCTCTGTGTAGCCTCATATTGGGATCGCCTGCTGGTAAAGTCTATTCCAAGCTCCGGGCTGTTTCTGCTAGACTGGTAGAGAAGCTTTGATATATGGGACCCTGAATTTGTTATTGATTGAAAGTGAGTTTCTCAATCTGAGCAGGCAATTTTTGTTTCCTAATGAATGATGAGTTTATATAGCTGAAATTGACAATGGCTTGTAATCTTTAAAATGAAGTGAAGGTGTTCATTAGGTAAGTACCATATCTAAGGCTCAAATTGTTCTTGTTGGAGCAAAGAAAAATATGATGGTTGCATCCCTAATAATATACACAAATCAATTGGATTTATACAATCTTTCAGATGCATATGCACTGACATGCATTCTTTTTGTTTTTGTTTTTCTTCTAGGCAGAACCTTTTTTCTGCAGTTTTTTCGTCTAGCTCATGTGCAAAGGGTAGACTATCCATAAACCATAATGCATTGGAACAATGAGTGTCAATGCTCTTGGTCCGTACCCGTTTTACAATCTCATACAATTTGATAATGTAGTATATATAATGTTATCATTTATCATAGTATATGAAATTCTGTCATATCATAGGGTATGGAGTAAAAAAAAAAAATTTAAGAAGAAAAAAATTACACTATTGTATCTCAGTACATACTTTATTTTGTATAACAATATGTACTTTAATGAGAGGGTATATAATTTAAAAAAAGTTATGGACTGTAATGGGGTTGCACAAATTTTTATTTTTTAAGGTAGATCTTCCTACCGTCACTTCCATTATTAAAAGTGAGTTACAGGTCCGAATTGAGGATGAGAGGATACATAAAATAAATAAGAAAAAAAGACAATGTGACACATGAAAAAAATAAAGGCGCGAGGGGGTGGTGGGTGATCAATAGGCGGCGTTTCTATCAATTACTCTAAGAGACCCCCCATGACTCAAGGTGATAACCAAATGACTTCTGTCGACTGTAGCCCCTGAAATGCCCCAGGCCCAGCCTCACTCAGTGATAGAGAGCAATACCATCTCTTATATATTATTCACATAGATTTGATATTTTTAATTTTTTTTGAAATTGTCCCATATTTTGGATCATGTGACCTAAATGTAAAGCTGAGGATAAGAATACAAAAAAATGGGCATAGATCTAATATTTTTAAAAAAAATTTGAAGTTATTCTACATTTTAGATCATGTGAGCTAAATGTAAAGCTGAGGATAAGAACATAAAAAAATGGGGATAACAAAATGCATTATCAAATGTAAGTCTAGATAAAAATAATTGTATTTTTATCCTAATAAATTAAACTAGTTTATCTTAAATATTTATCCCCTTATTGGGCCTTAAAGCACCAAAATCAGTCTTCGAACATCAACAAAACAAAATGCAAATGTTCCATCTTGCACCCACCAAATCATGGTAAATCAAGCTTGTAATGAACAACTTGATCGATCAATAGAATTTGAAGATCCCTGAATTGATAATCAATAGACAAAAAAAAAGGAACAAACGCTATAAAACCATTCACATTTTCTGGAGAACTGGTTGTTCCATCAACATCACAAATATCACAATACACACACCAACACATAACTCTGCATTGCAGAATCATCTACCTACCCTCACTGGTCATGAACTGCGAGAACACCTGAGACGCCGTGTTCTCTGACTCAGTATCACGAGCCACGGACGAGTTGATCGTCACAACATTCGAAATCGAAGGCCATCTCCCAATCACAGGAGGCAGAGGAAGCTCGGTAGCGCAACCAGTACTATCTTCATAAGGCTCTCTTGCCATTTCAGTCTCTTGTAATTGAAGCGCGTATTCCAGGTTCCACACAACATCCGCCATTGTAGGCCTATCCGCCCCACATTCCTCCAAACATTTCTCCGCAACCTGTCCGAACACCCTCAGGGAGTTTGGGTTGATCTCCCCAACCAGTCTCGGATCGATCGTCTGCCAGAGCAACCCCTGCTTATGCCAACTCATCGCCCAATCAGCCAAGTTGATCTCCTCGCTGGGCAAGTCCATCTCAATCACCGGCCTCGCACACAACGCCTCCAACAAGACCACCCCGAAAGAGTAGACATCGGATTTCGTCGTCAATTGTTGCGTCCTAACATACTCCGGATCGAAGTATCCAAAGCTGCCCTTCACGCCAGTGCTCACGTGGGACTCGCTCACCGACCGTCCCACCACCCTCGATAACCCGAAATCGGAGACCTTCCCCGTGAAGTCATCGTCAAGGAGTATGTTGGAAGATTTCACGTCGCGGTGTATGATGGGGTGCGCCAAGCCCGAGTGGAGGTAGTGGAGCCCCCTCGCGGAGCCAATGCAGATTTCGAGCCTCTTTTTCCAAGAGAGGCTGGGGAGGTCCGAATTGTAAAGGTGGTCCCTCAGCGTGCCCTTCGACATGAACTCGTAGACTAGTATCATCTCCGAGTGTTCTTGGCAGTACCCGATCAGCGACACCAGGTGCCGATGGCGTATCCCGGACAACACGTGTATCTCAGTCTCGAACTCCGGGAACCCCTGTCTGGACCTCTGCGACGCCCTCTTGATGGCGACTCTCGTTCGAGTGGCACCGCCGTCCCTAAGCACGCCTTTGTAGACCTTCCCAAACCCACCCGCGCCGATGACGAGGCTCTCGTCGAAGTTCTTCGTCGCGGATTTTATTTGGGAGAGCGTGATGTGGAGTTCGAGGTTCATGTTCGTCGTGACGGACCGAACCGTCCGTTGGGAGACGTCCGAATTGGCCGCCGGAATCGCGGATTCTTTCGACTTCAATCGGTTTCGGCGTCTGTAGAGCAGAAACAACAACAATGCCGCCGCGGACAGCAGAGAGAATCCTCCGACGACGATGCAGGGGACGATGAGACCGGAGGGCTTCTTGTAACGCTTGTGCTGCTCTGAACCGGGGACCAATTTGAATATCTCCAGCCCGTTGAGAATCCCTCCAATTCCATTCATGCTCCCGCGTCCGATGCTCACGCGGATCAACCATTTGCCTCTGCTCGAAAGGCGACGGGAGTCCGTGGTGCAGTCTTTGTAAAAGGGGGTGGCGAGCTGGTCCACCGAATCCCCCGGCTTGAAATCTTGGAAGGCGATCTGGTCGTTGATGTAGACATTGAAGGAGAGCTCGTGGAGCGTCGACTGCGTTATGTCACAGAAGTGGAGCCTTATGAGATGCGTGGCGTGGCCGCTCACTTCGAACGTCCAGGTGATGTTGGAATTCGAGCTCGACATGGACCTGCACGTATCGTAGACGTTGTACGGCGCGATCTCCTCTGTTGAACCTCCAGAATCGTATTTGATCGAGTTGGCGGATAGATTCATTAGATTGCTCTTGTCGCCTGAAGCGAGGTAGTCATTGTCGGGGTTCCAGGTCCTCCACATGGAGTCGTTCGACGGGGTCACCAGGGAACCGCCGACGTTGATCCTATAAAGGGTCTCTAAAGCCTGGCTCCATACGGAGAATTTGAGCTCCGACGGCCACACGACAGAGGGGTTTGAAGACTGGATTATATCATCGGGGATGGAGAACACTTCGATGGCGCTGACGAATGCTAATTCGTTAATAGGAGTGAAACAGATTCTTATTTTTTCGTCACCAACGTTTATGAAGTACTCCTTCTTCACTGTGGTGGTGGTGTTGGTGGCACTGAAGTTGCTCAGTAAATTGAATTCATCATTGGCGGAGACGTTGAAAACGGCTGCGGAGAGGTCGTACTTGGCTGTGGTGAGGGGCCGGAAGTGGAGGCGCACCATGTGTGTCTTTGTGCGGTTGATGTCGAATTCGTAGGACGAAGTGTCGGTGAAGACCATCGCCGCCGCGTAGAGAGTGGAAGAGGTGGTGTCACCGACGGAGATGTGCTTACCGGTCGGGGGGGAAACCTGGGTGTCGGGGAGGAAGGCGCGGTTGTCATCGGATGATGGATTGGTGGAGGGGGCCGAGGAACCACAGTTGAGGAGGTAATAGGGATCGGGAGGGGTGTAAGGGGAGGAGGATTTGAAGGGGAGAATGGAGAAGAAAACAAGTGCAGCAGCCACTTTGAATTGTAGTTGCAGCTGCACTTGCTCCATTGCTTGGTGGGGGGAGAAGAAAAGAGAGAGTTATCGAGAGGTGGAAAATGAAATTTTTGTGATGGTTTGGCTTTTTGAAGATACATTCGACGAATCATGGTCAACAGTTGTTTTGGTCCATGAAAAATAGACAAATTGCATTAATTGGTATGGGTGGCTAAATTTTTTTTCCATCCAAAACTAGTCTTGACGATGATAGGAGGGAACTAGTCTTCCCTGCGAGTGAACTAGCCTTCCAGCACGACGTCCGTGAAAATAAAAATAAATAATAATCATGTAAAATGTTAATTTTTTTTAAAATCAAATGATATAAATTAATAATTTTAAAATTTTTAAAAAATATAAACTAATGCATATTTTTGAGTTTCACTTTTAATTTTGTTTCTCTGTATGTCCATTTGTTTCATTCTTCAAAATCTTAAAATTAATATAAACATGTCATGCACCGTAATATATGTTTTTCTTAGATGAATAAATATTAATTATGGATGATGGTATATTATTACCTTATTAATTTTAGTATGCTCATTAATTCACATACGAAGACAGCAATTTTCATCAACGTGATCAACAGTGAATGCATTGTTTGTAGGGAATCCAAACATTTCATTGGATTTGATTATTTTTAACTTAAAAAATATTTCTATAAATTTATTTTTTTAATCAAGGATTTGTGGAATTTAAAAAGATAGATTTGATAAATATCTCATATTATCTTTTAAAATATTATAATATGTATTTTTTTTCATTCTTATCTTAATATAAAATCAAATATCGTAATAAATAAGATAAAATTGAAAATGTTACAAAGGAACAAAAGCTAGTTTTTTTTTATTTCCTTACCATTGGATGTGTATTCCTATTTGTTATTCCACCAATTGAATAGTTTATATGTTGTGAAAACACGAAATAATAGATGCAAATTTTAGTTTGAAGGATTTTCATCCACCGTTTTTGTGTTCGATTCGAGCAATTTGATTATCAATGTTTGTCTATTTAGGTTTGACTATGTTTTCTTTAGGTTTATTGGCTGGGTTAATCATCACATTGATTTACTTCTTCTTTTTTTTGTTGAATCTAGTGTTTTTATATTGAATATGGTGTTTTAAAATTTAGTTACATTTGAAAATGTAACTGAATTTTATATGCATTATACTATCTGTTTTAGTGTAATTTTGAACAATATTTGTTTTTTTTTTAAGTTAGTTACATTTGTGAGATTTTTTTTTGAAATGTATCTGAACATTACATGCTTTAAAATTTTTAATTTTTTTTGTTGTTTATGCAGTTTATATTTTTCATTAAAGTTTAAAATTAAGTTACATTTTCAAATGTATCTGAATTTTATATGCATTATACTCTCCGTTTTTAGAGTAATTTTGAATAGTATTTGTTTGGTGTTTTAAAAGTCAGTTACATTTGTTAGGTTTATTTTTTAGAAATGTATCTGAACGTTATATGTATTATATTTTAAATTTTTTTGTGCTATTATGCAATTTATGTTTTCATTAAGATTTAAAATTCAGTTAGATTTTCAAATGTATCAGAAATTTATATCTATTATACTCCCTATTTTTAGTGTGATTTTGAACAATATTTGTTTGTTGTTTTGAAAGTCAGTTGCATTTGTTAGATTTATTTTTTAAAATGTATCTATACATTATATGCATAATAATTTTGAAAACTTTTTGTGCATTTATACAACTTATGTTTTTTCACTAAAGTTATGTTACATTTCAAATCTATTTGAACTTTATATGCAGTATGATTCCTGTTTTATTTGTGTTTTTAAACAATGTTTTTTTCCTTAAAATTCAATTACATTCTAAATGTATTTGATCATTATATGCATTATATTTTATATTTTTTATGTTGCTAAATAAATTTTATTTTTCTTTTAAAAGTTATATACATTTTGAAATGTATCTGAATTTTTTAAAAAAATTGAAAGTCAGAGACGAGCTCGAAAGATTACTGAATTACCTCTTACATAATAGAGAACGACGATAAGAATTTAAGGGTGGTGACGCCAGTTGTTAAAGATGAGGAGGTCGGTCAAAATGAATTTTTGAAGTGGCGGATGACTTGCGAGGGTAAAAAAGAAATTTTCCCAAAGAGGAAGAATTGTATTGGGAGGCGTGGTTACATAATGAATGATGACTGATAGTGTTGTATTGGAGTGAAAAACTCAAGGTAGTATTTTCGTTGTCCTTTTTACCTTTTAAAAAAGTAAAAAAAGGAACTAATGAGGTAAAAACACTTGTTAGAATTTTTCAGTAAGGCTTAAACATTGGGGCCCATGAATCATGACTTTTGTTATAATAATTATGATTAATAAATATCATGGTATTGAAGATGTGCAAATAGGTTTTCATGGAATTAAAGAGATTGGTTAGGGTTAAATGGTCAATTGAATGATTTTCAGCTTTTTATATAATAGTATAGATGTTATATTTGAAACATAGTACTGAGTACTTTATTAATTGTTATAATAATAATAATAATAATAATAATAGCCGATCCTTCGCTTGGTGAGGTGATAAGGACGGTACCTCCCTTTTGGGAAGAACCAGGGTTCAAACCCTGCTATGATTCCTAGTGGATGGGAAAAAAAGAAATGTTAGACTAGTGGCCCTTGATCAACCCTTTGTTAGTGGACGAACGAACCCTGTTGGGCTTGGTTTCATGGACACTAGCCCAATATGCTATCAGGCCTCCTCTAAGCCTGCTGTTGTATGAAGGAACTTGTAGCTCCTCCGACGCCTTTAATACAAAAAATAAATAATAATAATAATAATAATATGGTAGAACTTGTTTTATTTATAATGTAATATTATTTATGAACAAATGTTGACCAATGGAATGAAAGGTGACAGGTTTTGCGTTTAAAACCTAAAAATCTATCCCATATCTATGTCCCGATGAACTGGACAGGGGACCAAACCCTTTAACCTTATCAGTGTGGACAGTGGCTTTAGATTGGAATGACAATAGGGACGGGGATTGTGTCAGCACTGATAGGTGAGTTCCATGGGCCGACACACTAATGCATGCTTCGTTTGAATGGGCCTTTTTAGACGGTCCATTTGCCTATCCAAATATCCGTTTTGATCGGATCAACTCGCCCGTTTACATTTCTTTTCTCGTCACAAGATCCAGACCGTCCGAATTAGGGTTTCTGCTTTGAAGATCCAACGCGATAAAACACCACCACAAGAGAGAGAGAGAGAGGGATTTGAACGAGCCGGTTCGACATAAAAAATGGTAAGCTCTTTGCGTTCCTCCTCCCCAACTTGGTTGGTCTCTGATTTCAGGATTTCTGTGCTTTCAATCGTTGAAATCCGGGGATTCTCAATTTATGTGAATGAACAAAACCCCATGAAGATTTTGAGCTTTCTTTAGTGTGTGTGTATATGGACGAAACAAACACTTTATGCATTTTTGGGCACTTCTTGCCTTATTGGGATTTTGTACTTGATTGATGTGTGCGGTGTATAAGTTATCATGGGACAAGACACATGTGGATGTCTCTGATAATCTAATGGGGCTTCGATTAGTGTGTAATTTACATGTCTTACTCTCAGTTGGGTTAGTTACTGTTCATAGTCAATATTACGTTTTTTTTTGGATTTGATGCTGCAATGCTTCTTTTGCAACTTATGATATATGCTGTCAGAATTCTATAGATTTTTTTCTCTGTGTTATTAATTTCTTTGTTTTTTTCTTATATTTGAACCAGTAGGATCATGGTTTTTTTTAATTATTATTATGTTGCATATAGTGAAGCGTATAAGTGTTTGTGCAACCATGGCGACTATTTGTATCAAACTTTTACTTGGAATTCACTGCAGAGTAGGTCGAATGCAAAGATATAGATGTTGGTTTTATGTATATCATATGGAATTAGGTCTTGATAGGGGTGGGCTTTGGTATTGCCTTTGTAGTTATTATGTGTAAAATGAGGTTTCTTTATTTAATTGGATCTAAAACAATTGATTGATTTGGCATTGTCAAAAGTTACGTAGGATTTGGCCTTCTTCTGTTGTGTCATGTAGGCATGTTAGAAAGTCATTTCCGTTGGCTTCTAAATGTCAGCACCTAATTGTCTTTTCTTTTTATGGATAAGCTGCTCTTGAACGCAATACCTCTTGGTTGCAAACATTCTTCTCAATTACTAAGCTATGAGCCCAAATTAAAAAACGGGTTCGTGAACTTGTTGGATTCAAGACAAGATCCCGGTGATGTTCACCATATTACTAATTGGTTTCATGGTTTTTCTCCAAAGAAATAAGTGCAATTACGTATTTACACAATTTAACTATTCAGTTGTATATTACCTAGCGTATTAGGGAAAAAAGAGAGAACTTTGGTAGTTTTGTAGGTATCTCTAGGATGAAAATCGGAAGAATTCTATTTCATAATGCTTTGGTAAAAATTTTAAGTATTAAACTTGAATTCAGGTTTGTTGAATTCAAGATATAGGGTGCGTTTGGTTGCGCGATTGCAAAATTGATTCTGCAGGAATCTGCGATTGCAAACCTGATTCTGCAGGAAGCTCACTTTCTCAGCTTTTTGAAATCGCAGCTTTTGGGCACTATTTGCCTGTAATCGCTGGGTTTAAAACTGCGATTACAAAACTGTTTGGTTGCGCGATTGCAAACGCAGCTTCCTGTAATCGTAATCGCAGCGCAATCGCGCAACCAAACGCACCCATAGTGTTTCTAAGGTTGAATTTATTGATTGACAACCCTGAATTATTTGCTTTGTTACAAGATTGTTTTTAAGAACCAATTGCTCATTTGATTCTACGGGAGCCTAGCAAACATGATCGTCTAACACACCAACATGGTGTATAAGAAGGCCAAATCTTCTTTAATTATGGAAGGAGATCCCTCATCTTCTTTGTTTGGGGGCATCTTTATTTTCTAATAAGAAGCTTCTAATTTATCCTTAAAAAGGTTAATCTCTAAATAATTTTTGTGAAGACCAATTAATTAATTCATTGGGGGTCAAAATGTATTTGAAACACTGATTCTGTGTTTTTGAATTTTTCTTGTTAATAACAACGATCCTTCATCTCCTTTGTATGATGGTAGGGGTGATGGGTTGGGTCGAGCCTAATCCTTGGTCGAGCTTGATTTTTCCCTATGCCCTAGTCAAAATGAGTCCAAATATATATACATAAATTTGAGAGGGGTAAGGCACTCCCCGTACATCGGGGAGTGGCTAGGGACCCCTATAGGTGCAAGCCAAGCTTGGGTTTGGGTTTGACATCACGGGTTAGGTGCCTACACCCATGTTTGAATCCTCTGTGTGAAGAACATAGAGGATTCCTATAACATCCAATGGGAAAACATTACATAAGTGATATAAACTCACTCTCAGTAAAATTATCCCCACTTTATTTGATATTTAAGAAAAAACCTTGCATGTATAACCCCATTGGATGTCACAGGGATCCTCTGTGTTCTTTACAAGAGATCCATACTCCCCACACCTATATCGGGGCCAACCACTGCCCCTTTGCATGGGTGGGGGCCCCTCTCAAATTTAAAAAATAAAAATTATTACTATTTTTGCACATAGTTTGACTTGGACCCGGTCACCTCCAAGCGGGAGGTGGCCAGATCCGTGTCATTCGTAGACATATATTCAGATGTAATGAGATATTGTCATATCTTTTCATAAAAATTAGTTGTCATTTGGAACAACAGTAAAGTGTGCAAGCTAATGAAAAAGTCCTAGATCTTTGTCTTGAGAGTGGTCACTTTATGCAAAAAAAAAAGAGTTGAGGATCGCTTTGGGGGATGGCCTTTTTTTTTAGATTAATAGGATTAAACAGCTACATGGAGGATTATTACTTCGCCATCAAAGGACAATGCAAGGGGCTTGTACTTCATTGACTTTGAGCCAGGCAAATGCATCCATGGACTATCATCGCCAGTACCTTGATTCATTTTGCTTATGAGTTATGAGTCATGATGATGGCAAGGTCTCCATGGAGCATCGGAGAAGATGGCGAGACCCTTCCATCATCAGGATTCACCCCATATCATGATGAAGCAATCTGTTCCCAAAAGTCATCTTTTGAAAACACCAATCCTTTGAGTTCATTCTATAACCCAGAGAAAATGATGCATATCGAATTCCAATTTTAATTTCTTATTTTATCTAGATAATTCATTTAGATAATTAAATAGCCATTTTTATTCCTTTGTAATCATAGATTTTATCAACTGATTTGATAATAAGTTTGTTGAATTTGTTAGGATTAGATTAAGATGAGTAGTTAATTATATTGTGTTGTTGGGTTGCTAAGATGATATTTAATTTTTGAGTCATTTAATCAAATCTCAACAAACTTTGTATGACCCAGTGTATATAAGTCCTTCAATCACGGGCTGCATTCTATTAACCAGCACCTTTAGAGGAATTGAGCTAACGAAAGTAGCATTGAGAATTCCACGTTCCGCCAAGTCAAAGTAAAACCCATTCATCATCTCCATTATGTCATGCTTAAGAAAACCCCCAAAACTCTTGAAAGAACCTTATCGGGAGACCATTTGACCTTGTCATCTTTTATTTTTGATTAAAAAATCCCGGTAGTGGGCTGGGTCAAGGCTTTAGATCCCCCACTCTGAATATAATTCTATATGCTTTGTGATAGTGTCATTTGTGTTAATTATCTGAATATAAATCTATATGCTTTGTGATAATGTCATTTGTGTTAATTAATACATGTTGTAGACATGTAGTAACGATGTGCTCCTGTTATTATGCAGACAAAGCGTACCAAGAAGGCAGGAATTGTGGGCAAATATGGTATAAACTTCATTGGAAATTCGCCAGTCACCTGTCTTCATTCTTCCGACAACTTCTTGTCCTAACCTGGTCCTTACTTCTCTCTCATTTTTTGAACCCAGGTACCAGATATGGTGCCAGTTTGCGGAAACAAATAAAGAAAATGGAAGTCAGCCAACATGCAAAATATTTTTGTGAATTTTGTGGGAAGGTAGTTACTGTCTTATCATAATTGTTTTTTCTTCTTGAGTGATCATTCTGACTTCTGTACTTCTATCATATTGAATCTTCTTGCCAGTAACTTTGTTAATCTAAAATAACAGGAGTTGCACTGATAAGCCAGGAAAAGTTTTTACTGAATTTAAGATGTCTTTAAGTTTACATATGGTGCATTTAGTATATCTCCCTTGCATATACACATCAAACTCCCAATTCGTTTCTTTTAGCCTCGTAGTCTTGCATTCTAATGAGCATTGTTCGTTGCAGTATGCTGTGAAGAGAAAAGCAGTCGGTATTTGGGGATGCAAAGACTGTGGAAAGGTTAAAGCAGGTGGAGCTTACACCTTGAAGTGAGTAGATGACTTTGCGAATGTTTTTTAAAATTTATGTAAAAATTGATTCACCTAGTAATCTTCAATTTTAAAATATGTTTACAGCACTGCCAGTGCCGTCACTGTGAGGTCTACCATCCGAAGGTTGAGGGAGCAGACAGAGAGTTGATCCTTTTAATTTTGGTTCGAGTTTATAGTCAGGTTATGCTGAGAAAAAAAAAACTTTAATGTGATGGTGTAATTTAATCTAACCTTTGTTGGAGGTCTGGTGACTGGTGTTCTTGGATGTTCGAATGTTATGTGGTTAAAACATAAATTGGACTCTGCTTGCCTTTTAGATGGACCTCCATTTCTTCGATAGAGTATGAGGAAACAAAAATCAAATTTACAGAATTCTTTGCATGCTTTATTTGAGGCATTATTATCCTTTGTCTATAACACGCTTTTTGAGACAAGTTTTTGAAAATTGAGCTTTGAATATCTTAAGCAATACCATGGTAAGTTTGGAATAGCATGAGTGGACTTCTATTAGGTGAAGGGCCATCTTAGGTATCATTTGAAAACATATTTGCAAAATAAGTTTGAAAAATAAGATTTCAAATAAAGTTATTTAAATAGATTTGATTAGTGAAAAATGCATTTTCTGCATTTTTTAAGAAATATCATATTTGTACTGAATAATTTATTAATTAAGTGTGTTTCTTGAAATGCGTTTGATAACATGTTTAAGCTTTTTATTTAATTAAAAAGCAGAATTAACCCCAAACCTTGTTATCAAATGTCCCTAGTGTGTTCCTTTGAGCTTAGAAGTATGGACCATCAGATCAAGGATTGGATTCGGTCAGTACCAAATTGTACTACGTTCAAATTGAATTGCATCATTTATAAATTGAACTACATAACCAATTGTTGGGTATATATTTCACTCTCTTATTGGATACTGATGATTCTTAGGAATTCATATTTTCTCCAATAGCTGATTGAATCCAATAAGAGAGTAAAAAATATACCCAACAATTGGTTGTGCAGTTCAATTTATAAATAATGCAGTTCGATTTGCACGTGGTGCAGTTCGATACTGACCGAACTGACCCGAGGTCGGCACTGACCGGATCCGGTCTCATCAGATGAGGTTGTCACTATTGGTGTTTTTTTTTTTAAAAATGCCCTTTCCCCTCCCTGGACCAGTGGCTTATTAGGGGCAGCTTCATCAGAAGCATCAACTAGATATGCCTACAAAGATATTGAGGTTTCATATTATACAAACCTGATGACACCATTTGAGACCTTCCTCAACATGAGTTAAAGAACTCTACCAGAGATCTACACCTTGAGACTTCATGTTTGCATGTTCAAAACGTAGAGTATCAAAGAATAATGCTTCATGTCTCTATTTATGTGCATTATGCACAAAAGATGTTTGAGCTATGAAGTCATACGCATCACATTTGAAAGTAATAGTGATGACAAATGAGAGCGCCACAATATTACATTTCATCACTAAATATAAACTTAAAAAAGGGACTGCAATATGCATGGAACTGCACAAGAAGTTGATTGGATTTGCAACCATTTTATTAGGAAATGACATACAGATTCACAGAATAAACAACACAAAGAAAAAGACTGATTCACATTTAATTGTGTCATTAAAGCAGAGAGCCACAGAGGAAGCATCAGCTGAAGGAATGTGTTAATAACATGATCATGTAGACATTTATGAAAGCAAAACTTCCATTCCGCATTCCATATCCACATGTTACGGACATAGTGATTGGTTGAATCGAAGAAATTCACTTATGGATTACTAATCATACTGTAATAAGTTAGAAATATATCATTTTGTTTGCCAACCCTAGGTTCCTCCACAATGATATGTGCTACAGCTTATTGAGTATGGCTTTAAGATGAGGTTGAAGGGTAACCAGATTGGTGGCCATTTGGACCACATATGATAATTCACCATTTATCACCTCAAAAACCCTTGTTATCTCCTTCACCTGCCACCAAAAAATAAATAAAGAAGTTAGAAACGGTTCTTATTTGCAGCCTCATTTACAGTACTAAGTATTATTGAAGTATATACTATAATGAACTGAATGCATATGAGGACTCCTTTTGCAAAAGTAAAAAAATCCTATACTTCATCTAACAATTCATTAGAAAAATGAGACTACACGTGGGAAAGCATATAAGTATGCCATGTAACAACACTAATTACTGATAAGGCTAATCAAGCAATGAAATGGTTGATGATGAATAACACTACTCTAGGATCTGATTAAAAGAGATGCTTAATTCTACAATTCGGATCTTTCCATAATGTACAGTTTGGATATGTTGTTCTTCAATAGAAATTTGGAGTATATATGTATATAATGTATATATTGCGGATGTCACCGAACATATCTGCTGCAGAGTTCACAATGTATGTGAGCATTACCTTGGATGCATTTCCTACAAGTTCGCTCTGAAGCTTCACAACCTTTCTCTCCGCATCGAATGTTCCCTTCTACAAATCATGAACGATAAATGAGCACAATTCATCCATAAAAAGATACCAACTACATCTATTCCTTCGAATATTTCTTGGTTCTAAAATAAAGGAACCATTAGAATATAAAAAATGCCATTTGCACATCACCATTTCTATATTTCCCAAGAAGTAACTCCAACTTCTCTTCGTATCAAAGCGATATATCAGAGATACTGTGAATGTATGTGGGTGTGACAAGGTCGCTAATACATTCTTTTAGTGTTGGTTATTGTCAAACAAAAAATCTCAATCTGCATTGGCAAACAACACTCAACTGCCCAAACTCTAGGCAAGAGATTCACCACATGTTATTCATAGATAAGGAAGGCAAGATTTAATTCATTGGTTCATATGCAGAGGACGAACTAAGACGTAAGAATTTTCAGATCACTATTTCTAAATTTTTCACTGAGGAACTCACACGAAAATGGTGATTTCTTCCTGGAATTCTGAATGCATTATTGCCAACGCTTTCAAAATCAACAGATTATTCTCAATTGGTTCCCCCTCAAAGGGCATCTTCATCCACATCACATGTAATTCATACTTCATAGAATTCAGAATGCAAGATTTGATTTTTCATACCTGAACCTCAACAAGTCCGGTGCTTTGTGCGCTCTCCCCCAACACAAACCCACATAAAATTTATCAATCACGACATCGATCGACCCATCCGAAAACCCACATGTTTTGGAAAACCCACCGCCAGTACCCACTCGGAGTGGGAGAAGGTGAGTTGTTCGTATTTGAAGGAGTGGATGGTGGGGAAGGCATGCATCGGCTCTCCGGACCCCAACTTCAATGTTTGTAGTTTGGACATGTCTTCTGCGTGTATGCTATCACAGGCTGCTCTCCCCCAACACAAACCCACATAAAATTTATCAATCAATCGAGTTGTTCGGTTTGACACAAAATATGACCCAAGGTGGTCACACAGTACTTTTCAACTACACTATTTTAAAATGACGCGACATCTTCAATCAGAAAAATTATTCAGTTTACCCATATGAATGACTGACACACCATCGATTCGAAACCAAGTTTGGATTTTGAGTGAGAAAAACAAGTTCAAAATCAAAATATGTTTTGGAAAACCCACATGTCATCTTCTATGTCTGATACAACTTTAATGTCTCTCTGCCATGTCTCTCTGCCACCTTCTCAATCTCTTCCTCGGATTATGGATCGTCCACAACGTCCTCCTCGACATATGGAACCACTGAGGTTGACGGAGCCTCTTTCACCAACCTCTCGGACTACATCTGTGGTTGGAGGCTGTTTGAGAATGCGTTTCTTGGGAGCCATTGCAAACAAGAAATGTTCACTAATCAGAACTCACTACCATGAACAAGGACTTAAATTGGTGTTCTTTCTTGTGCTATTAAATAAAAAGGAAAAAGATGTTGATGAAAGAAAAAAAAAAGTATTGAAGTCATTATGTTGGTATACAGATATATCAAAGTGATTTGACATCACCCAAAAAATAAAAAAAAGCTTTATTTTTCATAAAAAAAAGTACAGATAGAGGAGGATTAAATGTCATGGGTGACTTGTGATGGTGTAGAGCAGTTCATTGGTTGGCTCCTAATTCAATGCCCTTTTAAAAGATGGGGTGGCTCTACTGGGGTAGAAAGGTGGTGTTTCTTGTCAACCACCATATGGATACTTTTTCAGCATCTCAACAAAAAAAAATTTTTAATATGCAAAACAGGTTTAGAAATCCCATCCACCACCAAGGTGTCATCCAAAAAGTTGTTCATGGGAAGTGAGCAGACATTTATATAGGAAGATTGATTTGGTATATGGTGGAGAGAGTGTGGGATTGATGGGTTTAATATCAAATTGAATGGGGGTTTTCAGTTCTTGTAAGAATCACATGGTTACTTTATTTTACAACTTTTTCCCTTCAATCTTCTTATAATGGAACATCTGGCATTTAAACCATCTTATGGACATTAAACCATATATTATTATTAACTATTCATTTTATTTATTTACTCATTTTCCTTTTCTATTATATTAATCTATTCCAGGGTCATTCCAAAATCTTATGCCTAGAGGTGTATATGATTCATCATTTCATACCTCCTTTTGACAGTTGTTTAATATGTTCTTAATTTGCTCATTTCTTTTTTCTTGAGTGTCTTTAGAGGGTCATCCGGCTTGAATTTAGATATTGTTATTAATATTTTTATGATATAAAGTTTTCATCATTATTCACACAAGGGCTGAGAGTCTCTAGAAAATTATATTTAGTCTCATTTGGCCCATAAATCACATGATTGTAGTAGTAAAATCATTTGAGATGTCTCTAAAAAATTATCTTTATCCCATTTGGCCCACACATTTGTATTAAGTATGTCATCTTGTTGTCTCATCATATTGAACCTTGAACGCAAACAAATTCAAACATAACCCTAGGCATCTAAGAAAAGCCCAAAACTTTATTTTTATGGAATAAACAAATTTTCAGTCAATATATTGAACCCTAAACACAAACAAATTCAATGTAAAAGATTTCTATGAAAAACCCTAATTACTATCCAAAACCCTTTTTTTGAATTACATGACATTCAATTCAATGTTTTCCTAAACCCTAAAAACAAGATTGAATAATAACATTAGTTTTAATTATTCAAGAAGAAGGAGTGATAGTTTACTCACAATATGGTTTGTGGGGATGATGATACAGTTAACGGATGACCGGCAGGACGGGGATAAGGGCGGTGGTAGCTTGAACTGTGAGAAGAGAGGAGAGGGAGGGAGAGAATGGGCTAGGAGAGGAGAGGAGAGGGAGGGAGAGGAGAGGGATTTATGTTTTTTTGGTGAATGGGGGAGGAGGGCGTGGGATGAGAAGGGTTGTAGATTAGTTTTTATATGGTGGTGGGTTTGAGTTTATTATTAAGTGAGGTTTGTGGGGAAAGTTGGTTGGGGGGGAGAGAGTTGGTTAGTGCTAAATTGCTAATAGAAGCTCGTTTGGATAACAGGAAATAAAATTATGGGCTATGTTAAGCTCAGTTGTTTTATACAGTTTAAATACAATTGTTAGACACACACATGCATCTCGTTAAAAATAGTTATATTTAATTCAAAATAGAACTGATATACATTTTTTATAAAAATATATTACTCATTAGATAATGTTTATTATTTAAAATAAAAATAAAAAACAAGTGTGGTCTAATTTTAGTAAGTAAAAATGAGAATGAAATCAGGGACATATCATTATGAGATTACTTATGCCATTTTCTGTGTTTGGTTGTGTATTTTATTATTTTTTGTAACCAAATTTTTTTGATTAATTAAAAAATTAATATGAATATATATAAAGATTTATTTATAAAATTCCTGGGTCTATAAAAGTTCAAAAAGAGCGATATTCATGTAATCATCCGAACAGTTTATATATCCTAATATTCATCCATAACAAATTTTAAATCTTAATACATTTTAAGTTTTTACTTAACATTGTAGCATTACTTAAATATAAGAAAATCTAATTTTTTTTAAAGATATAATATTTTAATAAACAATTGGTAGCAATTTTTTTATTTTTGTGAATAAAGAATCAATCATTTAATCAACCCGTAATCGATTATTAAAATTTATTAGTTCGATGGTGGGTTGATTGATTTTTATCTATTATTGTATCATTTTTTTAAAAGAAAGGTAAACACACCACTAACATATTATTATATCATTAAATTTGAGGATAAAATGAAATAGAATTCAAAGCGGGTGAATATTTAATATATCCAATTTAAAACACTGCGTAAATATAAAAAGAAATTGTTCTGTACAATTTTTTTTCTTTATTCATTTTCAAACCACATATGTTTTGATTTTTTTAAAAATATATTTCATTTAATGAGGTATATGTTTTTATAAGAATAAAACATATATTTTAATGAATTACATAGATGCATTTATTAAAAATATATATCTTTTTAACAATATTTATGTTTCATAAATGTGAGTATACACACTCAAAGAGCCTTAAAAATGTAGTATGCATAACATAGCTTGCACAAAAATTAGGAGAAATTTATTCGTTGTCCATTAGGTTTTTCGTCTATTAATGTTTAGTTCCTGACACTTTTTAAGTTTTGTTAAATCTCTGTTTCAAAATAACAATTTTCTTTAATAAGTCTTTCCATCCATGGGGTGTTAACTTTTTATTTTTATTTTTTACCCCTACTGCCCTTTCTATTCTCCCATGTTGGCCTTTTCTCTCCCAGCCATCCACACAAAGAGAAGCATCTCTCTCAAATCTATCACATGAAAATGCATCTCTCTCTCTCTCTCTCTCTCGAATCCACTACCCGGTTCCCTCGCTTTACTTATTGTCGAGTGTACACTTCCTCCTATACACCATTCATGCATGCCACTTCATTCTCCTTTATGTTTTGTATTCTCCTGTGCCGATCTCGAGGTGGCTGGAGTGCACACCTTTGGTGCGCAACCCACCACTTCATTCTCTTCTAATCCCCTCTACTTGTTTTGAGATAAGATTCAGATTTGTAACTTCTTTCAAAAGTTATAATGTCTAAATTTTCTCAAAAAAATATATGCACACATGTTAATAATGTATCAAGATAAAAAAAAACTAACTCTTTAGAGAAGAACATTTTTGGCATCTCTAACACGGACATAACAGAAGTCAGTAAAAATAACCCAGAAATAGTAGACAACGCTCTTTAAAGTTGTAAAAAGAATTTGAAAAGTACCAGGGACTTAAAAATAGTATATAAGAGACCTTGGGACTCAGAATTAATTTCCTGGTATGCTCTCTTATCCAAATAACACCAATTAATAACCACCGTCCGATCAAAAAATGTTCCAATCTGACGGTTCACGTACCAAAAACGGTGTCAGCTCGCCACGTCTCATCCTCGTTGTCTGCGAAACGCACAAAAATTCTTTCACAATACTGCCGATGCAACATGACCGCTTCGCCCCCCTATATATATTCGACCTGAAAAAAATAAATAAAAACCTCTCAACCACTCACAAATCCTGTAAAAGAAAAAAAATGGAAGGCTCAACGAATTTGAATCCCGATTTAGGTCCACTGATGGAAGCCGCTTCGGAATTCTCATCGTATCCAGGTTTCTTCTCATCAAAGACTGTCGACGAAACCCTAATTTTTATTTGAATTGCAATCGAGTCCCCTCATTTGGAAGCTCCTGTTCTTTGTTTTGTTTTTTTGATGCCAGGGTTGCAGAACGATGAGTCTGTTAAGAATTTCCTCGATCGATTCCCTCTGCCTGTCGTTTTCGGGTATTTTTTTTATTTTTTGTGTAGGTTTTTTGGTTTTTCTGTTCTAGCAAGGTTTTATTAAGAGATGAAGATTTTTGAGGGTGTTTTCAGTGCATTGGAGAGGGAAGAGAACGAGTGGACTCTGGTTGATTGTTTGGATCGGATATTCAAGACGAGACATGGCGCCTCTCTTATCCCGCATTACATGGTATGTTTTAATGAATTTGCGTATCAGTTTTTGCAATTTTTGATTGAAGTCCTTTTATTTGTGATCAAATGATAGTCAATTGTGTGTAAGAAATATGGTTTTACTCTTTGAAGTGGTGTGACATTTCATTTATTGGGTCTCATTCAGTAGTTTCAGATGCCAATGAACTGTGCTAATCGTGGCTTTGCATTGGCATTGTATTCGCTCTTGTTTTTTTTTGCATATTTTACGTTATGGTTCTTGAATGGATGTGCTGATTCGATGTTATTTCAGCAATTTGTGCAAGTTGGTCTTCAGGTGAACTCTCAGTTGATCAGATGCCTGGCATGTAATGTGGTAGGTGCCTATTAATTTTGATTTCTGTTCATGTGATACTTTTGTTCCCTAATTCTTTTTTTTTTTCACTGTGATTGTGTTTGTGGTTCTGCAAAGCCATTCTTTTCCTATAATATGCATTATTTATTTGTGGGTGTTATTTTATTTTTATTGGAATCTTTTAGGTGTTCTATATGCATCATGTTCAATAAGTTGTGGTGAATTGCAAGACATGAGGAGTTGATGCTTCTCCATTGTTCATTATGATTGACCATCTTATTAACAGTTATTTGTTCTGAAGCAATAATTTACTCGAATTCTTATCTGGTGAAAACCACTTGAAGTAATTTCTATCTGTTACTATATCCCCTGAAGCATTTCTAGAGTTGTTTAGTTTAATGGATTTTTACACCAATGAGAAGCCTATCTAGTTTTTAAGGCTTGCATTTATTTTGGATAATCGGTTCCTCATAAACCTTAGTTGTTATTAACTCTAAAATGCTGATGCCAGAGATGTAATTTTGCAGATTTATTATCTTTTGGAGAATGCTCATGACGGTGATGAACACGCAATTCAACTTATTATAGAATATGGATTGTATCCACTACTGCTTAGAAACTTGATTGATGGGTAATTCTCTAATTCCATGGCTTGTTTTATCATTAAAATTTATGGACAAGTATCTTGACATGATGGCATTCCAGCAGCTATCTCACTTGCCCTGCAAATGACATTTCTAAATATAGTTTTTTTGAATTATTTGTTAGTTTCGTTATGTTGAAAATATCTTCCATATTTCTATGTGCCAACTTACTAATAATGTGTCTCTTCAGTGGAATTCTAAGCTTTTTAGGAAGTGGATTTGTAAACTTATATAGCATTGGTTAATGAATTTGTCTTTCTTGTTCTCCCACCTCCTCCCTGTCAAGTCTCATCTGCCATCTCTTATTCTGTCAAGGCTTCAGCCCCACCTCTTTCATCTCACTCTTAGGCTTTCACCACAATCTGTCTCTCATGTCTATTTCCATGTTTCCCACATCCTTTGTCATCTCAATTTTCATCATCTTGGCAATTGAGTCTTTCTCATCCACTATTACTGGTTTTGGAAGGTAACTCATTTTTCCTGGGTATCCATCCTGACCCATGCCTATTGGAATGGTTTGGGATCATGCTAAACAGGTTGGGGCAGGTTCTGGCCTTTTGGGAGTTTTTTGAACTCTAGTGAGGTTTCAGTTGGGTTGTGGCAGGTTAGTTCTTCCGAACCTGACCAGATTTCGTGTAGAAGGTCATATATGTATTCAGTTTATCTGTATTGTGTATGCAGTGATGTGTATAGAAATTCATGTGTGTATTTCAAGCAAGGACTTGTGTCTTCAGAAAGATGTGTATATGGAAGTGAAAGAAAGAGTTTGAAAACCCAGACCAATGCTTCCCAAGTCAAAGTATGATAAAGGCTGTGTTGCTTTGGGCTGGGTTTCTTAGAACTTAGTTGGGACTAGTTTGGGACAGGGTAACCAAATTGAGGTGGTTTTGGGACGGATTTAGCCTTTGAGGTGGCCAATTCTTAAGGGGGTTGGGATTGGGCTCGGTTTAAACCAACCCTTACCAAACCCCGCCCGTTGTCTTCCCATGTTGTTACTGTTGTTAGTCTCCCTCATTTATGATTTGTTGGAGATTGAGGCTTGATTTTGATGTACTGAAATATTATATTGAAACTAGTTTGAGGATTTTATATCATATGAAACTATACCAGAACAAAATTGATAGTTGATGCAAAGCTGTTTTATTTGATTGATTTGTATTCTTAGGTAAGAAGTTTCACTTTAAAGAGAAGGAATTTATTCATAGAGTGAGGAGAGGGTGTATTGAGTGGCCTGGATGGGTTGAGGTGGGGGGGGGGGGGGGGGGGGGAGGGGGTGGAATGTGTTCATTTACCATCCCCTGTTTGTGTTTTCCTCTTTCCTTTATATTTGTCCTGTTCTCTGTTGTTACCTGTTAAATGTAATCGGCGACACCATTTTTTTCCCAAAAAATGAAAGAACTATTCATGTAATCCAGCAATGAAGTTGTTGCAGCAGCTGCCACAGAGGCTATCAAGAATCTTGCCCAATTCCCTAAAGGGATTGTAAGTGCTATAATTGTTCTTTCTGGCCATGTCTCTTTACTATTATTTTGAGGGGACAAAATATACTATATATTTTTCAGAAACTAAGTTAACTTTATCTTTTCTGCTTAGAGTCTCATCTTTCCGGTAAATCTTAATGATGCTGTTCATCTGAAAAATGCAGCAGCTCACTGTTCATCATTGGTATGCCCTTAACTTTATCACTACATTAGATTATTAATTTCCTATGATTAAATTAGTCTATGTTGAGTCACAAACATTATGCTACTTATATTTGTGCCTTTTCTATTCTAAATCCTGCCAAAGCTAGATGTTTTTGTTTTCTAGATTGATCAGTGATTTGAAAAATGGTTAATGATAGCATAGATGCTTTATTTCTCAATGATAATTGCTCCACCCTATTTTTGTTGGTATCCTATTACTATTTCAATTGTTAAATCAAAGTAGATAAGCAGTGCAAAAAACTGGTAATAAAATGCTGGATTTGCAACCTGCACATGGGTCTGTTTTTTTTTTCTTCTTACTTTGTATCACAAAGTCTGTTATCATACTGTTCCTTGCTAATTAGTTGTATATCACAGGCGCGGATTAGGATCTTGGCTCTTGTAGCCAAATTATTCGCAATTTCCAGCCCTGTGGCATCATCAGTATACAACTCAAATCTCCTGAGCTTATTTGAGGCAGAAATCAGTAATTCAACTGATATGCTTTCAACGATGAGCGCTTTGGAACTCTTGTATGAGGTAACAAGTGGAATAACACCTTACTATGCTTACCTTTTTAATTTGAAGCTTGTATGTCACATCCAGGCGTAAAAGTTATAGCAAATTTTGTGTTTGAATTATTTTGTAAGATTAAGCTGTACTTTACGATCGTTGCAAGAGTCATGCAATATCTCACAACAGACACCCCCATTCCATGTCAGAATTGATGGGAGGGAAGTTGGCGACATTAAACATTTCTTTGCTCTTGTTGGTTGTCTGTTGTCACCCTTAACGATCTATCCTTGTTTGGAAGGACATAAACTGGTAGATATGGCTTATCATGCTCCATGATCAAATGCCACTAGAAGAACTGCTCTGCAAATTTGTTGAAGAGCTAACTAATTATTTATGGAAATACTTATTGTTTAGGAAACATCTTTGGGTTAGAAATCCATATAAGTTGTTGAGTGTCAATAATTTTATTAGCACAATAGATTTTCTGTATTATATGATTTTTTTTCCTTAGTGGATCTTTGGTATTTGCAATATATTGTGCATTAAAGCACCGTGTTTAGGGGTAAATTTCCCATGTTCTGGTTTATGTAGAATTAGACCAGTATGGAGGGGTGTAAGGCCAATAATTATGCATTAACCTTCTTATCGGTGCGGTGAGTAGAAACAAATAGAATGATAAGTTCAGCTTCAAACTCCAGGAAAATAAGTTGAGTTTCTGTTCATATTGATGGTGGAATTTCAATGACCTGTTAATGATTGGAGGCTGAAACTTACGTCTGTTTGAAAGCTTCCAGTCATTAATGTTTCCTTCTCTTTGAAGCTACTGTTTCCATTCACAATTGTTTTCTGATAAGTTCAGCTTCAAACTCTAGGAAAATAAGTTGAGTTGCTGTTCATATTGATGTTTGAATTTTAATGACCTGTTAATGATTGGAGGCTGAAACTTACGTCTGTTTGAAAGCTTTCAGTCATTAATGTTTCCTTCTCTTTGAAGCTACCGTTTCCATTCACAATTGTTTTCTGAAGTAACTCCTTTTAGGGTCAGTTGTGCCACATATTGGATATTGTGTAACAATAATTATAAAATACTTTAGCATTGTATATATATCTGGGGTTCTGAAAATACGTGTTTTGATGTGTATTTTTTTTTTGTGAACTTGATGAATAGGTCAATTTATTTAGTAATGCAATAAAATGAAATCATGATTTCTTTGTCATCGGTTACTGACAAGTTGAGTGAGATTTTCCATATAGAAATTGGATCACTGTTCAGCCTAGATGTTTAAGCATAGTAGCTGTGCCTGCAGTTTATTATTTCTGGTTGCATGTGATGAAAACTTGTGCCTCCTCAAATTTTGATTTTTTTGAGTGCTGTATTGCATGACAGCCAAATTAATGGAGTAGCAGAAGTCTTTCTATATTCAATTTTTTTTTTGTTGATTATCAGTAGGTCCAGGTTTATATTCTTGGTGACTTTGGCCATTTCTGTAACAAGTTGTTTCCATGATGACTGCTTAATATGTCTGTCAGTTCATCTATTTTTAATGTTTAATTTTTGATGAATCAAGTTGGCAGAATCTCCACATGGTACAAATTTTCTGTTGAGGACCACTTTGCTTCAGCTTTTGACTTCTCTGATCGGGTATTTTAATTGTTTATCTGCTTTTTTAGGCTCTCATGATTTGAAAGTTCCCTCTGCTTTTCTTTCTCCACTAATTTCTTTGTTTTTTCCAGTAATACATCAGTTGAATCTGTTTTACGATCAAGAGCAATTCAGATTTGTGGAAGGCTCCTTTCTTCAAGTGAAGCCTTTTCAGTTATCGATGAGACTAGTATGAGAGCCTGCTCTAATTTGGAATTTGAATCTATGACATTTCAATAGTCAGCTTGTTTGCTGGGCCCGTGATATTATATTGAGCAATCCTGTAGTTTAGGTTCACACACCTGTGCACATGCAACACCACACTCCCATAGATTTAATTTGTCATCCCCCATATGCCAACAAGAAGTGGTAGATTATCATGCAGATTATTTATATTGTTATTTTCTTTGATTGTCAGGCATCACATCTTCTATAATGGTCATAAATGGAAGATTGGAATTGTTGAAAAACCAAGATATAGATGAATGTGAGAATGCGCTTGAAGCTTTGGGTCAAATTGGGTCATGTAAGTACGCCCATTTGGTGTAGTAATGCTTTTTCTTGCTTTTATTTGTGTGCATTATTTGGTCTTTGCATTTCCATTCAATTAAAGAATGCTGCTAGAGCTAACCACAGAATTCCAACCATGTATCCACTCAAAAACATACAGCTTTACAGTGTGTGTGTATAGTCTAGACAAATTGCGTACTTACCTGGTGCGCATATGCACAGTTCGTGTCTACTTGTGGATGGAATTCCATTTTTTTTTTTATATCATTTTCTTAATTAATTTATACAAGGAGTTAAAATATCATTGTGATTAGTTTTTTATTTATGAAAACCTGAAACCTTAGGTCATGCTACCTTCATTCTTTTATTTATTTATTTATTTTGATGGGTACACTGTCTGCATTCTTGAAAAAAGAAGTTAAAATGGTTGGTAAAAAATGCAAGTACAAGGGCTTTAAAACTGCATCATTCTGGAATATTTTGCTTTTAAATCATATATATGTGAATCATTTCCCTTGGGATGTATGCGACCTCAACAAACTGGATTTTAAACCACTTCCGAAATACTCCGATCAAGTCTATTGCTATAAGAGAAACATACTAAAAAATTATGTCAACTGAATTCTTGAGACCATTCTTGTGATATTGTGATGGAAGACATCTCAATTTCTTTTAGATTTTGCAGTTGTATTTTTTCACTTTAATGTATTTGATACCCTTGATAGATACTACTGCTCTTTATAGTCTTTGCAGTTGTATTTTTTCACTTTTCACTTTTATATATATGTGAATCATTTACCATTGTTAAAGAGCTTCATGTTGTAGACTTCAGTTCCTCCTGGATAGAAGATATCTAAGTAGCTTGGATCGTCAAAGTTGTGAACTGAATATGGACACGAATGAATCACGAACCATGTATGGTGATCGAAGTAGGAGCAAGGAGCATCTTCAGAACTAAGAAATAAATCACGATGTGGCATTGACCATCCACATCGTGCTCATAAACTTCTCAGGCAGTTGAATTCCTTCTCCTCAATGGAGCTTGGATTACAATTTAGGGAAGAATAAGCTAAGATTCTTCAATTTCTTGAAAATGTCAAAAGTACCTAGTCATTCATCAGGCAAAAAAGCTTTGTACATAAAGACACCTTGCTAGATTAATCTTAACCATTAAGAATCAATGGACTTTTACATCAACAACTTAAACAAAACATAAATGGAAAACACCTTAAGGAGTTCTCAGTGGGCAAAATATTTCTCTTCATGTAGGGAGGAAATCATTCTTGGGTTTGGCTCGTTATTCAAAGTTGGTGAGATACTTGGCCTTCATTTTCCTCATTTGATAAGATCGATAACGTGGAACCTTAACATGGTTGATAATTCGACTCTTTGCCCTCTCGTATCCTAACGGGGTGCCCCAGAAGACCAAGGGTTATGATAATCCTTGGCAAAGAATGATCATCTACCATTATGGAGATAAGTTGGAGAGGGGAATATGGGCATCTTCTTCCACATCGAGTAGCTTGCCTTACATTTTCTTCCAAAAAAAAAAAAGTTACGGAGAGGGGCATACTCTCTGCATGTGCATAGAAAATGGATGGAAAGAATAAATCCTTGTAGTGAAAATATGCAAGACCAATGAAGACCATAAGTGGGGGAAAATAATGAATTGAATGAAGAGGAAATATATGGGATGGAAGAGATTTTATCAAACAAGCGCTTTGGAAGATATTGGAAGGAAAGGGAAAGGGGCAGATGTGAAAGCGGAATTTCACCAAACATGTGCCTATCTTTTTTTGTCATATATTTTTGGAAGATTCCAATTGATGAATCTCGAATGCCTCATTGTTAGTGAAGAGGAAGGGGATATCAAAATTATGAGGGAAACTCCAATCAATTACAACTTTTGGTGCCTCATCGAGGGAAAAGGGAAACTTTTTGAGCATCTAGCTGCTTACTTGAATAAATGCCATCACTCGGATGCATTTTTTGTGATATGGCATGAGCATTCCATGAGATTTCAAGATCGAACTGGGGAATGTGATGGAATGAGCGTGCAGCATCACTCACCAAGTTCATCATTCCATGAGATTTCAAGATCGAACTGGGGAATGTGATGGAATGAGCGTGCAGCATCACTCACCAAGTTCATGATTCATGTAGAACTCAAGGCAAACTCTTCTGCTTGTGACTGCGTGAAATCGTTTTCATTCCTTCACAGATGAGACGTGGTGGCATACTTAAGCACCAACCATCCTCTACGACATGCCCCTATCTTTGGAGCCTCCATTCTGAAATGCCAACGGGAAAGACTTGCTTCAATAGTAAGGTAGATTGGGTCACAGACCAAATACAGACGCAGGGACAGAATCAATAGCCACATACAGGTGATTAAAGTGAAAATACAATAACACATTGGGAATAAAAGAAAGTGAAACAAATATGGGATTGAGCATTGAGATAGTGCTTACATAAACCTCTCAAGGAGGGAAATCTCTCTCTATCACAAAGGCTAGGAGGTCTCAACCAAACTTGGGAAAGGAGCTAAGGCTCTTCAATATCTCAAAATGTCAAATTTACCAATCCCTTGGGCTTAAGCTGTATACATTGGGCACCTCCCTAGATGTAAATTAGTAGGTAGTTTGATTCACCAACTTAAACAAAACATAAATGAAAAACCCAAAAGTGCAAACGCATATGTAGAGTGTGAGGACTCAGGCAACAATTAATGGAATGAAAAAAAAAAAACCACAACAAGAGTTGTCAGTGGGCTGCACCAGTTATGCTCTATAGTTTATGTCAACTGTTCCGTGTATCTTTGTGCTCATTTTTAATGAAATTTAATGCATTTTATAATTTTCATTTTGTTTGTCTTTTCTATCAGTCTTTACTTCAAAACATTTATGGTAGTCGTTTTTCTCTGTCTTAATGCCTTTAGCCATTCAAGGAGCTCAATTGTTACTTGCAAATCCATCCCCTGTGGCAAAACACGTGGTGGAATTGGCATTTTATCCTCATGGAAGAGGTAAACAAATGGTGAGCAGGAATTATCATCTTCATTCTTAGGCCTTCCAGTTCTTTAAGCAATATATACATGTATCCCCGCTTATTAATTATAAAACATGTAGCCCCACTATCTTCTCACTGATCACCTGTCTCTTTCTTCTCCATCCAAGAAAGTACACTATACATACATACACACAAAACTGAAAGTGGAGAATGTAGTAATTAGTGATATATAGTTACCTATGATATTTCATTCGCTCCATATCATGAGTAAAATCATAAACCTGTACTAATCACAGTAGTTGGTGCATCCTTGTCACCTGAACACTGGTCGGAGCCCCATTGTGAAAGATATGGGTATCGAATTCCACTCCTACTTTCTTTATTGACAATTATATATATGAGCTATAGTGAAATCAATTTGTAGGGTTGTTATATATATATAATTTATGATGTCCTTTTTCAAAAAAAAAAAAACAAAGTATTAATTCAGCTGGTATTGGATTTGTCTTTTTGATGTTTTCACTCCTAATTTGATGCATGGAATTATAGTTTTATAGTGCTATTCATTCTTTGTTTACTCCCCTGTTCATGGTGCATGATTAGAAAACAAAACCCACCATCATAAAATGCTCAGGTGAGATCCATGTTGAATAAGGGGGGTGGCTGTTGTACTGTCTGGTGTGTACCTTTCTTTTATCTGTTTTTCTTTTGTGTAGGAGATGCCTTATCTGCTCTGCTTTTTCATGGTTTGAATGTTTCGTCCCATCTCTCATTTTGATCTCTCTCTCATTTAATTAACTCAGGTGGTGACCTCCCACTTGCTGTAAAATAAAATTCCTGCTAACACTTTCATCGTTTACCTAAATCATTGGGAGAACAATTCTCTATTGTTTCATGTGGCAGTCATCTCTTTGATCTTCTGCTTATTAAATTTTTTCAATTTAATGAGATCCCTTACATGTCTACTCTGCTTTTCTCTGTGTTCCTTATCATTATTATTCTAGATGATGAAATGAGACATCCCTATTTTTAATAAAAATGTTCAAATTGATATATTGAAGATCATGTAACCGTTCCAGGTTGATTTACTGGTTCTTTCCCATTGAAAGTGGATACATAAATCAGTGAGTGCTGGAAATTTTTCTTCATGTTTAGCTGGTTCCTGTTGCTCATCTCATATCTGATCTCTATTGACTACTGAAAGAAATCTGTCATCTAGGAACCTCATGATGTTGTAAGAGAGTTTATCGTTTAGCAATTGTTAGACCCATGCCTCCTGAATGTTTTAGATTCAATGATATTATCCCAGACCCTGAATTTAACAGTTCTTGTTCTGACAAGGTAAACCAGCCGGTAAGCTCAAAATGATGCCAAATATAGTTTCGTTTTATATTCAATCAGCTGGGGTTCTAAGCATTTCACAATATTGTATTGCATTCTTTATTTGAAGCTACTCTATTTACTTTTCTCTGCTCTTCTTGGATATGAATTTAGGCTGCACTGCTTGCTGTTGGAAGTATCTGTGGAGCCGATCGATCATATGACAGCATAATGGTAAAAGATGATGCTGAAGAATGCCTTCGGCGCTTGATCTATGCAACAGCAGCCAACAGTTCTAAGCTAACACCCTCGGTTAGCGCTCAATGCTCTCTCTAAATCACATGTTATATTGTTCCTTGAGCATTCATTACACACATTGAATGGATGGTATGGCTTTGACATTGCATGTGTAAATAATGTGAATTATTGGTGCAGTAAATGAAACCTCTATTGCCGGTCAGTTGAGCTTTTGCATGTGTTAAGGAAATTTGAGACTCAGTAGTTTTGTGTGAACATGAGCATCATGCATTGTCGTATCTTGTGGGTTTTAGTTATGGACTAATGGGATTGGCATTAAATCTTTATGATTGGTTGTTGACTTGATGTCAACCTTCCCTAAAGCTTATGTCAATGCTAAATTCGGCAAAATGTTAAATTGTTTAACCTAGTTTAAACGATTTTTTTCTCTGGATTGGAAACTGGACATTACCATTGCTTGAGACGGTAATCGCAAAAATACCACATTCATATATGGATAATCGAGTTTGCTTGTGTTTTTTTCGTTCTTTTTCTATATGGATGATGGATGTTTGACCTAGAATTATTCAATAGTTCTGATTATCTTGCGAATGTAACAGGGTTGTATCTCTCAGTACTGCAACAGGATCCAGAAGTACGGTTGGCGGTAAGCATAAGTACTTTCCTTTTAAATGGGGATATCTGATCATTGCGTGTTCAAGATGATACAGAAAATGCAGTCATATTTAGCAGTGGCACATCTTTCAATGTATATTGCATTAGAAATTTGTTTTCATGGAAGCTATATGTGGGACACCATCCTCGTGCTTGTTTGTTCCATTGTTTTGGCTTTATTCTCCTTTTTTAATGTCTGATTTTTTTCAAAATATGTTATTTTTATCTATTAATCCTCTGATTTTGTATGTTTTTTTCACTGCTTTCCGTGTGTGTGTGTGTGTTAATTACTCTTTTTTTCCCTTACATGCCTGTATCACTTGGTTATTTGAAATGTCCGACCTCATCAGGTCATTCTTTTTGTTTGAATTGTGTTAAATACATGATTACCAGTTATTTCCTATGTTAGTCTAGGAAGCACTTCAATGAACATGTGTTTGTGTCCAACCCGTGTCCGATACATGTCTGACACAGAACACGACACATGTATTGGACACGCCTCATACAAGTCCAATATTTAAAATTAATTTTCTGAATTTCGCATTGGATGCAGTATGGACATGGCGTGGACACACTACAGATAATAATATTGTGTCCTTTTTTATTATTAACTATTGTAAGTTTTAAGCTCGCATAAATTCAAAAGATGTATAATCTTAATGGACACACTACTATTTCTTTTGGTAGAAGTTGCATTTTTTTAAAAGTTTATCCATATGCCCTTTTTTCTTTCCAGATAATCATAATATAACAATCATAATATAACAGTTTTATACTCCCCCCCTCTTTTTTTTTGAGGATGGAACCCCACCCCCTTTTTTGTCTTTTTTTTTTGGTGGTAGAATTCCATCATCAAGGGGTGGCTTTAGTTGCCCCTTTAATGGTTAACAGTGTATTTGCATGTCTGCATTATAATTTTTCAAAATTTAATACGTTTGTATCGTGTTATTTCTCGTGTCCGTGCTTGTGTTCATGCTCCACAGATGTTAGTCATGTCGCCAGGAAAATCTTATAGTTGATGCCATGAATTTCTAAAAGAACCTTCTGTTGCATATTTCACATTACAATGAAACAATCCAGTTGTACTCATCTTAAATGAAGTTTAAGAAGGATAGAGCAATGTTTACTTTTTGTTATTCTTCAGGCCTACAGATTGATATCTGTGCTTGTTGTTCGCCCATGGAGCTTGATGGAGGTCTGCTCAAAGCAGGAGATCATTAATATGGTCACAGATGCGAAGATGGAAACCACCAAAAAAGGTCAGTGTTTCTCGTCAATGAAGTCATTACATATTTGATTGTACTGCTGATTACATATTTGAGAAAGAAGTCGATTATCTTTTAAGATCATGCAAATGCTTCAGGGGCCCTTTGGCAGTGGGCGAAGATTTTTTTTGGTTTGTATATAATATTGTGGGGTATTATGATAGCCATGAAGTTAATGCACTTTATTTTTTGGAACTTAATTAGCTAGTTTTGCTATACAAAGTTCTTCTGTATTATATACAAAGCTAGTTTTGGAACTTAATTGGTTGGTCTTCAGTGATAATCTGTATGCTCTTTTAAATATCAAATTTACCCATGATTGAAATTTATGGTAATATAATAGAGAAGGGATGGGTAATTGATGCAGTTATTCTTTATTAATATTTAATACTTTATGCAAAGGTGTTATGTATGTATACAGCGGGATGAAAAGAATGGTATAAAGCTTAATTCATCTTTCAGGTGGACCAGTTGAATCATTATTTTAAGATAAAAGAAAAATAGTATTCTAAAACCACATTTATTGCCAAATGGTATCAGAATACCATTTCGGTTTTATACTACCGTTTATACCAATGAGGGTGTTTAGCCCCATCCTGTTCATTTGTCGCCTTACCCCGACCAAAAAAAAAAATTCAGGGTGGGGCGAGTCTGGAAGAAAAGAGATGAAGAGAGAGAAGGGGCCACATGTGGTGACTGTGTGTGGTGTGGAGAGGAGAGAGGGAAAGGCCCGGGAGGGGGTGGGTGGCATCGGGTGCTGGAGTGGGGGTCTTTCGTCACCCTCCCCCACCGTCCTCACCCCGCCCCCCACCCCATGGCCACCCTCCCTCGACACCCTTTACAGTCCTCCGCTGCCCTCCCTTCGCCCCCCCCCCCCCTCTTTTCATTTCTCCTCCCCACCCTGAAAAAATTGAATTTTTACAGGGTGGGTTTCCCGCTTAATGGTTGAAAGTGACGGCCCTCTTATACCAATCACTAAACCACAGTCTAAAGGAGTAAAGGGGGGCTTTTGTGAAGATATTTAAAGGCACATGGTCCTCATCTGGCCTCAAACATATTTAAGTTACACTAGGATCTGCATTCTTCAGGAAGAGAAGCGGTGAAATCTCTCTACTAAGCAACCGAACACCCCTCAAAGTTCGCAAGTGTCTTTGCATGCTTAGTTAAAACAAGTTTAAAACTAAGTATGCAAGAGCTCCTCACGCCATGTGTTTCTAGTGCTTAATTTATTAATTTTTGTCATTAATGGTTCCTATGATCCGATTTCATGATAATCTGTTTTGTTTGGACTTTGCTCGTATGTATGTTCTCTGATATGTACACTCCAGGTATGGAAGCACGACATGAGTGTTGTGTGGCGATCAGCAATGCATTGTCCACCTCAAACAGACTCAATGATGCTGTTCTTGCTGGGATCGCAGCAAAGGTTTGTTCATGTGCCATGCCATTTAAACATACAAACCACTACCACTGCTTGAAAAAAGACAATTGACAATCAAGATTTTTATTTCAAACTTCAGCTGCAGGAGGCCATTAAGAGGGGACCTTATCTTGCTAAAAGGCACATCGAATCTCAACCTGTCGTCGTCACTGCAGATAGATTCTGAAAGCTTACTTGGATAAATTCTAACTTTGCTTGTTTTGGTTAAGGACTAATGTCATAACTCTAGCATAGTTGAACAATTTCAAAACCTCTAAAATTATGTTCTCAGACCATCTGAGTGACCCCACTGGGCATCTCCTCGATGTCCTGCCCGTGCCCGTGCTTTGTGAGGTCATACTTCTCCCCGTCACCCCACAGTGCATATGCCTCCTCGCCGTGCACCGCGTCGTCCCCAATCTTCAGCTGCTCCTCTGACATCCTGAGTGGCACCACGAGGCGCACAACAAGGCAGATGATCGTTGTGGCCATGATGTTCCACCCGATCACGAAGAATGCTCCAACGACCTGTTTGATGAGCTGGGTGCCGCCGTCACCCCCATAGATGAGGCCGCGGGAATGGGTGACGGGGAGGAAGAGGTTGCACAGGGTGGGCTCTGCGAAGATGCCTGTGGCGGCTCCTCCCAGGAAGCCAGCGACTGCGTGGGTGTGGAAGACGCCCATGGTGTCGTCAACTTTCTGGAGGAGGGTCCAGCGCTTGTGGACGACCATCATTGTAAACCACGGGACGCTCCCTGACATCATCCCCATCACAATCGCTGCCCAGCTTTGGACGAGACCTGCACCAACACAGATATATTTAACAACTGAGGTTCACTTTTAGTGTCACATTAAGTTAGTATAATACAAATGATTAATTTGAAGGGTCATCCCAAAGTAAAATCTGAATATGGATGGAGCTGTATTGGTGAAGGTAGGTAGGAATCCGGGTCAAATATCTTCCAAGATTAAAAGAAACGCCAGCCATGAATAAGACATGAGTCTGTCCGGGAAAACATGTCGGGTAAACTTTAATGTGAAAATTAATCAACTTTTCTTTAATAGAACTTAAAAGATGAAGTATATCAATTGTAAAATCCAAATATAAGGGTATTGTTGCACAATGTTACATGTAGTCCATTTCACTAACATTGTTTTCGTTGGAAATTTAAATTTTGTAAAGTGAACTAACTGTGCAAGCTTTGTATACTTTCAAACAACTTAGATCAAAATACATGAGACTAATGCTTGATTCTGACATTATCATCTAAGAATCTGTGTAGCCACGGCACTCATTTCACAGTTAGATTTGAATAAAAATATTCTTTTTCCAATTCACAATAATCAAGGAATTAAAAACACCACCGTAGATCAAATTTCACTTTTCCCCTTTTCTTTAACCCCTATAACCCAACCACTTGGGTGATTCAGCTACACACAGAAACCAACAAAACCACTTGTACAGTTGTACTGTTTACTATAACGAGAAATAAAAAAAATCATAAAAACAAAACCATGTTTGTGTGTGCAACAACAAAAGTAAACTACCATTAGAAACAACAAAACCTTGTGTGTGTGTGCAACATAAACATTCGATGCACATTATATAAAAAAAAAACCATATCCACTAGTAACTTCACTATCTTAATAAAAATCGTGAGCAACAAAAACATGTTTCTATGCGCCACATAAACATAGATTAACATGAAATGAAAGATACACATGGGAAGTCCTTACCGGCGCCGGGGGTGATGCAGACGAGGCCGGTCATCATGCCTTGGACGGCTCCGATGACCGACGGCTTCTCGAAGAATATGACGTCGAGGCAGGTCCACACGAGGAGGCTCGTCGCAGCGCAAATGTTCGTGTTAAGAATGGCAAGGGAGGAGTCCACGTTGGCTGAGTACGGATCGCCCCCGTTGAACCCGGCCCAGCCCATCCACAGGAGTCCTGCGCCGGTGAGCATGAGGAGCACATTGTTCGGGGTGAACCGCTGGCGATCCTTGGTCAGGCGTGGGCCAACCTAAATTGACATGATTGATTTTTAATTATTGATTAATTACATTAATCTTATCAGTTTTCGTTAGTCTTAGATTGGAGACTCGTGGGTTGGTTAAGTGAGGGTTGACCTAATTGACATGATTAATTTTAATTTTTAATTTTATGATAATGCTTGATTATGGTTTTAAATTTTAAGAGAGTTCTTTATTTTTTGATTGGATTCTACAAATCTCAGCAACAAATTTGGAATGTTAGATGTATTACACTCACTCAATATACTAAAGAACTCTAATTTTTTTAAAAATAAAAATAAAAAGAAAGAAAAGTGAATAGATCACACTCCTATTTTTTGTTAGCTTAACTTATATGGGCATGTGTACTTCTTGTCTATGCAAAATTTACCAACATGTAAAATGAATTAAGTAAATTAATATAAAACTAATTAAAACAAGCCAACGTATGCTCTTCTTCCAAAATTTCTAATTAATAAGAATCCTTGATTTGCCTTATCTGTAAGTAACTTCTTTTAAAGAAAAAAACAAATCCATCTTCTAATGTTTAAAAAATTAAAACAAAGTAAGTAATCAAAGCACTTCACAGACATTCTTGCTCTTATTAAATTAATATCTTCCATCTAAGAAAGAATAGTTGATCTCAAATTTACTAATTAAAATAGTCTTTAATTTGTCTTTATCTGCAAACAAGCACTTTTACCCCAGGTCCCTCATCAAATGAAATAAAAAAAACACCAAAATAATTAAAATAAAATCTAAACAAGTAATCAAAACACTTCAAAGACAATCACGCTTCACTAAATGAATCTCTTTTTGGTTAAACAAAGAACAATCGAAACGATCTCAAAATTTCCAATTTAAAATAACCTTCAATTCAATTCAACTTATCTCTAAACAATTTTTTTCCTTCAAAAACCCAATCCCCTCATCCAATGACCAAAAAAATAAAAATAAAAACAAATAATCAAAACACCTCATAAACATATATGATTCATCAAATTAACTCTCCTTTAACCATAAAACCACAGAAGAATGCATTTGACGACAGGTTTGATAATTAGCCTTTGGCTCTTTAAAAAAAAAGCATTTTTTATATAAACTATAAGAAAAAAAAATGTTTTCCACTATTCTGATGTTCCCTCGTCACCTAAATTCAAAAGCAACTTACAAAAAAAAAAAAATCATTTTCAAACCGTATTTCCAAAACGCCACCTAAAAAAAATATCACAATTACACTTTTTTTTACAGACCCTCAAATGCAGTCTCAAATACCTCATTAACCCTTTTCCACTCACTGCGCTAACGAGAGCTATACATCCGAAACTTTTCACATTTTTAATAATAAACTTACCTATTAAATTTACTTGTAGTATAATACTTTCACTTTTTATAAAAACACATAATTAGTTAGATGAACAATTAAAAAAAACATAAAAACATATCCACATTGTGTTTTGAACAATTAAACACAATGCACTTGAATGTAACAAAAAAAAAAAGAAGAAGAAATCCAGTCTGAAAGAAGAAGAAATACTAACCCAGTAAGCGGCGACGAAGCCACCGACCCCAGACGAGAGATGAATAACATACCCACCCGAGAAATCAATAACCCCCCAGTGAAACAAAAACCCACCCCCCCAAAGACTGAACGCCCCCACCGTGTACGAGAACGTCAGCCACAGCGGCACGAACATCATCCACGCCTTGAAATTCATCCTCCCGAGCAGCGACCCGGCCAACATGATCAGCGTCAACGCCGCAAACTCACAGTGAAAGTAAACCATCGTCGCCATCGGATAAAACGGCTCGATCATCTCCGTTTCAACGCCTTTCCTCCCCTCATAATAGTGCGTCGACGCGGGCAGTCGCGCGCGCGCGATCAGGAATTTCTGGCCGAGCGCGGGCCGGGCCTTGCCCCAGAAGGGGAGGAGCTGTTCGCCGAAGGACATGTTGTAGGCCCAGGTGACCCAGCAGATCCAGACCGCGGCGAAGGCGTAGAGGGCCATGAAGGCCGAGTTGACGGCCCATTTCTTTTTGACGATGGAGCCGTAGAGGATGACGAGACCGGGCACGCTCTGGAGGCCCATGAGGGTTGCCGAGATCATCTGCCACGCGTTGTCGCCTTTGTTCAGCCATTCTGTCACGCCGGACCGGGCCGAGGTCACGTTGCCGAGTTGGTACGCGAAGGGGATGACCGCGCCGCCTGTGTTCGGCATGGTGGGTATCTCTCTCTCTCTCTCTCTCTCTGTTTCTCTGTTTCCAATGTGAAGGGGAAGAGAGTTTTTGCAGTGAGAATGTGTGACTGATTTTCCAAGCGTTTTTGTAAACAGGACCATGCAATCCGTTCGAACAAACCTCGGAATTGAGAATCCGTCCATCCACCCTTTGGACTCATGTGGACCCACCCCACCAATGGGTGTGCAGTTCGATATCTTAAAAATGAAGTGTAAAATTTCTTCTAGAAAAAAAAAAGGTGTGGACTGGGGGCGGTGGGGTTGCATGTGAGACTAATAAGGTGTGGACTCGGTACTTTTCCGAATTAAAATACTTCAATAAGATATCAAACTTACAAGTATTGTACCAAACATAATGCATATTAAATTAATTAATACATACTAATATTTAAATTATCTAGAAAATAGTTTAATTATTTATGTATTTTTCTGCATTTATCCCATATGATTTATTAATGTATACGTACCGTATCGAATATGACATTGGCTGAATATTTGTCATACACGAACTTTGTTACTATGATAAAAAATATATCATTTTTTTAAGTATAACTTTAAAGGAGATGAGAAGAAATAGATAAAAATAGTAAAATAAATAAGTAAAGGTGAAAAAGGAAGTAAGCATCTTAGCAACACAAAACTGGTTAGAAGAACTATTTAACTAAGTTTACGTCACCGAAAGAACCACCTCCCCTTCAAACTATGATACTTAGGCGTTCATTACGAAAATTAACCACCCTTGCCCATGTGATAAAACGTCCCCAATCTCAAACAACAGCATAAAAGCTCTCATATATTCTCTCAGTAAACCCTGAATCCTCTAAATAACGTTGTATTTCTCGTTAACCAGATTACCCATGTGCTAGTTGAGACGATTCTTCGCAAATCCTTTCCCGCTGACTAAAAAGCTCGATGTTATACGGAGTCTTTTTTTTGTCCTATTCTGAGTCTTATTTATCTTGCTTGTTGATATACTCACGCTAACGGTGTATATATCTAATTAATTTTTTTATATATGTTTTTATAAAATATTTATATATAATTTTTTGAAGTATATGTTTATCTTTTATAAAAATATATACCTGTAAGATGAAATGTAAAAATAATTTTTGAAAAAAAATCAAAATTGACGTGAACTAAAAATTAAGCTAGAAAAAAAGACTACGTGAGACATTATTCTTTTGTTTTTCATTCCTGGGTTATTGGGAAGGTTTGAAAGGCGAAATGTTAAAATGTATTTAAATTCATTTGAAAAATCTTATACTTTTCAAACTCAAAATATTCCAACATGGATTAACGGGCTTGAATAGAAATTATCATGTCATTAAAATTATTTTGAAAAATGTTACTCAGTGCTTTCTATAGTTCAAAATGTATACCACATATGTTTTTCATATTTTTAACACACATTACAGGGTTTTTTTGGTATACTGTATTTTTAACCAGGTCTAAAAGAATATTCACAGAATATTCTTCATCTGTTAACAGAAGTCTATCTCAGGGGACTATATAGATTTTCATAGGTGTTTGCAGTGGGTTTTATAGAATTTCAAAAAAAGTGTGGGGGGGGGGGGGGGTTTACATGGATATCGAGCAGTTAGACTCAGTTTTTTTTAGTAACCTAAAACTCAGACTAAACATGCTTTTATTTAAAAAATAATAATAAACACTATCTAATGAAGTATATGCTTTAATAAAAAAATGTATTTCCACATTTTTAGTAAGTATAAGAAAATGTCTAACGAGATATATACAATGTCTAACGAGATATATGCTTTATTGAATTTCTAACGATGCATATAAGATTGTATTTTGGATTGTGAAAAAAACCGAGTCTCACAACACTCTGCTTTGAATGACCCTGGGTTGGGTTGGACTTCTGTGTTTTGGGTCGGGTCAGACCCGACCCGTTTCCAACAAACTCATAACAAAAGAGATCAATCGTCAAAGGCACACGCGAAATCTGGGTGTAATAATTTTCACTTCTCCGGCAGCGATGATCTTTACGAGATTCTTCTTCACGTCTCTTTCTCGCAACTGTATTTTTTTCTAAACTCTTCTTTTTTGAGTCCAAAACCTCTCCATTGACTTCAAAATTTAAATGATTATATCCTTGGATTTGATTCATAATCATTTCATATATAATTGTTTCACTTGTCTCTGACATGTTCGATCGCAGGTCGCACTCACACGCCATCGAAGGACAACATTTGGTTCCTCTGATCACACGCTGCAGTACATTCACAATCCGACGTTTCGGATTCGTTAATGTCGATTCGCAATCGAACAACAACGAAGATCCGATCACGAGACACGCCATGACGATCCAACACACGCTCAAACGCCTCGCAAACGAAGCGGAGATCGAAACCGCCCTCGACGGAAGCGAAATCCCAATGTCGGAAGAACTAGTACTTCAGGTGCTCCGCAGGCACCGCTCGACTGGAAGCTCGCGCTCGCCTTCTTCAACTGGTCCTCCGCGCGCCAACACCACTCTCACGGTCCCAAACCGTACAACGAGATGCTCGACATATTGGGTCGCATGAGACAGCTCGATTCGATGCGGGGACTGCTCGATTCGATACCCAAATCAAACCATCCGATCAACGAGCGGACCTTCTCAATCGTCATCAACCGATACTGTGCCGCCCACAAAGTCGACGAGGCGATCGAGCTCTTCCACAATAGGCCCCAATACGGTCTCCCGCTTGACCTCATCGCCTTCCAGACTCTGTTGACATGTCTGTGCAGGTACAAACACGTCGAAGTCGCAGAGTCCCTCTTCATGGAGAAGCAGCACGAGTTCCCTCCGGTGATCAAGACCCGCAACATAATCCTCCACGGGTGGTGCGTGGTGGGGAGCGCTCGCGAGGCGAAGCGGTTCTGGAATGACATTGTCGTCTCCGGGTGCAAGCCTGACCTGATCACTTACGGGACCATCATAAACAGCATGGCGAAGGCCGGGAAGCTGGGGACGGCAGTGAAGCTGTTCACTTCGATGTGGTGCAAAGGGTGCGAGCCAGACGTGACGATATGCAACTGCATCATCGACGCGCTGTGCTTCAAGAAGAGGGTCCCCGAAGCACTGGAGGTCTTCGCTGAGATGGACGGGAAGGGGTGCGCCCCGAACACCGTGACATATAATTGCCTCATAAAGCATCTGTGCAGGATTCGGAGGCTCGAGAAGGCATATGGGCTGTTGGAGGAGATGGAGGCGAAGGGGTGCGAAGCGGATGCAAGGACGTATGGGTACTTCATTAAGTGCGCGAAGAACGCGGAGGAGGTTGGGGAGGTGTTGGAGAGGATGAGGAGGAGTGGGTGTGGGATGACGGGGGATGCGTATAATATGGTGTTGAAAATGCATGTTGGATGGGGGGATTTCAGGGCGGCGGAGAGGGTGTGGGAGGAGATGGAGAGGGAAGGTTTGGGTCCCGATCAGAGGTCGTATACTGTTATGGTTCATGGGCTATGCGAGCGCGGGAGGATGGGAGAGGCGCTTCGGTATTTCGAGGAGATGAAGGAGAAGGGGATGGAGCCTGAGAAGAGGACCAATTTGGTTGTGAAGGCTATCAATTTGAAAGTGCAGAATTCGGAGGCTAGGAGCAGTTTGGGTGAGGGAGAGGTTGAGTTGAATGAGAGTCGTGTGAGTGGAAAGAAGCGAAGACCAGATCACAAGAAGATGTAATGCACGTGATTTTTGGGTGATTCTTTTGATATTTTTTCGACTAATGTTGGATTCCTAGTTACCAAAAAAAAAAAAAAAAAAAAGAATTGAAGGCTGAGCGTCCTGTAGAAATTGAGATTTGGAGAAATTGTACCAGTTTCGGATCAGTATGTTATGCAAAACCCGAACATTGTTTCAATAGCCCAGAAAATTTGTTCATATTGTCAGGATAATTACATTTTAATAAAGGGGGTTGGAATAATATATTTATATCAATGGATTAAAGTATTCCATTTTCTTTTTCTTTTTTAAATCTCACATGACACTCCCAGACATCCCAAAAACATTTCAAATTTCTTACAAACATTTTTAAACACAAATGACTGATATATGGATAGAATTTCCATTTCAAAAGTTATAAATCCTTATCCAAACAAAAAATCTCTTATTCTACATAAATCGTTTCTATAATTCACTACTGCGGTTCGCCGTTTCCTAATCAACACGAGAAGTATGTTTAACAGTATCTAGGAGAGAGAACCAATTCTATTCATCACCACAAATTCCATCCATGCTCATTGACAGTATATGACATTGATAAAAACAATACACAAATTGGACAAGGCATTACGAGCAGAAAACATTATCCAATCATTCTTCATGCAGCAATGGGTGTGGGGGTGTACCAGCCATGGTGGATCTCCACCGCCTTCTTTCTCCTTGCCAGCCGACTCTTCCGGTGAGCTCCAGTGTTCCTGTGAAGGGTGCCGGACTTCACCGCCTTGTCAATAGCTGAATATGCTTCCCCGATGAGCCTTTCAACGGGTACGAGTTCCTCAGCTTGCGGCTCTGGCTTCTTTTTGAGCACTTCGAGTGCTTCAAAGACCTGAAAGAAATGCATAGATTTTTAATTTGTTTTTCCGCCTCCTTTTACGCAGATCATTCATGACAAAGGTGCCTAAATCTGACATGAAAATGCAAATTGACAAAAGATCCGTGATTAAACCACAGAAACCTTCAGTTGTTCAACATGAAAAAAAAAACAGTTTGGAACTTCCGCATCAAAAGTTCAATAATTACATTCAGTATGGAAGACCAAGTCCAGTAGAGATTTTTATTGCTGGTGATGGCTTGACTAAGAACCGGTACTCTACCATGGACGAATTGAATTATATATTTGGCTTGTTGAACAATGCAAAATGCATGAAGAATCAGTTGCATACTTGCATCACATAATCCATACCCATGACTCAAATAGAATCTATCACAAACTGAATTGGCATTCCATTCCCAAACTATAGCAATCTCAAAACACCAGTTTAGAATTCGGGAATAAGTCGGCAAGGGCAAGAAATCACGATTCAGTATAATTTATTTCAGGAAAAGCTCAGTAAAAATTCAAAAAATAAAAAAATCTAAAGAAATAGAAAAATCAACTCTGACATGCAAAATCACCAATACTAATAAATCAAATACACGATTCCAGACATTGAAATATTGCAAAAAACTTGTGAGTTCTAGTTGCAACATTTGAATTCGGACAAAATCATGACATTAAAATATGGCAGCAAGAATGGTTTTATTGAACAAGTAAAATATGTTTTACGTGTTTAATACATATCTAAATAGTTTAATACACAAATTATTGAACAATGCATGTAATGCTTAATGAGATGTAATTTAAAAGGGCGTTGAACTTTCAAGGAGAAGTGTAGGATTAACATGCAAAAAAAATCAACATTTCAGAGCTGTAGGAGACAAGGCTTAAAAGACCCCATTTGATCTAGTGGCGAACGAGTTCCCCTTCTTCCACTGAAGAACGACATCCTATGCACAAAAGTTAATGCAAATAGCCCCAATTATGTTCCAAATTGGGTATATAACATGTGAGAACTTTAGGATACCAAGGAAAATAAATTCCCCGATCACGATTCACGACATCTACCAATTCATCCTTGGTGCACATTAGTTGGGGAAACCATTATGCACAACAACTACAAATACACATCAAATGCAAACAATCTTAACTAGGCGAATCGACAAGATCCGATATTTCTTCAAACACATACTGTGCTGAACTGCTTCCATCAAATCCCCAACATAAAATCATTAAATCACCACACAAACACCACAATCTGCAACTAATGATGCATGAACCAACACAACAAACAAAACCCATGTTCACAAAAGGGAGATAGAGAGAGAAAAAGCATCACCTTCTTCATGCGAGTCTTGACTTCAGACTTCTTGGCCTTGTTGTACAGCCTCCTCTTCTCGGACTGCCGCGCCCTCTTCGCGGCCGAGTCCGGCTTCTTGTTCGGCGATGCCTCACAGACCACCGATCGACGTTGCGGTCCATCGATCGACCGGATCGAAAACCCCCCTTAAACAAAGCAAACATAGGAGACTCGCATTTCAAACCCTTCGAAGGACTGTTAAGACAAAAAGGGAATGAAAGGTGTTACCTTTGACGAACTGTTGGGCTACGTTGGTGGAGAATGAAAGAGAACTGAATGAGAGGGAGATTCGATTGACGGAGATGGGTTTGGGTTTTCCGGGGAGACCTGCGAAGCATGAGCACTGGAGACTGACCGCCATTGTTGCTCTGTCTCTCTCTCTCTCTCTGTCTCTCTCTCTCTCGCTGGCTCACCTTATCTCTTCTTTTTCTTGAATCCTAGAGAGTCTGTTTTGATATGATCATGACCGTTGGATGATGGAAGTAGTTGGGTCTATTGGTTTTACGGCTGATTTATGTTAAGTGAGGGTCATTCATGATTGGATCTATAAACAATGCAAGGGTAATCCATTATGATTTTTATGGAAAAAAAAAATCAATATCCATGGATATGTAAATTTTATTTTTTTAATAAAACATTAATTCCTAGACAAAAAAAAAAAAGTTCATAGATAAAAAGTCAAGCGTGTCATTCGATTGAGATATTAATTGATGGACAAAAGTTAAATGTTATTTGATCGAGACATTAGTTCGTATATAAAACGTCAAGTGTTGTTTGATTGAAATATTATTTTATGAATAAAAAATCAATTATTATTCAATTAAAATATTAATTAATAGACAAAAAGTCAAATATTATTTAATTAAAACTCTTTGTTATAGACATATTATTATGTGTTATTCAATTTATAAGAGAGAATGACAATTGATTTGACAATGGATAAACCCTCGGATAACTTTGTATTGACTGGAATAGGGGTTTTAATTCATTTGTTTGTCTGGCATATCCTAGAATATCTTATGCAGAATAACTGATATAAAGTGGTATATGGATTCCAACCAACCTCTAGAATTAAACCTATTTATGATATTCCACTCAAAGAATATGTGGCCCACTGTCAAATCAACTGTTATCACCTCTTATAAATCACCTGTCAAATCAGCTATCATTATTTTTTCACATTTTATAAATTTTTATCTATACTTTATTCATATTTTACTCAAACAACAAAACATTACTTTTACCAATGAGAATAATTTAAAATACAATCAAACACAAAATCACTTTATCCTTATTTATACTCACTTATTCCGGAATAAATATATACTCAAGAATAAATCTTATTCCCGTGTCAAACAGGTTGATTGAAATTCATATACCACTTTATATCAATTTATCTAGACATACATTAGTTCAAAAATATATAAGTTAACATATTCTCACATAATTATATACATCACTTGCAAATAAACATATTTTTTGAGGCCTATTCCATTCTGTTCCACCATATTCTATCTATTATTCTATCCAAAGTAGGGCTTAAGGATCCCATCCGCTCAAAAGCCGGGCCGGCCGGGCATGGGCCAAGCGTTCGAAAGTATTGAAAGCTACATCGAAACCCAAGGGCAAAACATTGTAATTTCACCCAAAGCCGAGGACACTTTCCCACACCCCTCCTCTATAAATTAAGCCTCCCACTTAGGGCTTCGATCGCCGCCGTCAGAAAAAAAAACCCTAGACCGAGAGAGAGGGCGTCTGCGCGCGCGGAAGCGAAGATGGTGAAGTTCCTGAAACCAAACAAGGCGGTGATCATCCTCCAGGGCCGCTTCGCGGGGCGGAAGGCGGTGATCATCCGGTCCTTCGACGAGGGGACACGCGACAGGCCGTACGGACACTGCCTCGTCGCCGGGATCTCCAAGTACCCGAAGAAGGTGATCCGCAAGGACTCGGCGAAGAAGACGGCAAAGAAGTCCCGCGTGAAGGCCTTCATCAAGCTTGTCAACTACAACCACATCATGCCCACCAGGTACACCCTCGACGTCGATCTGAAGGACGTCGTCACCGGAGACGCGCTCCAGTCCCGCGACAAGAAGGTCACGGCGTGCAAGGAGACCAAAGCCAAGCTTGAGGAGCGGTTCAAGACGGGCAAGAACCGATGGTTCTTCACCAAGCTCAGATTCTGAGCCGATCAGTATGATCTATCCGATCTGATTTTATTGTCTTGATTTAGTGGATTCTGTTTTTGTTGGAACCTATATGGAGTTTTGTTTTATTTAATGTGGTGATTTCTAGTATTCTGTTTTGTTTTGGAAGGAATTATTGGCTTGAACTTGTGGGTCAATGCTTAAAATGAGATATTTTATATATGTTTTTGTTATTTTTTTTAATATGGTGAGGGAACTTGCATTTGTGTTTAATAGGCATATAGGTTTGTTGTTTTTGCCTTTCGGGGTATGTGATCTTTTGGTATCTTTACATGATTCATGTGTTGTGACATTGTTTGTCAATGTGGTTATTTGTTAGTGTGGGTTGATATTGTTTATGAATTTCTGATTAAATTGATGATATGCTAGAGTAACGCACTTTTCTGTTGCATTGTGTATAGTCCAAGCGGGATTTGTTTGGTACTCTATGTAGAGGGTGGGTTAATTTGTTGCAATATATGCATAACTAAATCAGTCTTCTGGAATTGGATTGTTGAAGATTAGGGTCCTGGTTCCCTTTTGTGTATTTTTATCGTTCTAAAATCCCATTTTGAATGACAACTCCATTGGAATTTGCATTGCTGTTTTTTTATGTGCTGATGCCTTCTCAAGTTTTCTGTCATAATGGTTTGATAGGTACCTGGATGTTCTAATGTTATTGATCATTTGGGGGTGGGTAGATATCACCAGCTCTTAAGCCTGGAACATGCTCATCAATAGATTGGGCTGCTTTTTTGAGTTGATTATCATTTTGTCTGTAAGGGTGTAAAGTTTTATCCCATTATTGGCATTTTTGGTTCTAGATTTTTTGTCATCATTTGCCATTTGGCATTGGAATCACAAGAAGTATATTCTCTATGGATGATGAGAGGAAATGTCAAAATGCTATTGTCTCGTCACTAAAAAAATTCATTTTTGTGGCAAGATTCACTAAAAAACTTGACATGTTCTGGCATTGTCATGTACGAGAAAGCACAATGTAATGAATAGTGATGAGGTGGTTGAAGTAATTTGCAGGTAGTTGGGCTAGATGTTCATTTTCTATTTAAAGATGGGAGTCCACTGTTATTCAAAACTAGACATGAGCTCCTAGTATCTTGGAAGGAGCAGATGCGCGATTTGCACCATTACAAAATAAAAATAGAACCCTATAAACTCAGTCCCGTTCTAGTAATTTCCAGTCCTTGAAATTTCACTACTGATTCTCATGAATCTTTGAGGTATAGGGTAGAGCCCCTGGATAGGATCTCATTTCTAGACAGCCCAGAGGGATCAACATGTAGCTATATGTTTCCTTTAGTGAAAGAATTCATCCGAAACTGTTTCATTAAATGATATTCCTCTAGTAAATATTGATTGCGACTCTTAAATGATAATGAAGTGGAGGAGTACTTGCAGTTGCTGGAGGAACTTCAATGCGTGAAGGTTGTGGCCTCCCAAAGTGATAGGATCATTTGGGGACCGAAACCAGGTGGTGGGTTCTCTGTAAAGGGAGGGTATTCATGGGTGAGATGCGAGAGACCGGGTAGTCCTTTGTTGGCACGGATGCATAAGGAGGTGTGGGAATGTAAGATCTCTCTCAAGGTAAATGCTTTCCTTTGGACTTTGTTCCAGCAAAGGATCTTGACCAAATCTCGCTTAGCTCGATGGGATCCGATGTTAGATGCGAGGTGCATGCTGTGCGGGGAGACGGAGGAGACTGTTATACATCTGTTCATTTTATGTCCTCTGGTCAAGCAGGTGTGTCGGTGGCTCTCGGTGGCTGGAGGGGTGGGGGTCTCTTTTGGATCTTTCGAGGAGCTTTGGTTGGAGGGGAAGAGGTTGTGTGCGACAGGCGGTAGGAGCATGCAGGTGAAGTTCACTCAGATTTTAGTGCTGGCTCTTTTGTGGTCAATATGGTTGATTTGGAACCATTGTGTTTTCAAGGGGAGTATTCCCTATGCCGAAACATCTGGGATTTGGTTGTTTGTCTGGTGGCTGAGTGGGGTGTTTTCTGTGTTGGAGCACAGTCAGCCTGTCTGGTTAATGGGGAGTTCATGGTCCATGAGTGATCGGTTGTAATCTTCTTTCCTCTTTTGGGAACTTCGGTCTAACGCAGAGTTCTCTCCTGCAAAGGATGGTAGTTTCTTGGAGGTTTTGAGTTTTTACCTGTTTGGGCAAGCCTACCATTTCATAAAAAAAAATTGATTGTGATGATCAATTTGATTTTATTATGATGTATGCATGCATGTACTAAGTACCATTGGATTGTTGTCTAGGTATCTTGACTAAATTCCAAGATACTGTGGCCGGCTGAATTCGTTGCATAGCCAATTAAGGAATTGTAAAGGTGCATGTAGAATGGATTGAAAGTAATTGCTAACTATATGATGATATTATTTTTCAAGCAATGAAATTTTATTTGATGTTTTCAAGCAATGAAATTTTATTTGAAGTTTTCAAGCAATGAAGTTTGTGAGGATAGTATTATTATGGACACTTTTTGTCATGCAAAGATTAGAGATTGAGATGTTTCAAAGGTACCAATGTGTGTAACATTTTGACATTTGGAGGAGAAATGTACCAATGTGTTCAACATATGACATATGGATAAGTTTCTTTGATTGTTATTTGCGGTGAATAGAAATATTTGCGTGGAATTTTGTGATGTTTCAGATGGTGAACCCATTGCCGCTGTAAAATGATACTGAGTCCATGATAGTGAATCTACCTCAATAAGGAATTTTTTACAGTATTGATTAACATTGTTTGTTAAGGGGAATTTTTAACAATATTCTTTTTTAATAATAAAGCAAGTAATTGACACTCATCTAAAAGTGTCATCATCTAGGTGTGTCAGAATGCGACAGGCATTTTCTCACATGTGAGAAGGGGTTTTTCTGGGTGAAGGAGGGGAGAGTTTTGATTCAGAAGTTGCTGAACTTGTAGCGCACTCACAAAAATACATGAGAGAAGAGAAGGAAATTTTAAAATGAGAGCACTCTTTGTTTCTCTTTTGTTTTGATCCAGACAATCTTCATATTATTCAGGTTTCCTGATGTAATCAAGTAGCTAAAGGATTCTGTCTTTTGATTCAGGTCACATGTTGGCTTGGAATGCCATTTCTCGGAATGCTTTTGGTGATGGTTATTATTTTTTTTTATAAAAATAATTAAAACTATCAATTGAAGAAACCGATTACCTTCAATAAGAAAGTGTTTTTCTATACAAGTGTTGCAGATTTATTCTTTGGGTTAGTTTATGATTGCTGGTTTATGGAGTCATATGATAGGGGTGTTTTGGGGGTTTCAGAAGGGTTATGCTATTCTTTCTTTTCTTGTTTAACAGACCTACAATTCAGTTTTCACATGCCTCCCATCCTTGTGCCACTATAAGTTTGATTGTGAACCTTAATAACTTGATGGTTAATGTTATGTCTAGGAATAACAGTTACTATGAAGATGGATAGTTTAATCTTGACCTATTTAGGTAGATTTGTTTAGTTCTTTGAATGGGCAACTCTCATTTTATGTTTAGTGTTGTTGAACAACTTAGAAACTTTCATGACAATGTGTGTGAACATCAATGGTTTTGAACTAGTTAGGGAGAGGTGGGGTTAGTATTAGTAGTTTTGGATCTCTGCTTTTGATTAGTTGATCACTGTGTGTCACTTCATGGAATAACAATTTTCATTTTTTTTAAAAACATCATATTATAACTTTGAAATTTGTTGATTTTAAAAATAGATGTATGACGATGTGACTCCGGGTAATTGACCTATGTCCCTCATGTTTCTCCAATAACAATAATCTCTAACCCGCTTTGGGTGGAATGAATGGATAAAGCTAACTTTGTTGCTTTGATATGCGTGGCTTGATTTTGTATATTCCTACAACACTTAAAAGGTGTGTTTGGGTACGTGATTGCAAAAATGATTTTGTAGGAATTCGGGTTTTAAAATTGATTTTGCAATAAGTTCACATCCCCCAACTTTTGGAAACCGCAGTTTTTGGATACTATTTCCTTGAAATTTGTGTGCAGGAAGCTGTTACAGTAAAATTGTTTGGTTGCACGATTGCAGAAGCAGTTTTTTGAAATCACAAACACTGCATAATTGTACAACCAAACGCACCCTTAACCCTAATTGGGGTGCGACAGAGCCTTATAACCAGATTGGTATTGTGGAATAGAGAGCTATTTGGGTGGTTTCAGTTTGGGGTGGAACATAAGCAAGGAATAGAGCAATACAAGAGAACATATAATTTTTTTGTTTTTGTTTTGTTAGAATAAATTTTGATAGTTATGTTTGGATAAATTAAAATGAGATCTATTAACTATTATAAAAAGAAAAGGCTGGAATTGCTTATTAAGATTTATTTATATCAATGAATAAATATATCATCCTCATTTAAATTTTTTTTTATTTCACGTAACACTCGCATATATTTTAAAAATTAAAATTTTTTATCTCACATAACACTTTTACATATATTTTAAAAATTATCACATCTATCATATTACATGCACACATCTTTCATATTTATTTTTAAGCATAAACAATTTATGCAAGAGTACAATTGTTATTTAAAAAGTTATAAATTTTTATCAATCTTTTATTCATCATTTATCCTTATTTTGTCATAGGTGATTAAACAACAAAAATGTCATTTTCTTTTTTCAATAGGAATAATAGAAAAAACAATCAAATAAAAATTTGATTATTCAGCATGAATTGTTATCGGTATAACTATCAGTGGTGAATAATCACGTCACACCTCAAACGGGGGAATATTTTGATATCGTTATGTTTTAGTTTTTTTTTCTTACTCTTTTTTAATAATTACTATTAAGGTTTATGTTAATTTATTCGAGTTTAACCAAACAAGGTTGACCTTTATTTGGCTCCCCAAATTGGGGGCTTATCGAGTTCCTTTTAGTTTTTTTTTAAATTCTTCTTCAAACTCCTCACAATGTTTAATGCTTGATATTATCCGAGCATAAACTCTTGACCAAACAAGTTCTTTTTTGGCTATTTCTATCTTTCTTGAATGTGATTTAACTGAGCCTTGTGTTTTTTTTTATTGGAGCGTCTATTCACTTTAGTCCGTTTTATGCCTCTAGCCCTGTACACTATGATAACGTAATATATTATATATATAATAATTTTTTCTTGTGAATAGATTGTTTTAGGTTGCGTTTGGGTGTGTGGTGGAGGACTTGGTGTTTGGAGAATCAGGGGTAGTAAAGAAACAATGTTTTCACAACTTCTCAAATGCAAAAAAATAAATCCTATATTGCCGTTTTTTTTTGTTAAAAACGCAAACGTCATTTTTTTTTGTGGATCCGTGGTGGCATCTGGCTGTGTCTCACCGTAGAATCCGCCCCATTGAGATCCAAACGAGGCATTAGATGTTTGATGATCCTTAAAAATAATCAAAATATAACAATAATGCATTTTATTGACATTCTTTTTAAATCTCCCTATCAAACTCAAAATGCATTTGTTCTCATGTGATCATTTTTTTCATAAAAATATTAAATGGTTACATGTAAATGATTCAAATGTGATAAGGTAACTTCAGGTTCGATATTTTTATGCACCAACGCGTAAGGGAATGGGGCAGGGGTCTAGCAAACTCACCCAGGATATATTTCGAGGAGGATGGATAAAACATAACGAGCAACTAAATTTTGTATGGCAATAGATGGGTAGCAAATTAGCAATCTTATCTACCAATCTATGCATTGTGGTTTTTGGCTTCTTGTCATTGATGTTGAGACATGCTAGTCTCACTCTACTATGTTTTTACATTTATGTTTTATATATTCTGTAATTTCACCCTATTCGAACATTATTATTCTAAATGAAATAGAAATGATCATATTCCGGTAAAAAAAAAACTTCAGGTTGGATATAATTTTACATTATCTTTTTGTGCATTTTGTTAACCTAACATATATTAAAAAAAAAAGGCTATGCTAAAAAGAAGAATGAGCTAATATGGGATAATATTTAAAAAAAATCTTTTAACGATCAGTTATTTTTAAAAACCACTGACTAAAAAAGTTTTCTTCACCACTATGTCACTCGAAATGTTCTATGATTATTCTATCCCAATAATAAATGTGTGATTCCAATCGTGTTGAAAAAGTATTTTTTTAAAATAAAATAGCTTAATTAAACTTCATTTTTAGGAAGCTCATTTTTGTGTTTTTTTTTAAAACATATTTTTTGTGAACTAACTTTTTAATTAAGTCTATTTTCAGAAAAATGTTTGAAAAAATGTTTATCCCTTTCTTTTTTTTTAAAAGCAAAAGTAAATTCAAACATGTTTTCAAAAGCTACCTAAAGCAATATTCGTGCACAACAACAACCGAGAAGAAGAGTTACAATGGGTTGCACGACCTTCTCCCTATAAATTCGCCCTCACATATACTAGATCAAAAGCTAGCTGACTAAAGAGAGGTGCAGAAATTTCTCTCTTATTTTAATAGGTTAACAAAAGTAAAAGAAATCATTTAAAACTGCCAAAGAATATCAGTTATATGTAGAGGGAATAGAACCTTGAAAGCAGCCTTTTCTCCTTCAGGTGGGACACCTAATCTTCCAAGCAAAATAAAAGGATACCTGAAAGCCAGTGCAAATTGTGTCTGTGAGGGGCAGTGAAGCAGATGAGGACCATGAAAGGAGAGGTGGTGCTCAAAATCCCTGCAAAGAAAGCATGGGAGATGTACAGAAACAATGAAATCCTAGGCAAGATAAACCCTGACATGCTCGCCGGCGCCGAGTACCTCCACGGAGACGGCGGCCCGGGGAGCTTGAGGTTGTTCAAACTAGGCCCTGGTAACTCAAACAACAGCCTTTGCTAGTTTACTTCCTTCTTATATATTTGTCCTTTTCTATTATTGTCTGCTGAGGTACAACTTGGACGGATTAAACTTCATCCAATCTGACTTTTCGAAATGTTTGAATTCTGATTTTATAATTTAATTAAAATGTTTGACTGTACAACCAAACCCAACCCAATCAAGATTGGGTTGGTTTGACTTAGGTATCAGCAACCGGTCGACCAGTGACAACAAGGCCAGGCTCAGCCTTGGGCTGAGGCCCATGTGCCTGTCTGGCCAACAAAAAATCAGGCCCAGGCCTTGAGTAGGGCCTGGGCCTGTAGGCAGGGCCCAGGCTTTGGCCACAGGTGGACCTCAAAGACCCACTAAAAATTTCTTTTGAGGGCTTTCACAGTCCCACGGACCAGGCCCGTGGGCGGGTCTACAGACCAGCCCGAACAGGCCGGGTTTGGGCGGGCTTATGGTCTGAGCCCGGATCTCAAATTGAGGCTCACCCATCTCCTGAACGAGTCGGGCAGGACAGGCCGTCGACGGGCCTAGGCAAGGTTTAGGCCCTACAGGCCTGAGCCAAGCTTTTGGGCCTTGGATCAAATGATGACTGACCCCTAGTTTGAGGGGTCATGTTATCCAAGCTCAACCAGATGGAAAAAGTGACACAAAAAAAAAATTAAGTTCGGTTTAGTAAGTGAGATAAAATTTAAAATGTACAATTTTTTTTATCCTAAAATCTATTGTTTTTTTCATAATTTCATTTCTTTGTGCTTGCTACATAGTCCGGCTCACATTTTATTAATTTATATTATCTCAATGATTATTCTTGGCCATAACTAATGTGAAATTTAAAAAGTTTACAATAATACCATTTTAAAAATCCAATCCAAACTTGGTCTAAAGTGAATAAGGGTAAAACACTAACCAAGACTGATGGATTGGGTTTAGTGAGGAGTTGTGTTTCAGTTGACCTCCTACACCCTATTAATTTGTTCAAATGTCAATCTTATTCATTATCATGTTACGCAATAAAATTGAGCATGTGTTTACAGCTTTCCATGGCTATGTGAAAGAATCCACAGAGGAGATAGAGAGTGTCGAAGCGGGGCGCTCCGTGGCATACCGAGTGGTTGCCGGTGAACTGAGAGAGATGTATGACCCTTACAGGGTCACCTTCTCCTTCCGTCCGGTACCCGGCCGAGGAGGAGAGGAGGTGTGTGTGGCGGAGTGGAAGGCGGAGTTCGAGCCACGGTCGTCGACCGTGCCTCCACCTTACAAGGCCAAGGAAGCGGCTCTCGGGTTCCTTAAATCCTTTGAGAGTTTTGGTGTATGCCATTGAATAAAAATACAACAAGGCAAGAGTGCCACCTTATATGATATTCCTATTCTGATTGCACACCTCGTGTGATAATATCCCTTGACCCCGTCTTCGAACCAAATGTAACTCTTTATATCAAATTATGAAGATCAAATGTAACTTTTTATATCAAGTTATATAAGACTGTCTTTTTTTTTTTTTTTTTTTTGGCAAGAGAGCATATTGTGCATCTAAAATGGATGCTTGACGTGCACAATAAGTAGTAATAAAGAACTCTATTGTGAGTGTGGAAAGCTTGATCCATGCCATGCATGCAATGTGGATGTGTCATTAATCGTTTACAATAACAAATGCGTGGGATGTGAAGTAAATAAAGATTGTATCCTATCAGATTTGATCAACCTTTTTTATTTTTATTATTCTCAAGTTAGTCTTCTTTTCGTTTGGACGACCAAAACTGTTGGAATCCAATTCTAGGTAAAGACCAGTATTCACGTTATTGAAATGTGTAAGTGTATTTGTATACACATTGCAATTGATCAAAGGCTTTTAATTTCAATATTACATGTGAAACAAACTCCCACTATGCATTCCATGGCAGACCATCAAAGTATATATATAGAAAGTAATCATAAGGTGCGGTTCGTGCGAACCACGTATATATATCACTTATCGAAGTATATGCATCGATAAGAAATCATATGGGTCATTGAAGCATATACCTTACTGAACAATGTGTATTTTTTATCGACGCATATACCTCGATAAAAATGTATATACGTGGTTCGCACGAACCACATATTATCATTTCACTATATATATCTCATTTAATGATTAGGATCTAATAGAACCAAAACTCACAGTTACCAAAAATCAAAATATAGTGAAATGATAATATGTGGTCCCTGCATCGATAAAGAAAACACATAGCCCAGTGAGGTATATGTTTTAATGAGCTCATATGCTTTCCTTATCGATGCATATATCTCGATAAGTATGTATATACGCAATTCACACGAGCTGCACAGACTGCATTATATCATTACTCCCAAAATATACATGTATTTCAACACCTTGAGATTCACTACATATAGATTTTCTTGATTCCATCCTTTTTTTTTTCTTGGCTTATCTCTTTGGATTTCATATTGGGTATTCTTACATTCTGACAAATGCCCTGTTCAAGACCAATTAGACACCGTACACAAAGATATGATTTTTAAAAAAAATTCAAAAAACAAACACCGGGCCAAGGAATTGTGTAGCCACAGTGTTGAGTGTGGTGTTAATGGAAAAGAGATGGGGGAGGAGAAGTTGGAGAGGATGAAATCTCATGTATCTCGATAATTGTCCAACAAATTATAATAAGATATATAACTTGTTAAATTTTTCACATTTTCTAGATAGAGTAAAACCCTGTTAGCCTAAAAGACTATTGTAGTCTATGCAATGGCAAATATAAAATCCTCTCCAAGCTCATGATCACTAGATTGAAGTGATTATGGTCCCATATTGTAAAATCTCAAGCAAGGAGCATTTGTTCCAGGTTGTTCCATACATGAAACATGTATTGCGCGAGACCTAATGCATTATTTGCACGTGTGAAAAAGGAAGCAATGCCTTGTTGGCTGCAGAGATTGACATTACAAGTAAATACGATGCAGTAAATGTTAGAACAAGGAAAAGATATATTATAATGCCAAGTTAATGCCTAATTTAATGCCCTTATTAAATTTATTTAACTGCTCTTTTGATCATCACCAATTCCCAACAGTATAGTGTGGGAGAGTGTTCGATATCCCACATCGATTGAGATATGATCTTCTGCTAGGATTAATCGGAGTGTCTCCTGATAGGTTATAAACGACTCTCTTGGAAGGGATAGACTTCACAAAAAGACTGATCTTCCTATTCTAACTCTTACCCTTATTAATTCCTCGATTCTTTGTTTTGTTGAACGCAGTTTCACAAGACTTTGTTATATCCTGAAACGGTTTTTTCGTCAAAGTTACTTCGAGAAATTTTTTAATGTAAGCTAACCACATTTTAATTAAAGTGAAGCTGTGACATGTCCCATTTTAAGTCGTTTGTTTAATTTTTTTTTTCCAAAATGCTATCATTGGAAAACAAAGTTGGACAGACGAAGCTTGAAATCCTCATTTGCAGGAGAGTGGTGTTGATTTTATTTTAGCCTAAGATCATTAATTTTTCTAAGTTTAATGAAGTCTAGCTTTATCTACAGTCCTACGTTTTCAATGAAGTATATGTTTGCAATGAGATATGTATGTGTGTGTGTGTGTCATTTTTATGAAATATGTATGTGTGTGTGTGTGAACCCAAACATTATTCATTCAAAGGAAGCATTTATTGTTCTGGGCCTTCAGTTGTTGCATACCTCTCCTAAAATATAATATGCCAAAATTAGGGTTAAGAACATTCAAAACGCAGTAAATACATTGGTTTGCCCTATCTGTCACGGCAGACAAGACAAGTCTCCCAGGTCCACCACTTGGAATACGTAACTCCATGAGTCAAAATGAAGGCCAAGCAAGTCTTTCACGTTATCTCAGATGGGAGAAGATTTCAAAAGTTGGTTCAGATGGGCTGTTTGATAGTGTGTGTAGTTTATTTATTTATTTATTTATTTTATTTTAAATGTTGTATTAAGTCTCATTTTCAGTCTCAAATGCAGTCCGCCCATGTTTTTATTTTTTTTCTATAAAAAATAATGTATCTCATCTAAAGTATGTATTCTATAAAATGTGAAGTATATGTTCCAATGAATTAAATGATATCATTTATAGAAAATGTGAAAATTTTTTAACGAAATATATACCTCGTTACAATGAGTGGAGTAAAGGGAATAGAAAATAAATTAATAAGCCTCTTGTTGCTTGGATAATCTCATGTTTAATTAGCGTTTTTTTTTTCAAAAAACTAGAATGTATTCCAGATGTACATACAGAATTTACAGTCATAAATCATGTACATAAGATAAACTAAAAAAGATTTAAATTCGAGATTTATGAAAGGCTAACATACGACTATAATCAAAGAACCAACCATATATATGTGGATCATCATCTCATGTAGTTAATTTGTCAAATCTTAAATTATTGGAAGTTGAGGATATACATCTGCCTTCGGAACGGATTATAGATCAATTCTATATTATTAGGAATCGATTTTCCTCAAATATTGATTCCTAATGATGTTTTTGACAATTAGTACAAATTAAATATTGAAGGCATGTATATTATTCATGCATGCAATTTTATTTTTGTTGAAAAATTGTAGATACTTTTATTTCATAAAAAAAACATAAAATAGAACATGTTCGAATAGGTGGTTAGAAGAATAGAAAGAAAAAAAAAACAATAAAACAAAACAAAAGCCAGGCAGAAAAGAATTCTACCAAGTCCAAAACCTGTTTAATAATCGACCACTTGCAAATAGTCTTCCTCCACTCTAATATCCCGAACTGCCACCAGCACTGCCCCCCACTCCATCATGCAACGTCGAGCTATAGCTTCTATAAATTATCAAAATAGAAGATAGAGCCGCTCACTGTGCTCAATCCAAATTGCCCATGCACGCAAATTTTACATGCATGGTTACACGTGTTGATCTTAAACAACTTTTTTTTTATCTTAAAAAACATGTCATTATGTCAACTTATCAACCGATGGTATGTAAAACCAATATGCTCGTATTCGAAAATCGACTTTCTGAATTTTGTGATCAAGTAGCATCCGTAGTTTAATATCTTTCTATGACATATATTCAAAATACAATATTAATCGAGGGAAATATTCAAATTCGGATAATTATCCAAATTTTCTGATTAATTATATTTTGGGATTTAGATACCAATTTTTTGGGGGTAAAATAAGCTTAAGATCACTTATAATTCTCCTAATTAAATATTTGGCAAGTTAATGAATATTTCTTTAATACTTTCTTTGTATATTGTAATGCATATGAGATTTATAAATGAACAATATTAAGATTAATGTCTCGAATCAGGTGTATCCACATCAAATGTTCATGATTAAATCATATATTTAAGATTTATATCTATAATAGCGTGGTCGCGGTGATTACGCAATCCATAGTTCTGACAAGGGTTTGGACGATTTGGAAGACACGAAACGTGACTGCATTCAACGGGGTGAGAGTGTATCAAAAAAACATGCGGGACATGTTTCATGGGTGCATGAGAGATTGTTGACGGTACATTGTTAAGATAAGCAAGGTCTAGTTTTGAGAAGACAGTGGTATGCCTTATACTTTCTTTCTTATTATACTCTTTTTTACCCCCATTCAAAATTTGTAATTCAAATTTAAAAATTAAATCAAATAGCAAATATATAACTTTCTTTTTTTAAAAAATCATATCTATAAATGATCCCGTAGAGACAGATGAACAAAGAGACAATAGGGCAGGGGTGACTATCTTATGTCCTGTATCTTAACTGTATTTAATTTTGTCCTCATTGGAGAATCACATAAAATTAATGTTTTTCGTGTGGTGTTTGTTCTATTTTGAGACACGTATAGCACTACAGGTCAACAGCCACACCACTCGCCGGCCTGTCAATTTCTTTCCGAGAAAAATTTGTTCATCCTGTCTTTTCGTGCTTAGAATTCTCCACAGGAAGCTTCGTCCACACATCAAACTATATAATTATGTGCGCGTGAACCAACTTTTCTTGACTTTGATTTGATAATAAATCATATAATAGTGACTGAATCCATAAGAGCACAAAAGTATCAATTGGATAAGACTGTATTTATACGTGGTTTGCAGTATCTCGTATATGTCCAATGACATACGTATATTTAAACATATACATATGTAATGTTTTACTTTTTAATAAATGCCTCTATTTAATTCATTGTGCTTTGAATAATATTAAACACATACCATTTTATAAGAGACTGAAAAAAAAAAAAAACTTTAACAATGATCTTGAATTACATATTTTACATTATAAAAATACATGTTTTGAAATACGTCAAAATATATGAAAATTGTATGTGAGACTGCAACTTAGTGCATGTCAGATACTTTAGTTTACTGATTGAGAGAGAATGCATTTCCAAGTCGTCTCTTGAGTCTTTTTCACGGTTGGACTTTTTTTTTAGAAACGGTCATGGTTGGACTTTGCCTTTGGAAATTTAGAAAACTTTCAACATATTGTATTATTAATAATTTCCCACTAATACACTGTCCACTTTTGATGATGATTTTCAGAACTTTTTTTATCTTCTCTCGTATAGCCCTGATCAGAGAGTGAGGATTTTTGTATTGATTGATACACTCGTACACATTCATTCTTTTTAAAATTGTGTAGAAATATGCATTTAATTTATTTTGAATATGTACATTATTTTTACAAATGTAAACATTATATTATATAATTATAAATTTAAAAAAAAATTAAAACATATTAGAGAGGTCAAAATAGACATTTTCTTAACATTTTTCTTTCTCCGCATTAACAAATATCTATTTTAAAAATATTTATTGTTTCATAAAAAAAACTATTAAATTTTATAGTGCAAATATTTAATTAACTTTGGGTGAATTGGACCTAAAATGAAATTGAGTTTTATTATGCTCAATCTATTTTACTGTCATAAATATAATTCATATTTTTAATTAACTCTCTTCAAGTTAACTCTCTCCACTAATTAACTCGTTGAAATTTTTTATATTTTTTTTATGAAAGATATCAATTAATTGGAACATAAAAATTCATACTTTATAAAAGGGAAAAATCTAAATAACCCTCTGTAAATTGTTTAAAATTTATATAACCCTCTAAAAAAATCTATGTAAATCCAAATAACCCTCTGAGTTAAAATTTCGTTGACAGATAAGATTATTATGTGAATATTCTATTTAATTAACCTTAACTAAAAATACATTATACTAGACTCCATACAATTTGTTAAAAATATAAAAAATCATCTATAAATGACGATTTTACCCTTACGGATAAATTATTAAATCCTATCTGGAGGGATAAAATCGTTGTTTTTAGATAATTTTTCATATTTTTAACACATTATAGGGCATTTTTGGTATACTGTGTTTTCAGTTAAGATTAAGCAGACAAAATATTCACAGAATAGTCCTACTCTGTGTCAACGAAAATTTAACTCAGAATGTCACATTTTCCGTTAGGATTAACCAGACAAAACATTCATAGAATAATCCTACTATGTGTCAACCGAAAATTTAATTTAGAAGGCTATTTGGGGTTACATGAATTTCAAACAATTTATAAGGGGTAATTTGGATTTTGTCGTTTTAAAAAATAACAAACTGATTAGATGATATATATATGATTTAAAATAAAATAAAAAACAAATTCGAAGCGTCTCTCCTTCAAAAATCCTGTATATAAATCTCACCCTCTCAAACAAACAAAGCACACTCACAATTCACAAACAATCAAACAATGGCGACCTCAATCGATCCAAAATGTAGGGTTAGGATTTCCCCAACCTCCCCCCCTCTCCACCACCACCACCTCCACCTCCACCTCCTCCTCCTCTTCCTAACCCTCATCTCCACCGCCCCCTCCCCTTCATCATCCGCCGATTTCCCCTACTCCCCCAACTGCGACTCCGTCGTCCCGGAACCCAAATCCCTCCGATCCCCTCTCACCGACCACCCCCTCCTCATCCGCTCCGCCCAATTCGACGGCGGCGACCGCCTCTTCGACCCCCTCCCCCAATTCTCCAACTTCTCCTACCCCAGGTCCCTCCAGTTCAGATCCCGCACGGTTTACGAGACCTCCTCGCATTCCGTGCTCCGCGTCGAGGCCGGACTCGTTCTCCGAGGCGGGTTTTCCTACTCCGTCAACGCGTCCGCGGTGGGGATCGTCGAGGGGCGGTCCCTCCGCCGTGTAAGGCCCCGGCGGCCGCGGCCGAGGGCGTTCGTTCAGCGAGGGAGGGTGAGGTTCGACCTCCGCGGGTACTGGTCGGCCGCGACGGGGAAGCTCTGCATGGTCGGCTCCGCCTTGGTCAGGTCCAGGGAAGGTAATGTTCTTGACCTCTCTGCGGTTCTCAAGCTGAATTACCCGAATGTGTCGACTATCAATACTAGCTTCGTTAGTGGCACCGTAGTGAGCTTAGATGGTGAGAACGATCCGAATTACTTCGACCCAATTAGAATTTTAGCTTACTCGCAGAGGTCGTATGATTATACGCTGACCACGAAGGCCAAGGCGGCCTGCACTGGCCTTGACGCGGGGGTCACGTTGGGGGAAAGTATTTTGTGTCCTGTTCTGAGAGAGAACATGGCCAATGCTTTCCGGTTGGAGTATGGGAATGGTTGCGTTGCCAAAAATTGCAGCCCTTTTGGGTTCCTGCCCAATTTCATGACTTCCAGTGAAGTCCAGTGCTCTCAGGCGGACCAGAAGTTGCGGTTCTATCTGAGGTTTTCGAACCTTAGTGCCGGATTTTATGGTTCTGAGTTTGAACATGATTTGATGCTGGTCGCGGAGGGGTTTTGGGATGGTGTGGGGAACCGCCTCTGTGCGGTTGCTTGTCGGGCGGTGAAGGGGGTGGTGGAGGATTGCACGATGGGGATGAGCCTGAGTTTCTCTCGGTCTTGTCAATCAAGAGTCGGAGCGTTGTCAAGGGGGGGCTGTTTAGTACGTTAGACAAAACTCAGCCTGGCTATTTTGGGAAGATCAGGTTTCAGGATACACAGAATGGGTGGACTCGTATTCCTGGCTTGAAATATGAATATACCATGATTGATCATGTGAGGAATTCGTGTGGGGCTAGGGAAGGTGAAGGAGAGTATGATTACACATACCCAGATGGGAATTCTTTTGAGGACATGAGATTCACCTTCTCTTTTGAAAATGGTGAAATGGGAGGTGCATATGGTCATTCAGAGCTGATATCCATAATGACAGGATCTATGGGGGATACAGTGTCATAGGGGATTCTTATGGGTCAAACTCAACAGAGTATGGAATGTCTGAGATTAAAGTGATGTATTCAAACCACACGCTGCACAACGTGAGCTATTCGATCAGAATTTACCCACTGATGGATCTGAAATTGGGAGGAGTGAACTTGTCACGTCATATGACATTTGAAATTGCAGCAGAAGGAATCTACAATGCTAAAACTGGAAGTCTGTGCTTGGTGGGCTGTCGGGGCTTAAAGGGTCACAAAGTGGTAACTGAAACTTTGGATTGTGAAATCCGCATAGATGCCAGGCTTCCATCCTCAAGTGCTAATTCACCTGTTATGCAAACAAATGGCACGATTAGAAGCACAAGGAAGGAAACTGACCTTCTCTACTTTAAGCCTCTATCATTCACTTTGTATGGGGGCCTGTACAAAGAACAGGTCGCCAGTACGATGTGGAGGATAGATTTTGAAATCATAATGGTTCTGGTCTCTCTTTGTCTTTCGTGCATTCTCATCGCATTGCAGCTCTTATACGTGAAGAGGCACCCAGATGTTCTTCCCTCGATATCAGTTACCATGCTTATTATTCTCACCCTGGGGTACATGATTCCCTTGGTAATTAACTTTGAAGCTTTATTCTTCATGAGCCATCATAACAAGCAAAATGTTCTTCTCTGGAGAGGTGGGTGGCTCGAGGCAAATGAAGTCATAGTGAGGGTCGTCACAATGGTGGCGTTTCTGTTGCATGTCCGTCTCCTACAGAGATCACCTGGTTTGTCCACTGGAATTCTCAGAAAGCGTCAACAACTGATCTGAATTCCTATCCTCTCTCTCCACATTCAGTTTGGGATGATCTGATATCATATTCTGGCGTGGTACTTGACGGGTTTCTTCTCCCTCAGATCATGCTAAACTTATTCTGGAACTCCAAAGTGAAGTCTCTTGCGCATTCCTTCTACATTGGGGCCACTGTAATCCGAGCATTTCCTCACATATACGATACTTTTCGATCTCACATACATGTGCCCATGATCAGTTCTTCGTACTTCTATGCCAACCCAGAGGAGGATCTCTATTCCATTGCCTGGGATATCATTATTCCTTGTGGAGGAATGCTGTTTGCTCTCCTGATTTTCTTGCAGCAACGGATCGGCGGGGATCGCATCCTTCCCTCCATATTCAGAAGGCTCAGTGGATACGAGAAAGTACCTGTCACCAGCGGTTAGCTATTGCAAAAACAACCGACCAGTGCATATTTCTTATGAAATGTCTTGGTTCTCCCGATGAATATATGGCTATTTTGATGTGTAATCTTCTTTGATAGTGATGTTATACATATGGGTTTCCAATATCTGTATGATCTAGTGTTGCTGAAATGTATGCTGTTTTCTCTATCATGAAATTATGTAAACTTTTGCAGACCTGCTGTGGAATTAGGAGACCTTTTTATCTTTTTGTATGTACATATGTATATCCACATGCATTTATAGTTGCAATGCTCATGTTGATTTACATCATCAGTGTAATGCTAGTGTTTTTCCCGGAACTGGATGAATTTAATTTGGTTTTGAAAAGGGAAAGATTATCATTCTTCTGTGCCTCTGAGTTGATGTAAATAAGCTGGTATTCCGTATCCTTCTAGAATGTATTATTCCCATACATTCTATTCCACCGATATAAAAGTGGTTCACATGTCAACTCATTTTTTTCTTCATTTATAAATATTATTCACATTTTATCCACAACTTGTTCATGGTCAACCAAACAACAAAACCTTTATTATTTACAATCAAACACAAAATGATTTATTCTGTTGGTATAGTTATACATACTTGAATGGTTGTTCATCATGGAAGAGGTATGCTCGTTTCATGGTACCATGGACTGTTGAGTACATTCATCTGACAGTGGCATGTTGGAGTGCAACGGGGACCGGATCCAGTCAGGATTGAGTTCGGTCAATACCGAACTGCACCACGTTCAAATTGAACTGCATCACCTATAAATCGAACTGCACAACCAATTGTTGAATATACATTTCACTCTTTTATTGGATACTGATGATACTTAGAAATTCATATTTTCTCCAATAACTGATTGAATCCAATAAGAGAGTAAAAAATATATTTAACAATTGGTGGTGCAGTTCGATTTGCACGTGGTACAGTTCGGTACTGACCGGATCAAGTCCTGACTGGATCCGGTCTCAGGTCTCAGTGCAACGACTTGATCATCTGGTAATGGTGGCCCACCACTATCTGTCACAGCCCATTAATTGCGTGAGGTCCATTTTGGTTAGGTGGTCATTGTGTCATCTGGACTTGGTTTATATATCACATGTGCTAATGTAAAATGAAGGAAAATGTGTACTCTAAAATGAATCAGTAATGTTCAAGAATCTTTTTTTTTAGTCGGCCTGTCCTCACATATGTGCATCGTAAGAAACTTTTTACAAATGAGCATCATCTTTTTCTTTTTTTTTTCAAATGAGCATCATCTTCTATGTAAGTATATACTTCACTAACGAAATATATTAATTTTTAGTGTGGACTAGAAATGAGATTGAAAAGGGAATTGGATGTAACATTCATTTAAATGAAAAGGAAAATGATACGTCCAACTTTCATTGCAGCCTTATTGTTTTTTTTTTATAAAAAAAATCATACTCCCTTCAAATGAATTGTATGTTATTATATGAAATGAAATATATTAAGATATATTAGTATATATTTTTAAGTTAAAAAGATGATAATTTCTTTTGCACCATATACTATAATAGAACCATATACACTATGATAGCGCAGATATTACGTTATCATAATACATAGAACTGTAAAATGGACGAGTGTATCAGCGCTCGAAAGAAAATGTTCACATCTTCATTTATAGGCCCACTTGCGGTCGTTTTGATTTTATAAAAATTAAAAAAAATCTAACTGGAGTATATACTTCACCAACTTAGGTATACAACTATCAAGTACAGAGGACTGCGGAGGAGTTGTAACATGGACGGTCTAACTATTAATTTATCAAGTCCATTTAAATGGGAAACTATCATTAAAATTAGAACATGTTATGCCCAGCCCTTCACATCATTTTAAAAAAATTAGACATTTTTTTTATTGAGGTAGATATTGTTATACAAAATGAAATATATATACGTTTGTTTTTTTTGAAAAAATGAAATTTTTTTACTCCATCCACTGTGATAGAACTTTATACACCATAATAGTGCAAGATACATACACTATGTCATTATAGTGTATGGGGCTGCAGAAAAGATTTAGTGTATCAACACTCAAATATTTTCAAATATTCATATTCATATTTTTTTCATTAGAGAAAGGTAAATATTGCTATTGAGATTTTATTTCTAAATTCGTAATACAACTCTAAAATAGATGAGAGGAAAGAGAGAAAGCATAAAGAGGATACGGATAAGTAAGTAAAAAAAAATGGTGGTGGTCTCCGGCCTCCCAATTGTAAGACACATTAGCCGGGGAAATGACATGGTATCTCTGTCTGAAGCCTTGCTCATTCTCGACACCCCAATCAACATTACCTCTCTCACTTCCACAATATATCGACCACAATCTCGAAGACACATTCAAAACGTCTTCCACATGTTCTGCCTGTAATTGCCTCAAATAATGGCCTCATTATGAGTTCTTTAGATAGATCGGTCTGATCACCCTCCATAGTTGCCTTGCGATCGGGCAAACACAAAAAAGGTGTTGAACTGTCTGTGGCTCGTATAGGCATAAGACATGTGGTTGAATCGTTCATCGCCCATTTTGGCTTGTACATTTTTGTGAGCAATCTTTTTTGATACATAAGCCGAAGAAAGAATTTAATCTTCAAAGGTATCCTGCACTTTTCATATATGCGCTTTGCTCATATCGACAAGATTCAAAATGTCTAGACCACTCTCTTTCTTCATATTAAGGAATATTTTTTATATTAACGCAGCGGTGGACAGTCGCTCTGCGCAGGGCCCTCAAACCTTAATCGCGCGTTCTATCAATGTTGTGTGCACTTGGGCTATCTGGTTGACAAGGAATGACGTCATCTTCAAAAGCGCGAGGGCTTATGCAAAAAACATGTGGGCATTTGCGTTGGGGCTCCTACAAGACTAAGCATGAGAGCTGGTGGGCGTGAGGGGTGTCTCCATTCGAAGGGGAGCCATCCTAATCACACAGTAGGCGGCGCTCTTTGACCAGGAATCGGTGTGCTTGGAAGGTAGACATCCCATCTACTCCTGCGCATGACTCCTCCCTATTTTCCTTCCAGTTTTTTTTTATGTTATTTTGCGTAATGTTATTTATTTCCTCTTTATTCCTCTCACATTCAATTTAGACATACATTGATCCATTTTCATAATGAAATCAATCGGTGGCGAGTGTCTACCACTTAAAAAAAAGAAGGATGTTTTTGATAAATGTTGGTTTTTGAAGATGTTAAAATCCATCATGTTAATATGGATTTTTTATGTTTTTACGAGGGGTTTAATAATGACTAAATTATTACAAATATTGTTATGTGGGGGGGGGGGGGGGTGGTTTGATTGATTGGGCGGAAAATAAACACTTGGTTTGTTTTAACTTTTAAGTGTTTATTATAAGTACTTATTGACATATAATTACTTTTTTTAATAGGTAAATAAACACTTGGTTTGTTTTAACTTTTAAGTGTTTATTATAAGTACTTATTGACATATAATTACTTTTTTTAATAGGTAAACAGTTTGACGCTTATTTAGAAAACATTTTACTTATTGATTATTGAAAGACTATTTTGTCCTAATCTTTTCCATTTTATAAAAAGTGGTGAACCAAATATCAATAAAAAAAAATATTTAATAAAATAAACATAAATACAATTGAATAAGCACCACAAATAAGAATTTATTTTTTTTATCGAACCAAACAGTTTTTTATTTAAAATAATACCATTTTAAAAATCCAATCCAAACTTGGTCTAAAGTGAATAAGGGTAAAACACTAACCAAGACTGATGGATTGGGTTTAGTGAGGAGTTGTGTTTCAGTTGACCTCCTACACCCTCAGGTTAAGCTCCAATCTGACTTAATTTGTTCAAATGTCAATCTTATTCATTATCATGTTACGCAATAAAATTGAGCATGTGTTTACAGCTTTCCATGGCTATGTGAAAGAATCCACAGAGGAGATAGAGAGTGTCGAAGCGGGGCGCTCCGTGGCATACCGAGTGGTTGCCAGTGAACTGAGAGAGATATATGACCCTTACAGGGTCACCTTCTACTTCCGTCCGGTACCCGGCCGAGGAGGAGAGGAGGTGTGTGTGGCGGAGTGGAAGGCGGAGTTCGAGCCACGGTCGTCGACCGTGCCTCCACCTTACAAGGCCAAGGAAGCGGCTCTCGGGTTCCTTAAATCCTTTGAGAATTTTGGTGTATGCCATTGAATAAAAATGCAACAAGGCAAGAGTGCCACCTTATATGATATTCCTATTCTGATTGCACACCTCGTGTGATAATATCCCTTGACCCCGTCTTCGAACCAAATGTAACTCTTTATATCAAATTATGAAGATCAAATGTAACTTTTTATATCAAGTTATATAAGACTGTCTTTTTTTTTTAGCAAGAGAGCATATTGTGCATCTAAAATGGATGCTTGACGTGCACAATAAGTAGTTATAAAGAACTCTATTGTGAGTGTGGAAAGCTTGATCCATGCCTGATGTCTGAAGCTTCCACCAACACTACACCCCCACTCCATCATGCAACGTCGAGATAGCTCCCATAAATGATTAAAATAGAAGATAGAGCCCTCATTGTGCTCAATCCAAATTGCCCATGCATGCAAATTTTACATGCATGGTTACATGTGTTGATCTTAAACAACTTTTTTTTTTTATCTTAAAAAACATATGTGATTATGTCAATTTATCAACCGATGGTATGTAAAACCAATATGCTCGTATTCGAAAATCGACTTTCTGAATTTTGTGATCAAGTAGCATCCGTAGTTTAATATCTTTCTATGACATATATTCAAAATGCAATATTAATCGAGGGAAATATTCAAATTCGGATAATTATCCAAATTTTCTGATTAATTATATTTTGGGATTTAGATACTAATTTTTTGGGGGTAAAATAAGCTTAAGATCACTTATAATTCTCCTAATTAAATATTTGGCAAGTTAATGAATATTTCTTTAATACTTTCTTTGTATATTGTAATGCATATGAGATTTATAAATGAACAATATTAAGATCAATGTCTCGAATCAGGTGTATCCACATCAAATGTTCATGATTAAATCATATATTTAAGATTTATATCTATAATAGCGTGGCCGCGGTGATTACGCAATCCAAAGTTCCGACAGGGGTTTGGACGATTTGGAAGACACGGAACGTGACTGCATTCAACGGGGTGCGAGTGTATTAAGAAAACATGCGGGACATGTTTCATAAGTGCATGAGAGATTGTTGACAGTACATTGTTAAGATGAGCAAAGTCTAGTTTCGAGAAGACTGTGGTACGCCTTATACTTTATTTCTTATTATACTCTTTTTTACTCCGTTCAAAATTTGTAATTCGAATTTAAAAATTAAATCAAATAGCAAATATATAAATTACTTTTAAAAAAATCATATCTGTAAATGATCCCGCAGATGAACAAAGAGATAATAGGGCAGGGGTGACGAATATCTTATGTCCTGTATCTTAACTGTATTTAATTTTGTCCTCATTGGAGAATCACATAAATTTCGTGTGGTGTTTGTTTTATTTTGAGACACGTATAGCACTACAGGTCAACAGCCACACCACTCGCCGGCCTGTCAATTTCTTTCCGAGAAAAATTTGTTCATCCTGTCTTTTCGTGCTTAGAATTCTCCACAGGAAGCTTCGTCCACACATCAAACTATATAATTATGTGCGCGTGAACCAACTTTTCTTGACTTTGATTTGATAATAAATCATATAATAGTGACTGAATCCATAAGAGCACAAAAGTATCAATTGGATAAGATTGTATTTATACGTGGTTTGCAGTATCTCGTATATGTCCAATGACATACGTATATTTAAACATATACATATGTAATGTTTTACTTTTTAATAAATGCCTCTATTTAATTCATTGTACTTTGAATAATATTATGCACACCCCATTTTATAAGAGACTGAAAACAAGATTCAAAAAAAAATGTAACAATGATCTTGAATTACATATTTTACATTATAAAAATACATGTTTTGAAATACGTCAAAATATATGAAAATTGTACGTGAAAATTGTACGTAAAAATTATACGTGAGACTATGAAAATTGTACGTGAGACTGCAACTTAGTGCGTGCCAGCTACTTTAGTTTACTGATTGAGAAAGAATGCATTTCCAAGTCGTCTCTTGAGTCTTTTTCACGGTTGGACTTTTTTTTTTAGAAACGGTCACGGTTGGACTTTGTCTTTGGAAATTTAGAAAATTTTCAACATATTGTATTATTAATAATTTCCCACTAATACACTGTCCACTTTTGATGATGATTTTCAGAACTTTTTTTTCTTCTCTCGTATAGCCCTGATCAGAGAGTGAGGATTTTTGTATTGATTGCTCGTACACATTCATTCTTTTTAAAATTGTGTAGAAATATGCATTTAATTTATTTTGAATATGTACATTATTTTTACAAATGTAAACATTATATTATATAATTATAAATTTTAAAAAAAAATTAAAACATATTAGAGATGTCAAAATAGACATTTTCTTAACATTTTTCTTTATCCGCATTAACAAATATCTATTTTAAAAATATTTATTGTTTCATAAAAAAAAACTATTAAATTTTATAGTGCAAATATTTAATTAACTTTGGGTGAATTGGACCTAAATGAAATTGAGTTTTATTACGCTCAATCTATTTTAATGTCATAAATACAATTCTGTATTTTTAATTAACTCTCTTCAAGTTAACTCTCTCCACTAATTAACTCGTTGAAATTTTTTATATTTTTTTTATGAAAGATATCAATTAATTGGATATAAAAATTCATACTTAAAAAAGGAAAAAATCTAAATAACCCTATGTAAATTGTTTAAAATTTATATAACCCTCTAAAAACATCTATGTAAATCCAAATAACCTCCTGAGTTAAAATTTTATTGACAGATGATGATTATTATGTGAACATTCTGTTTGATTAACCTTAACTAAAATTACATTATACTAAACTCCATACAATTTGTTAAAAATATGAAAAATCCTCTATAAATGACGATTTTACCCTTACGGATAAATTATTAAATCCTATCTGGAGGGATAAAATCATTGTTTTTAGATAATTTTTTACATTTTTAACACATTATAAGGCCTTTTTTGTATACTGTGTTTTCAGTTAAGATTAAGCAGACAAAATATTCACTGAATAATCCTATTCTGTGTCAACGAAAATTTAACTCTGAATGCCACATTTTCCGTTAGGATTAATCAGACAAAACATTCATAGAATAATCCTACTATGTGTCAACCACCGAAAATTTAATTTAAAAGGCTATTTGGGGTTACATGAATTTCAAACAATTTATAAGGGGTAATTTGGATTTTGTCGTTTTAAAAAATAACAAACTCATTAGATGATATATTTAAAATAAAATAAAAAACAAATTCGAAGCGTCTCTCCTTCAAAAACCCTGTATATAAATCTCACCCTCTCAAACAAACAAAGCACACTCACAATTCACAAACAATCAAACAATGGCGACCTCAATCGATCCAAAATGTAGGGTTAGGATTTCCCCAACCTCCCCCCCTCTCCACCACCACCACCTCCACCTCCACCTCCTCCTCCTCTTCCTAACCCTCATCTCCACCGCCCCCTCCCCTTCATCATCCGCCGATTTCCCCTACTCCCCCAACTGCGACTCCGTCGTCCCGGAACCCAAATCCCTCCGATCCCCTCTCACCGACCACCCCCTCCTCATCCGCTCCGCCCAATTCGACGGCGGCGACCGCCTCTTCGACCCCCTCCCCCAATTCTCCAACTTCTCCTACCCCAGGTCCCTCCAGTTCAGATCCCGCACGGTTTACGAGACCTCCTCGCATTCCGTGCTCCGCGTCGAGGCCGGACTCGTTCTCCGAGGCGGGTTTTCCTACTCCGTCAACGCGTCCGCGGTGGGGATCGTCGAGGGGCGGTCCCTCCGCCGTGTAAGGCCCCGGCGGCCGCGGCCGAGGGCGTTCGTTCAGCGAGGGAGGGTGAGGTTCGACCTCCGCGGGTACTGGTCGGCCGCGACGGGGAAGCTCTGCATGGTCGGCTCCGCCTTGGTCAGGTCCAGGGAAGGTAATGTTCTTGACCTCTCTGCGGTTCTCAAGCTGAATTACCCGAATGTGTCGACTATCAATACTAGCTTCGTTAGTGGCACCGTAGTGAGCTTAGATGGTGAGAACGATCCGAATTACTTCGACCCAATTAGAATTTTAGCTTACTCGCAGAGGTCGTATGATTATACGCTGACCACGAAGGCCAAGGCGGCCTGCACTGGCCTTGACGCGGGGGTCACGTTGGGGGAAAGTATTTTGTGTCCTGTTCTGAGAGAGAACATGGCCAATGCTTTCCGGTTGGAGTATGGGAATGGTTGCGTCGCCAAAAATTGCAGCCCTTTTGGGTTCCTGCCCAATTTCATGACTTCCAGTGAAGTCCAGTGCTCTAAGGCGGACCAGAAGTTGCGGTTCTATCTGAGGTTTTCGAACCTTAGTGCCGGATTTTATGGTTCTGAGTTTGAACATGATTTGATGCTGGTCGCGGAGGGGTTTTGGGATGGTGTGGGGAACCGCCTCTGTGCGGTTGCTTGTCGGGCGGTGAAGGGGGTGGTGGAGGATTGCACGATGGGGATGAGCCTGAGTTTCTCTCTGGTCTTGTCAATCAAGAGTCGGAGCGTTGTCAAGGGGGGGCTGTTTAGTACGTTAGACAAAACTCAGCCTGGCTATTTTGGGAAGATCAGGTTTCAGGATACACAGAATGGGTGGACTCGTATTCCTGGCTTGAAATATGAATATACCATGATTGATCATGTGAGGAATTCGTGTGGGGCTAGGGAAGGTGAAGGAGAGTATGATTACACATACCCAGATGGGAATTCTTTTGAGGACATGAGATTCACCTTCTCTTTTGAAAATGGTGAAATGGGAGGTGCATATGGTCATTCAGAGCTGATATCCATAAATGACAGGATCTATGGGGGATACAGTGTCATAGGGGATTCTTATGGGTCAAACTCGACAGAGTATGGAATGTCTGAGATTAAAGTGATGTATTCAAACCACACGCTGCACAACGTGAGCTATTCGATCAGAATTTACCCACTGATGGATCTGAAATTGGGAGGAGTGAACTTGTCACGTCATATGACATTTGAAATTGCAGCAGAAGGAATCTACAATGCTAAAACTGGAAGTCTGTGCTTGGTGGGCTGTCGGGGCTTAAAGGGTCACAAAGTGGTAACTGAAACTTTGGATTGTGAAATCCGCATAGATGCCAGGCTTCCATCCTCAAGTGCTAATTCACCTGTTATGCAAACAAATGGCACGATTAGAAGCACAAGGAAGGAAACTGACCTTCTCTACTTTAAGCCTCTATCATTCACTTTGTATGGGGGCCTGTACAAAGAACAGGTCGTCAGTACGATGTGGAGGATAGATTTTGAAATCATAATGGTTCTGGTCTCTCTTTGTCTTTCATGCATTCTCATCGCATTGCAGCTCTTATACGTGAAGAGGCACCCAGATGTTCTTCCCTCGATATCAGTTACCATGCTTATTATTCTCACCCTGGGGTACATGATTCCCTTGGTACTTAACTTTGAAGCTTTATTCTTCACGAGCCATCATAACAAGCAAAATGTTCTTCTCTGGAGAGGTGGGTGGCTTGAGGCAAATGAAGTCATAGTGAGGGTCGTCACAATGGTGGCGTTTCTGTTGCAATTCCGTCTCCTACAGTTAACCTGGTCTGCAAGATCAGGTGAGGAGAGAAATAAGGGCTTGTGGGCTGGAGAGTGGAAATGCCTCCGATTTTGTTTGACTGTTTATATTATTGGGGGTTTGATCACCTGGTTTGTCCACTGGAATTCTCAGAAAGCGTCAACAACTGATCTGAATTCCTATCCTCTCTCTCCACATTCAGTTTGGGATGATCTGATATCATATTCTGGCGTGGTACTTGACGGGTTTCTTCTCCCTCAGATCATGCTAAACTTATTCTGGAACTCCAAAGTGAAGTCTCTTGCGCATTCCTTCTACATTGGGACCACTGTAATCCGAGCATTTCCTCACATATATGATACTTTTCGATCTCACATACATGTGCCCATGATCAGTTCTTCGTACTTCTATGCCAACCCAGAGGAGGATCTCTATTCCATTGCCTGGGATATCATTATTCCTTGTGGAGGAATGCTGTTTGCTCTCCTGATTTTCTTGCAGCAACGGTTCGGCGGGGATCGCATCCTTCCCTCCATATTCAGAAGGCTCAGTGGATACGAGAAAGTACCTGTCACCAGCGGTTAGCTATTGCAAAAACAACAGACCAGTGCATATTTCTTATGAAATGTCTTGGTTCTCCCGACGAATATATGGCTATTTTGATGTGTAATCTTCTTTGATAGTGATGTTATACATATGGGTTTCCAATATCTGTATGATCTAGTGTTGCTGAAATGTATGCTGTTTTCTCTATCATGAAATTATGTAAACTTTTGCAGACCTGCTGTGGAATTAGGAGACCTTTTTATCTTTTTGTATGTACAGATGTATATCCACATGCATTTATAGTTGCAATACTCATATTGATTTACATCATCAGTGTAATGCTAGTGTTTTTCCTGGAACTGGATGAATTTAATTTGGTTTTGAAAAGGGAAAGATTATCATTCTTCCGTGCCTCTGAGTTGATGTAAATAAGTTGATATTGATATTTCATATCCTTCTAGAATGTATTATTCCCATACATTCTATTCCACCGATATAAAAGTGGTTCACATGTCAAATAATTTTTTTCTTCATTTATAAATATTATTCACTTTTTATACACAACTTGTTCATGGTCAACCAAACAACAAAACCTTTATTATTTACAATCCAACACAAAATGATTTATTCCGTCGGTATAGTTATATATACTTGAATGGTTGTTCATCATGGAAGAGGTATGCTCGTTTCATGGTACCATGGACTGTTGAATACATTCATGTGACAGTGGCATGTTGGAGTGCAATGGGGACCGGATCCAGTCAGGGTTGGATCCGGTCAGTTCGGTCAATATCAAACTGCACCACGTTCAAATCGAATTGTATCACCTATAAATCGAACTGCACATTCAATTGTTGGATATATATTTCACTCTTTTATTGGATACTGATGATACTTAGAAATTCATATTTTCTCCAATAACTGATTGAATCCAATAAGAGAGTAAAAAATATATCCAACAATTGATTGTGCAGTTCAATTTATAAGTGATGTAGTTTGATTTGCACGTGATGCAGTTCGGTACTGTCCGAACTGACCGGATCAAGTCGTGACTGGATCCGGTCTCAGTGCAACGACTTGATCATCTGGTAATGGTGGCCCACCACTATCTGTCACAGCCCATTAATCGCGTGAGGTCCATTTTGGTTAGGTGGTCCCTGTGTCATCTGGACTTGGTTTATATGTCACATGTGCTAATGTAAAATGAAGGAAAATGTGTATACTCTAAAATGAATCAGTAATGTTCAAGAATCTTTTTTTTAGTCGGCCTGTCCTCCCATTAACGAGGTATGTGCATCGTATGAAACTTTTTACCTCTTTTTTTTTTGGCAAATGAGCATCATCTTCTATATAAGAATATACTTCACTGACGAAATATATTAATTTTTAGTGTGGACTAGAAATAAAACTGAAAAGGGAATTGGATGTAACATTCATTTAAATGAAGGGTTTTTTATTTTTAAGTCCCCACAAATCATCATATTTAGTGATCAATCTCTCACTTCTTTGTATTTAGGTTTTAGTCTCCAGATTTAAATGATAGTTCCTTTTTAGTCCCTGAGAGACATATCCATAAATTATTTAGTTTTCTTTTTAGTCCCTTACAGGTAGGACTGGTAAACAAACCAAGCCGCTCGGACTCGGCTCGGGCTCGACTCGGTTTGAGCTCGTTCAGGCTCGTTCATTTAGACAAATGAGCGAGCTTGAACAACTTTTAAAGCTCGGTTAGGCTCGGGACCTGATCGAGCTTCATTTTGTGTTCAAATTCGACTCGTCTGTGTTAGAAAAACTTAGTTGAAGCTTGATTAAACTCTTTTATAAAATCAGAACATTAAATTAATACAAAGTTATACTCGTTTAAACTCATGAACTTGGCTCATTTAGGCTAAAATTTTATTTTCAATCCCTAAAAACCCTAAAATGAAGAAGAACGATAGGCTCGTTGAGGCTCGTGAGCTCGGCTCTGCTCGGCTCGACTCGTTTATAAACGAACCGAGCTTGAACATGTCAAAGCTCGGCTCGTTTACCACCCCTACTTACAGGGATTAGAAATGAATTATTCTTTAAATCTGGGGACTAAAACCTAAATACGAAAAAGTGAGGGATCGATTACTAAATATAATGGTTTGTGGGGACTTAAAAATAAAAAAACCCTTAAATGAAATGAATGTCCATCTTTCATTGCAGCCTTATTTACAGTCTATACTGAGGTTTTTTTTTTTTTTTTAAATCATACTCTCTCCAAATGAATTGCATGTTATTATATGAAATGAAATATATATTAAGATATATTAGTGTATATTTTTAAATTAAAAAGATGATAATTTCTTTTGCACCATATACTATAATAGAGTATACATTATGATAGCGCAGATATTACGTTATTATCATAATGTATAGAACTGTAAAACGGACAAATGTACGAGCGCATCAGCGCTCGAAAGACAATGTTCACATCTTCATTTATAGGCCCACTTGCGGTCGTTTTGATTTTATAAAAATTAAAAAAATCTAACTGAGGTATATACTTCACCTCCTTAGGTATACAACTATCAAGTGTAGAGGACTGCAGGAGGAGTTGTAACATGAACGGTCTAACTATTAATTTATCAAGTCCATTTAAATGGGGAATCTATCATTAAAATTAGAACCCAGCTCTTCACATCATTTTTAAAAAATTAGACATTTTTTTTTATTAAGGTACATATTGTTATACAAAATGAAATATATATGTTTTTTTTTTTTTGAAAAAATGAATTTTTTTTACTCTATCCACTGTGATAGAACTTTTTTTTTTTGAAGAAACGGTAGGCATGCGCCCTTAATTTTATAAAAAGAAAGGGGTTGTCCAAAGCATAAACACTTTCAAAAACACCCTCGAAGATAGAAGTAGAAGAGATATCTACTCTATCTCCTGGTAATACAACATGAAACAAAAAACTACTTCTCCACAGATAATTTATCCCCTACAAAGCTCACCTTCTTGGCCCCCACACAAGAGGTGCCCCAAGATTTGATAAAAAATACAATCGTCTCCCGAATATTCTCCACATAGACTGGAGTGCCCCTAAATACCAAGTGATTCCGAGCAAGCCATACCGCCCAAATCACGGCCAGAATAAGGATCTGTGATACTTTAGCTTTTACACTTGTCCCGTCGAGAGCACAAAAGCGTACCTGCATGCCATAACCCTTCCATGGAGGTGAAGTCCACCACGATCTCAGAAGCCGCCATCAATCGGAATCAAACCTGTTTGGTCACCGGGCACTCTAGCATAATATGATTGGTGTATTCTATCTCCTCTCCGCACATTTATACACCATGATAGTGCAACATACATACACTATGTCATTATAGTGTATGGGGCTGCAGAAAAGATTTAGTGTATCGACACTCAAATATTTTTAAATATTCAAATTCATATTTTTTTTATTAGAGAAATGTAAATATTGCTATTGCGATTTTATTTCTAAATTCATAGTACAACTCTAAAATAGGTGAGAGGAAAGAGAGAGCATAAAGAGGATACAGGTAAATAAGTAAAAAAAAAAAATGGTGGTGGTCTCCGGCCTCCCAATTGTAAGAGACATTAACTGGGGAAATGACATGTTATCTCTGTCTGAAGCCTTGCTCATTCTCGACACCCCAATCAACATTACCTCTCTCACTTCCACAATATATGACCACAATCTCGAAGACACGTTCAAAACGTCTTCCACATGTTCTGCCTGTAATTGCCTCAAATGATGGCCTCATTCTGAGTTCTTTAGATAGATCGGTCTGATCACCCTCCATAGTTGCCTTGCGATCGGGCAAACACAAAAAAGGTGTTGAACTGTCTGTGGCTCGTATAGGCATAAGACATGTGTTGAATCGTTCATCGCCCATTTTGGCCTGTACATTTTTGTGAGCAATCTTTCTTGATACATAAGCCGAAGAAAGAATTTAATCTTCAAGGGTATCCTAGGCTTTTCATATTTGCGCTTTGCTCATGTGGAAGAGATTCAAAATGTCTAGACCACTCTCTTTTTTCATATTAAGGAATATTTTTTATATTAACGCAGAGCAACGGTGGACAGTCGCTCTGCGCAGGGCCCTCAAACCTTAATCGCGCGTTCTATCTTGTTGTGTGCACTTGGGCTATCTGGTTGACAAGAAACGACGTCATTTTCAAAGGTGCTCCCACAAGACTAAGCATGAGAGCTGGTGGGCGTGAGGGGAGTCTCCCTTTGAGGGGGAGCCATCCTGATCACACAGTAGGCGGCGCTCTTTGACAAGGAATCGGCGTGTTTGGAAGGTAAACATCCCATCTACTCCTGCGCATGACTCCTCCCTATTTTCCTTTCAGTTTTTTTTGTGTTGTTTTATGTAATGTTATCTATTTTCTCTTTATTCCTCTCACCTTCAATTTAGACATGCATTGATCCATTTTCGTAATGAAATCAATTGGTGGTGAGTGTCTACCACTTGGTTTGATTGATTTGGGGGAAAATAAACACTTGGTTTGTTTTGACTTTTAAGTGTTTATTATAAGTACTTATTGACATATAATTACCTTTTTTTAATAGGTAAATAGTTTGACGCTTATTTAAAAAACATTTTACTTATTGATTATTGAAAGACTATTTTGCCCTAATCTTTTTCATTTTATAAAAAATGGTGAACCAAATATCAATAAAAAAAAATTTAATAAAATAAACAAAAATACAATTGAATAAGCACCACAAATAAGAATTTTTTTTTGTCTGAACCAAACAGTTTTTTACTTAAAATATCAATACTTATATTTTTAGCACTTATAAATCAATAATCTGCTAAACCAAACGCCACTTTAATCAGGCTTTTTTTATTAATATCATTAAGGAACATATACATAAGCAATCACAAGAAGGGACCTAGGTCCATGCTTATATGCTTAGTCAGAGGGAGCCTAAGAGGTTATTTACAGTTCATTGAAATATGTTTTATTTTTATCAAAATAATGATATGTTTATCCTTATTTGCGTGCAGTTTTGTCTGCAATTTTTAACCGTTGTGATTTTTTTAAAAGCATGTAT